>VWZF01005188.1:351646-419206 GCA_013396755.1 Sclerurus mexicanus
GTGTAAGTTTCATTTGATCAAGTGTAAACAGTTTTTCCATAACAAACAGGTGTCTGCCATTCCTTTTCAGTAAGTGAAAAGCAAGAGGTATTCTTAGGGCATAAATCTTATCCTGCATAAGTCATCTGAAGTCAAGTGAATGATTCCTTAATATTGCTTAAATCTCTATGGATTATAAGGGAAAACTGAAGTGTTTAGATCACATGCATGGTCTACATGAAAACATGAAATCCAGTGGATTTCAGAGTAGAATTCAAAGTATGTCAGACTTCTACCTTTGGAAAAAGCTGATTTCNACAACATAGGGCCCACAGAAGACATGTTGTCTTCTGGGCTGGCAGCTAAGGTTGTATGAAGTATTCTAGGATACAGAAAATGCTAATAAATGCCTGCATATCAGCAGCTGACTTGCACCCCTCTGTGTTTTAGCATGAGAGGTGATCGTCTGGGTCCATCAGACTTTCAAATCAGTGCTGCAGCTTTTGCAAAGCCTCATTGCTTCAGCATTTATCTGGCCCCTGCAGCTCTGGCCTCCAGTTATTCTCTTCATTGAATAAAAAATAAAAAAAAAAACACCAAAGTCTAAAGAGCAGAGATTTAGCAAGGAAATGTATTTACTGTGCAGAGTTTAGTCTCAACAAACCAGACTCTGACCTCAGCCTCCAGAGTTTGATCTTACTCCTCCTGCACTGGTTGGTTTCAGTCAGCATTGCTTGGCTGAGCAACCTTTCCTGCTGTTCCTGGCTCTGAGCCTCTGCATGGTGTGGGAGTGTGGATGGCTCTGTGCTTAGAAGAGCACACTTCTTTTGAAACAATCATCACCTCTTTTCTCTCAAAAATCTTTCTTCCCTGAAAAATTGCTATGCAACAAGCTGTTCAATGTCTCAAAGTCCAAGACATTTTACTTTAAACTTTTTTGTTTTCAAATTCAAATTTAAAATATAAAGTATGCTGTTTCATCTAGAAAGAACCATTAGATATTGTCAAATTTTGATATTTTCTTTAGTCTATACTCTTCATCATCCAAATCTCTCCAACAAACAAGGTAGAGGTTCCAAAATAGTACATTATTCTAAAGTGCACTGAGACAGATAATTTGTTTGGGAGGGAAATTGGATTTTGAATAGAAAGAGTCAGAAGCAGCATTTTAGGCAATTATCTCTTTCAAGCATTTCAGCCAAAACGTTATAAGCATGTTTACAGGAAGCATCTCTTTCCTGTGAATTTAGTCTATTTAGGAAGATTAGAGGTCTTGTTTAAGTAAAATACTCAAATCACAAAACTAATTGTAATGTATCTTTTCTTCCAAGGCTGAATAATGTTTATACGCTTAGTATTTATCTTCATTGAGAAATCATTATGAAATAAGTCAAGATATTACTTTAAAGTGCAATAGCTATTCATCACTGATTTACACTGCTATTTTTCACTAAGAAATATCTTAGCACCTGCACTGAAGCCACCCACCTGTGTGGATCTCCAAGTCCTGTTTAAGAATCAGGCTGTCTCTGGTAACAGAGACAAGAAGAAGGAACAAAGAATTGCAAAGTTGCAGCTGCTGAGGTCTGTGATGTACAGAGGAGATCCATGAATATGTGACAAGTTGATATTGCAGGTTCCTTCACAGGCCCTGGTATCCAGCTAGGAACTGGACCTGTGGTTGAAGTTACAGCACATTGAGTTTAGGTTCTCCTGCGAGAGAAGGATGGCAAATTGGGCTGCACATGACCTTCAATATTTGCATGGACATAGAAAAATAAGATATCCCTCCAGGCTTTTGTTTTTATAATTTTTTTTTTCAATAACTATTCTGGACTATTTCTGCACATCAACAAGTCCTTAGAAAAAGAACTTGCAAGAAACAGAGTGACACCTGGTAGCTCCTGTCAAAACTGTGCTCATCACTTCCTGCCAGGGAAGCTAATTTCATTAGAGATGAGGTTGGAATTGTCAGTAAGTTTATTAATTCTCAAATACCAAGAGTGAAAAATGCACCAGCTGGGTGATAATCACTGAACATGTACAAACAAGCCCCATGCTTAGATAATCTTCACTCTGCTGCTGATTACGGGCCCAAAGCTTTAAAATAATATTTAATAGACCAGATTGTTCCTGCAGATAAACAAGGGTGTGAAATTGTTGCAGGCAATTCTCTCCCCATCACAAACTGTGGAATACATGTGGACATCCTGCATGGCCATAGACTATGGGCTCTTCTTAAGCTCTTCAGGTTCAGCCTCTAAGGGTCATTCAGATACATGACTCTCAGTACTGAGGTGTTCCTGAACAGGAGTCCCACCTAAACACGGTTGTCTTTTGGGTTTGGAAAACCCTGGAAAGAGTAGGGATGCACATGACTATGCAGAGCAAATCCATCACACTATCATCTGTGCCGAGCAGCTCCACATCTCACCCAAACACAGTGAGAGGAGACCCTCTGTGGTGTAGAGAGCTGTTTCATTGCACAGCAGATGTATCATTGCCTTGCAATTCATCCTGTTAATTCTGTAAATTAGCAGAATAGCACAGAAGAGGTAGGTCAGACTACTCTGCTAGACATACAATGAGCAGTATCTCAAAGGCATCATTTTCAGGGTGGTGGCTGTTTTTGGAAAAGTACCACGGGCTGCGAAAAAGACATGCACCGCATTGTCTCTCTAGTGGGGCAGCACCTTTGAGGCCAACAGTGGGAACCTTCTCTTTGAGTTCTGCTGCTCAGAGTGAATCTTAAAGACACACACAGCTAATTGCAATTGGCAGTGGGGTTTAGTGGCAGGTCCTCTGCCAGTTGCTGTGTGCAGCTAAACACAGAGCTGCAGATACACACCAGCTGTGTGCAGTTCAGTGTATAATGCTATTAATAGTTACCTGGTACC
This sequence comes from Sclerurus mexicanus, assembly GCA_013396755.1. Taxonomy (NCBI): domain Eukaryota; kingdom Metazoa; phylum Chordata; class Aves; order Passeriformes; family Furnariidae; genus Sclerurus; species Sclerurus mexicanus. The sequence goes on from VWZF01005188.1 coordinate 354,523, forward strand.
TCCATGGTCAATGATTTCTAGTAATCCCTCTGTTTTCTTCCTTGTTAGATTTAGATATATCAAAGGCTCTTTGCCTGTAGTAAGGCCACACGGAAGGAGGCACCATTCTGTAGTTAGGGGTGCTCCACAGTCACTAGCTTTGCACAGGTTTTCCATACTTGCTGTTGGATAAAATCATCAGAATTTTTACATTGCAAGAGTCCAGCAGCAGGACACCATCTCATTAACTCTTATAGCTCCATTTTCTGAATACTGCTGTGCAGCTCATTTATATTCATGTATTCTTCCTCCTGCTGTTCAGAGCATACAAGGACCGAGAGCCCTCACAGGGGAAGTTTGCATTAAAGCCGCACATTAGTTTCCAATGCCCCGAGGATCCTTTATGTTTTAAGGTAGATACAGCATTTTGTCTTTTACAAAAGGTTCTGCTTGAAAGGTTCAGGGTGAGAAACCTAGCTTTGTCTGAGGGCTGACAGATGTACTGGCCAATTTAACAAAAATATTAGCTGCCAAGAGGCTTGGCAAAATACATGTAGTGTCCCAGCTTGATGGGAAAAAAAAAAAAAACTAAACCCAGAAACCAGGATATACATTGCTTATCTGTGGAAAGCTTGTTAGTATGGTCTGGTTGAAAGAGCTTAGAGAAAATGTCATTTTGTCAAATACCCTGCTGTAGCAAAGATAAAATGTTTTACACAGACATAGCAGTTTTGATAAGTTTTTTCAGCTGCAAGGTTTCTGTGAGAATCTGTATTTTTTCTGGTTACTACTGAAACAGCAGAGGCAGGTGAGGGTAAAAGGCAGAGGAGAAAGTGAAATCATTTTGAACAATCTGAAGACAAACTGTCTCAACAAAAGCCTATTTTTACAAAACTGGCTGAAGAGTCTTCTTTCCCAGAACAGAATTTGAAACCTTACAAGTCATTACCAAAAGGCACTGCCATCATTTAGCAAGCCTCAATGCCAGCTCTATTGATCATATTACTTGGGACACTATTCAAACAAAGGGACTCATTTCAAATATAGATTTGAAAGATATTCAGGATCCCAATGCATTACAACAGCACTAAAGTCAATAGCATAATAGACAGAAGAGTGGCAGTTGGTGAGCTAAAATGAGTTTGTTTTCTAAACTGAAAGTTTGAGTTCAACAGGTTAGCTTCTACCTAACATAAAGTAGAGTTAGTGAAAAGATGGAGAATGTTTAAATGCCACAGGTTCCTGGAAAGACAGACCCTTGGACCAGAAGAGCTCTTTCTATGATTGCTGCTGCCTCACATATCAGTTGCCACCTCCACTAAAAAACCCTTGAATATCTCTCCAGAAATATCCTGTGCCCTCATACGAAAACACAGTTTTTTCATCTGAGCAGTCAGCTGCAGTGCCTTCTCCCTGTACTTCCATTAGGATCGGCTGAATTGTTCCTCCATCAGAATATTTTACATTGATATGCTTCTTCATGTTATTCTATGCACTGGGTTTAATAAGAATACAACTTGTTTCCATATTATTTTTCCTTAATATTTTATTAGAGTTCTTTTTACAAGATTTACTGATATGTACCTCATAGCTTTGACCATATTTTGTACAAGGAATGTTATTTAGATAATTTTAATACATCTGAAGCATGCAAAGTGCTTTAGTACACTTTAATATCAAGGCAGAATTTAGTTTCAGTAGGAGCTAGAGAGGAAAGAAGAAATGTTTGGAATTCATAGGACAGTCATAATCTAGTAGTAAAACACCTAAGCAGCAGACAGGAACACAGATTAGGCTTTGTCAGTGGTGCATATGGCCTAAACCCAAAGACAGTTAGTCATAATAGCGCATAGACATGTTCCAGATATTGTTACAAGGCAGAACAGTCTATAAATGGCCTTCTAAAACATCAATCTTTTGCCTTCAGAACTGCTTATTAACTGAGCTGAGAAATACATCAAATATGCTAATAACGTAGTAACCAGCAGCTAGGAAAAAAAAATAAACCACCAAATGTTCATTTACATTAGGATCACAGCAGCAACAGCATACTGATAATTTAACCCCCTCTGCTCTGGATAACAACCTCAATGTGACATTAAGCACAGACTGTATGGAGAATACTGTAATTGAACGACCTCATTGTCAGTTTTAAGCAATTAATGATATTGAGATAATTCAAAAGGACAAGTGGAAGCCTGTTTGCTTCATCTAAGGCTACTTGATAATCAGTTTTATATACTGAGATAATGAGGCATATTAGCCCCAGAATCGAGGGGGGGAGAGTCAATGAAATATCTCAAACTCTCTTAAAGCTGAAGGTCAGCAGGAACACATGGCTTTCCATGCTTACAAGGAAGCATGTCACACTGAAACAAATAATACAAAAATGAATGAAGAAATAAATAAATAAAACAAAACAAGAGAAGGCAATGAATTGCATGCATGCAATTAAAGGGCATAAAATTAGACATTTTTCCAATCTACACTTGACATTTTGGAAAAGGTAAGTGGTCATTCACAAACAAATCCTGGGGTACCTTTCTTTGTTTGTAGCTGTTTGGCAGCTACTAATATAAACTGCTCTCTTCTATATATTTTTTTTTCATTCACCTCATGAGTTACACATATGAAATTTCAGAATCTTTATTATCATCAGAAACAGCTGGTCATTACAACAAGATTATTGTTTTGAGATATATACTGCATTTGTGTTGGAATAATAAGTTAACCCTCTATGTACATGGGAGTATACAAAAACATAGCTCTAGGAAGAGGCTGTGCACATATTGTAACTGTACAGTCCCAGTATTTTGTAACTTTTTGTTTTATTTTCTAGCCAGGATCATACCTCAGACCTACTAACCATCCTTTCACAAACTTCCTAGTTTTTCCTCTCTGTGTTAGAATATGTCAATGCCTGAATACCAATCTACATCTAGCTCCCAATGATGGGTGACTAAGAGAGGGATATATGTGGATTTGAAACCACTGTAGCTTCCAGTTTTCATAGAAATATTGTAAAATAATCATTTATATGGAATTAGTATTGCTTAAGCATCAAAATGTCAAACAATTCTGAACAGAAAGCTTTTTCCTATGTATTAATCTATTTTTGCATATATTTTTATTTATAACAAAGCAATTTACAGGAAACTATGATATGCAGTATTGACTGCTTTGCAAGCAGCATGAGCAAGGTCTTTGCCACTTTCACGTTTTCATTTGTATTGTAAGCATTTATGCACACTTGTTGGTTGATAGCAATGGAATTTACTTTACTGGATACAGATGCAATAGTTGATATATCCAAAAAAGGTCTGTAGCCCACAGCCCCCTACAGTACCCAGACTATTAAACTTAAATTAAAGCAAATTAAACTGTGAAGGTAGTTTTTTTTTACACGAAAACCATACATCGTCTATGATACATCTCCTATTTTGCAGTTTAAACAAATGATATGGCCTCCTCTTAAAAGCTTCAGTCCAGCATAGTATGGGTCTTAAATCCCCTAAGTACAAAAGCGGGTGATTACATCCCTTTGCTGAAGAGAAATAAGATTATTTTATCAATTTAAATGCCCAAATCTAATGATTGGCATTTTTGAAAACATCACCAGATGCAGTGAAATCTTCCTGACAACCCTGGGAAATGGATAAATGTTATTACCATCATTTTGGAGAAAAATGTAGGAACACAGACATTGCCCAAGTTTACATGATACATTAGGAATAGAGCAAGGTTGTGATTCAGCTTCTCTCGTCTCAGCTCTCACAAGGTGCTGTGGGCCCTTCACAAACACTCAGTTTCATTATACCAGGCAAAAATCTAGTTAATAAATAGGCTTCCACAGAGGGTTAATGAAAAACAAGCATTTTCAAAGAAAATCACTAGACTGAGGAGGAGTGAGGCTGAATGTGAGACTGGAGATGAAGAAAGTGATACTCCCAAACTATTGACATATTGCAGTGTGAAACTGTCTCCTCCAGGGTATTTGGAACTGACTTGAATTTTGAATCTGCCCCACTGCTCTGAATTATGACAGATCATTATGAAGTCCATATCTGCCTTCCTCTCACACATTCATCCAACCAAGCAAGATGCTACAGTGTGGCAGAGCTCCAGAACATTGACATCTTTTCTTGGCAAATAATTAATTTCAAAGTATTTCCTCAAATACGTGTAGGCTTCTAGTCAATGAAAATATGAGTTTGCCACTTATTCAAACCATCTGTCTTTATTTTTTAAATTATAATTGTGCAATATGTCCATTTTCCAGGATTATTACCTTTTTCTTTTTTTTTTTGATTACTTTTAAGCTTCTGAAGATTTTATCTGTAATTAAAATATGCATGCACAGTTTGATTAAAGTTACTCTATCCAATCAAAGATATACAAACTGTTTTTTCTAACAAAGGAAAACCCCACTGCAGTGCACAAATGACATGCCTTGCAAAATGTAGTGCAGAAATAAGTCACATTTAGGATCCTGACTGTGTATCACAGCACTGAAAGAAGTTCATTAAAATGTGACAATGGAAAAATCTTCACATTCAATACCTGATTTATATTAAAATCTTCTTAAAATATACCACTGGGACAATGCAAGGTGTTGATATGCTTAGCAAGTGACAGAGGTCATATCTTCTATATTCTGCTCATTAAAATACATATTTTATACTAAATTTTAATAATTTCCTGCTTTCTAAAGGAAAATGTAATTTTGGAAAAGCATAAAATGGTGAACCCTTTGACCTCTGGAAAAGATCTGGAAAAAAAGCGTCTTGCATTACAAATCATTTATCATTCATATGATCTTTGCTGCCTGAATACAAGACTAACTGACTTTTGAATGCAAGCTGGTGATTTCTGAATGCAAGGCTAAGTGTTCAGTTTATGGTACAGCTGGGCCATTCTCACCATGCTGCAAAAAAAATCAGCTGAAAGACTTCTTTTCATACATCAAGAAAATGAAAATTGAATAATTATTTTTCTTCTCTAAGCTAAGACAAATATGGCAAGCATACATTTTGAGTCAAGCACTTTACTGAATACATTACCATTATTTTTTTCATCAATAAAATATTGAGTATTGAGCATTAAATTGAAAAATTAACCATTTCTTTTTGGAAAGGTCCACTTTGTGCTTTCTGGGCAACAATCAATAAGTTTCAATGCTGAGTTCATCAAAAATCTCATCAAGAACAAGCAAATAGGAAAAATACAGTGATAAAGGAAACAATTTAGATTTGTTTTGGTGCCTGTTTAAGAGCAGACCTAGTCAACAAGCTATGAAGGGTGTGTTTTCTGTGAGACACTGCTGATTAATAGAAAAATATGTTTTTTGAATACCACATCATCTTCAACAACATATTTATCATGCAATGATTGAATTATTTCATCTTGATAGTGTCAAATGTAGCACATTTAAATCTTGATTTACCATTTAGACTTTTGCATTATTAGTCAAAGCAATTAGAAATTTGCTGGCTTTAACATGATGAAAATTAAATATTTGCTTCATAAAAATGAAGGGCTATGGAATACTTCTTTCAAATTCAGGAAAAAATGCGTTCTCTTTCTCAAAATATTGTGTTTTCTAATATAGTGCAAACTGTGTTTAAATGTAGTTTACTGACTGATGAGGGGACTTACAGGGTGATAATATGATGAGCCTTGGACCACAAATCTAAGGTTCAGATACCAAAGAAGAAACCTACTGCTTAGCATCACCACACTCTGCAGATGCCTATAATACTGTAGGGTCACCCTTGCTCAGATCATGACCTCCTTTTGCATCTCTGCTTGGCTGGTGGGCACGCTGAGGTGTGGTCACAGTGACATCATGCTGGTTTGTAGATTGGGCCTTGGGGCTGTTCTCCAGCACCCCCTGAGAGCACCCAGACAAGCAGCAGCACAGAGAACACCAGAGAGCAACTGGCCACATGCGGCAGTGCTGAGCTCAGGCGCTATGGCTGATGCGACCTTCAATCCACAGCCTAATGCAGACACAGCAGCCAGCCCTCAAGGTGCTGAGTTGAAATTGATACCTACATTGCCTAGGAGTTAGTGTCTCTAACTAACCTAGCTAAGACTTGTAGATGACACTTCTGGGAACTTCGGGTGCTCTGTAAATAATTAGTTATCTTCATAGGCAGAACTGCGTGTTCTTCTGTTCATTGTCATCCAAAAAAAAGGTATTTTTACCGCACGTCAATATTATCTGCCAAGTCTGTTGCAAATGAAGTACTTTTTAAAACTAGGAATCCAGATTTGAGAGGCACAGGCATGGAAATGTGAGTAATAACAGATCCATTTATATCCAGGAGCTCTGCTTGTTCTCCCACTCACTCAGTGAGCAGCACACACTTGCCTGTTTCGCTCAGCCGTGTATGTTGTGTTGAGGAGACCATTGGGAGCTGGGCTTGCTGCAAGTGCTTCAGAAAGAAAACACAGGAAGAGACTTCTTTTGTACTTGCTAGAGCTTATGCATCTTTTGGGGCTCTTCAAGGTAAAAATATTTATATATTTTATCTTCCATGAATGTACTATTTGTACCATCAGGTGGTGAAAGGAATGTTTACTGTAAATGACAAAGAAATATATTGCTTTATACAATGTTTGCTCTGCTGTAAAAGCCTATGTAAAGTTGCAGGAAAACAGAGAATCAGATAGATTATTTTGGAGTTCTTTTTATCAGAAAGCAGTATGTGTTTGCGGATATACATAGAATGAGTCGGTGCACATGAATCATAAAGTCTTATATATGTATACAGATGCATGCACACACAAACTCACATGAACCACTAATAATTAATCAAATTGTCACAAACAGAAGAGAGGGAGCAAAGTTTAAGATATCCGGACTTGAGAGTTTTGGGGTTTTCAGAAGTGTCTCTGAAGAGATGGGATTTAAGGCTGCTATGGGACCTACAAAAGAGCATAAAGGGAAAAAAAGAGGTCAACTCCTCTACTCCCTGTGTGAGCACCACAGCCCTTTGTGAAGCCCTGTATGTAGATTTGCAGCCCTTCACTGGCATGTATGGGAGGAATGCAAGTGCACTCCCCTGCAGTCAGGGTGTAGTAGGGGATCAGCCTCCGGAGAGCATTGTATTGTGCATGGCACGTACTCTACATGGCAGATTGTCATGCAAGTAAATGCTGACAGATTCACTTTATATACCCGTCCAGTTTCTTCATTCCCCTCTAGAGCCTGAGCCAGATGTGCTGGTGGTGCTTATGGGAGAGAGGAGCCCAAGATGCTTCATGCTGATGCTGTCTTTTGGTTTGGAGCCTGCTTTTCCCATGAATCTTAAAGGCTCCAGAAAGCTTAATTTCCAGGCGTTTGACAGGCTAGTGCCAGTCCAGAAGCAACAGGGGAGCACACTGTGCATACTTGCATACAGCAGCCCTGCTGAGTTTTCAGTATTAATTGTCCTCTCATGCTTTCATATCCTACAGGGAAAAAAAGTGTCTGTGCTGAAAAGAGATGCTTCGGACAAAGTGGAGTCAGTACTGTTCTCCTTCACAAAGACTTGCTCCCTCAGGGTCTGTGCTTTCAGAAAAGAGGCATATTAGAGATAACACTGAATTTGATGTGTTTAAATTACCTGACATGCACCATGAGTTTTTGCTTTTGCTGGTTACTGATCTGCCACCATCATCCACTTTTTGTTCAGTTGATCATATTGTAAGCAGGATGTTCGCACTGTAAAGGGAATATCATTTCCTTCTATCCCCCCATGCGAGTCACTTGGAGACTGATCATTCCCTCCCACTTCAGGAGGTCACTGACATTGCACTGGTGTTGAGTAAATGGAAGTGAAGTGATCTTCTTGCCTGCTTCTCTCCCATACACTTCATTGACCCATCTGCTCTGGCTGCACACATCACAGCTAGCTGCAGAGCGATTTGCAGGAGATAGTGCTTCTGAAATTGCTGACTTAGCAAACCTCAAAAAGAAAGCCAGAAGAGAAGGCATTTGGACTGATGAATGATTCTAGAGATACCTTATATACTACTAAAAAAATTAAAAAAAAAAAAAGAAAGAAAATAAAAGGCAGGGAATTAGCATGCTGGGACATGGTTCTGTCCCTTCTCTGGGGTTGGCTCAACTTTACTTTCAGCTTTTCACTGAGTCACTATTGTGTGAGGCTTTAAAAAAATCAGTCATCATCTATTTTCTCTTGCTTTGCATAACTTTTCTCCTTTTCTGGAATAAAAGATGCATACAAACCCATTGTGTTTCCAAACATCATATAAGATGTTATATGTGTTATATCATTCTTATAGTAGCATAATATTTGGAATAACATATTATTTCAAAAACCTACTTTCTTTAGCTCTCCCATACTGAAAATAGAAGCAACCAAAATGTGTATTGACCTCGCTTTTGGGAATCTGGGATTTCTAATATTTTTTCAAGAAATACAAGAGTCACAGGCCTTGATATTCAGACTGTGCAAAAGTCTTTACAGTTTCAAGTTAGCAGCCAGATTTTTCCTTCTGTTATGTTCTCTAGGAAGAGGGATAATCCTGAAGCATTTATTGTGAGGAGAGGTCTGATTCCAGGGAAGTCTTTTCTTTTACTATTTTCATTAGAGTAAAATTGGTTAAGTCCATAAAGACTGGGAAGAAGCGTAGAAGAATTTATTTCTATTGCCAAATCTTTCCTTTCCAAATAAGACATGGATTATGAAAGCTGAAAAAAAATCTGTCTTCCAATAGAAATCTTCAGAAGGCATTTAGGCATGTGCTCCATGTCCATCACAGTGTGATACAAAATTAACTCTAAATGAATAAGACAGACACTGGAAACCAGGTGATTAATTTGGGAATCAGCTCATCTAAAAAAGTAATTATTGCAGATAATTTAAGAATATATTAGAAATACACCCATATAAAGTCAAATGCTTGAAAATAATGTATTAGATTTTTTCATTGCAAATCTGTGAGCTGGGCACTCAAAAGTGTGTTTTAGCTGGATTATCCTTTGTGGTAATGTCAGTGGGTGAGAAATGGGGGCTAATGGTATCAAAGAATTTGCTTAGTCACCTTGCCAAATATTTTGGAGAACTTCGAGTGTCCTAACTGTCTAGATAGCTCAGCCACACAGAATAGAGACTGCATTATTGGGTTCTACAGTCAGTAAATACTGCAGAGTTCCCATATGGTTCCTTCCTGCCATGTTTGGCATGTCAAAGGTAGCAGTCACCAGAGGAGGATTGTGTGTGGTAACAGGCAGGAGGACTGGGGAATTCTAATGTATGAATTGCTAGCCTGAATAAAACTCTGTGCCCTCTAGCCCAGGTTACCAGTGTCACACATTTCAGAGGATGGGAAAATAATGTGTCACTTGGCAGCTGTGACAGAACCTGCAGACAGACCTTCATTCCAGCTTCTTGCTCTGTGTCCCAGGGTCTTTTGGGTCCCCATGGTGAATTAAAGTAAGAAAGATTTCTAGATCCCTTTAGGTACAAACAAGTTTATTCATCTTGGCTCCCTTCAACTCTCTTTTTGTATATTCTGACAAATACATGGTTTAACTGCTGAGTCCTTTGCATGAGTGTTTGTTGACTGTAATGGTCTCAGGCCAGTGTAAACAACATCTTCAGCATGCTTAGTATACCTGTATCCTGGTCTTAAAAGTGACCTCTCCAAAACTTCATGACTTTTATCGACACAACTGTTACAATTAAGGAATAGCTAAAAATTTAAACTCACAGTTGAGTGAGGTTAAATAATGGCTTGTAAATAAACTTGCTTGTGTTCTTTGGACCCTGTAGAATGGCTCCTTTAATCCAGTCTTCCTTGATTAAGCAGGTCTCAAGGACTTTCTGCATTGAAATAATCTCCACACAGCCTCTTTTGCACTCCTAGTAGAGTCTCTCTGTCCATTGCTGTTGAGATCTGGCTGTGTATGTCTGCTCTTGATTTTTTCGGAGGTACACACCTTGGTGAAACAGCCAAACCTGTCTGACAAATGATTCTCATTGCCCCCTCTATTTCCTTATTTTGGTACTTGCCACAACCCCATGGTATTGTTTCAGTGAGCCAAAACAGCAAAAAAGTTTACCCAACAACCACATAAAGTCGTCTTTTTTTCAGCAAGTACAGCTAGCTGAACGAACCCTTTGAAGGTCAGATAGATGCCAATACCATCTCAAGGAATATCTGGAGTGGTAGTGGAGTAGGGATGCCTGTTCTTGGTTCATCTCATCCCTACTGCAAAACTACTGCTTCCAGGTGTACTTGGAGGCTGGCTCACTGCTGTCTGTCCTTCCCCATTTGTCATAGTCTTACTTCTACCCCAGAGGTTGAGCTGCTCTTGAAGAAGGATATGGCCTCCCAGGACCCTGGAGTGCTCAGCCATGCCTGAACAGAGCATCCGTGACATCCCAAAACAGCAGCCATCATCCCGGTTCCTATATGATCAGTGAACTGTGCGTAAATAAAACAGGTTTACATCCATTTAGATAGGCTCACCTGTGTCATGCTGTAACCTTTTCCTTGCATCATCTTGACTTCTGTCACAGCCAGCAAGCAGCCCTGTTATTATATGGGTGCTGCAACAGAAATCACAACAACAAAATGCAATTTGTGATCAGGTCTAACTATGGTGTGTGCATTCAGGGTGTCAATACTTTCCTATCTTTGTTTTTGAATGTTTAGCCACAATCCTTAGTGATTAATATAAATTTCTGCTAGAAAGAAGAAATAGGGCAAAAAAACCAACATAAATCAGTGTAAAATTCATACTCCAGTGAATTACTATTATGTTGCAGACAGTAGTAACAGCAAGTAAATGATTCAGTATTATTGTAATGCTGATGATTATTGTTCGTTTCTCTTTACCAAAACAAAGAAAATCAAAAAATTGCCTGCTGTCTTCAAACCCACCTCCTATCAAATCCCCTGGGCTTCATTCCCAACCTGCACCTGCCTGACATCAGTGTGGGCTATTGATTTCCATGAGGAAACACTCAATTTACATCAGTGCCCATGACTGAAAAAACAGGTCCTGGCTTTTTGCAAGGTTTGGCATACTGTCCTGAAATCAGACAAAATTAGCCAGAATTTGTGAATTGGTTATTCTTTGCCTGCTGAAACGAGGCAACGTCTGCAAGCGCTGCTTTGAGAATCTGTTCTTTTTGTCTGAGAACAGATGTCTGGGAGGGATTTTGGCAGGACCCACTCTGTCAAACAGTCCAGCTTTGACAGTTACTTGCTTGAGGGACAGCTAAAATGCAAAGCATTTCTGATCAGAATATCATATTCATCTGGAAGTTAATTACTGTGTCTGCCTTGATATAAATAATTAATTATGCAAAACCCACACAGCTGTGGCTGGACAGAGTTAAGTGACTTGCTGTCAATGTCTCATGGTTCTGAAAAGGATGAAGGGATTTAGAAAATAAGCTCTTTAACTCTTGGGCCACACAATTGTGATAGCCCCTTCCTGATCACATGAGAATATGATTATCACTGAGAATGCTTTTCTTTACCAAAGGATATTTCCCAGTATAGCCTGTTTGGGCCGCAGTAATAATCTCTTCTCAATGCTGTGGCTGTGTCAAGCTAAGAAGCCAAACACTGATTGTTTTAGGGGAATGGATTTGCAAAGCCTCTTTGACTACACAGTCATGCTCAGAGCAATCATCAGCCAAAGCAACATCCTCATCCAAGTGTGTACGTGTGCATAAGAGTGAGAAAAGAGTGAAGGCACAGGGGTGCAATAATCAACCAGTCCCATTTTATAGGCAACAAAGGTAAAGAGAAGGCCAAGTTTACAGAAATTATGAATATTGTTGACAGCAGCAGTCCAGTATCTGATCTTATGAAAAATGGGCAAGGTCATGGGCTCACACTGCCAAATAAACAGCATTTCTGGAAGGTGAGGGTGGAGAAATGTGTTTTGCTATGTGCCCCTTTATGGTATATGTAGTCTCCAGTAGATCATGGATTTTAAATGTACAAATAGAAGCATCAGCTCAGACTCATTTGCGGTAAGTGGTTTTCTGCATGTAACTCTGATTTGCCAAAACATTTTTGCCTGCAGCACTAGTAAATGAAACAGAAAAAAGAAAATCTTGGTAAATGTGTCAAATACCTTAGTGTAGGCAAACACTGCTGAAATTACTGCAGGAAAATAAACTGCTACAACCCAGAGGACATATTTTGTACCTTCAAAGGATCAAATCACACCACAATTCTTCAGGATGAGTATAGATCTCAACACATATTTTATTCTTTCCTTTAAGAAATGCAAAGCTGTGTAACCATCTATCTACTCAACTGAGCAGAGAGGGAAAAAGTAAGTCTGTGAAAGCATTAGATGTAGAAGATCTTTATCTGCATTTCCAGGGTTTTTTCTACATTATTAAAAAGAATTGAATTTTATATAGAAAATTTATATAAAACTTTTCATCCTCCAAGGTTTGCAAAATACAATACAAAGTATAGTACAGTTGAGATTGTAAGCAAGTGCAAAAGTAATTATATACTTAGCTGTAATTCACAAACAACCTTGGACATTGTAACGTGTGCAAAGTAAAAGGTAGTAGGAAAATGTCTTATCCTTTAAGACAAACGTTACAGGCCTCCTACCTACCACCTGGAAGGGTATTGCTGACAGACATGACAGGACTTCGGCTCAAATGAAGTTAAATGTTTTTTTCTAGCATGTCATTTTTCCTATGTTCTGGATGCAGTGCAAGCTCTAGGTTTGAGTTTGTGTTCTTGCTTCAGAAACTCAAACTATAGTCTGATCTAATAGCAAGGATACTGTCAAACAAGTGACAGTAACATTTGGGATATTTTGCCAGCAAGAAGCAAAGCTCTGGTTGAAAGTCCAGACTGTGGCTTGTGATCCTCCAAGCCATCTAATTGTTAACATGCACCTTGACACAGCTTTGGCCCCAGTAGATAGTGCTTTTTCAGTTCAGGTTTCACCCTGAGCCAAAGACTTTTCATAACAGGTAGCATTCATGAGTTTGCCCAGGTTTTTAGAAGCAAGCTGTCTGTCTGTGTGGTACTTGTCTTCAAGGCCATGGGATGGGCCAGGCTTGGAAGCAGTTCTGGTCCTACTGAAGCTGGTGACAGCTCAGTCACTGACTCCAACATAAGTACGAGTGTATACCAGTAAGTTCTACCATTGAACAGAAATGATTGTATGTATATAGTCTCTACTTCAAAAGTTCATATACAAACTATAAAAAGTTGTGATAAAACTCAGAGGCCTCATGAGACCTCTGCCAGAGGTTGTAAGCCTGAAGAAAAAGCACTAGTGTTGCTTTAATGCTGCCAAAATTGGCACCTTGAAAACACATATAATTTTTAACATTGAAGAACTCCCTTTCAGAGCAAACTTAATGTGTCTGCATTCTGTCATTTCTGACAATGGCAACACCTCAAATCCCTGTAAGCATTGTGCAGCAGTCATCTTCTAATTTATTTTAAATGTCACTGGAAATTACTAGTAAGAGGGACAGGAAAACAAGAAAGAAAAACTGAAGTTTGAGGATCCCAAAATACAATCATAGAATGATTCTTCTCATTTAAAAAGATGATCCCTAAGCTCCTTTAGGGAATTAAGGAAAAAAAAAAAAGCATAGGAGGACTGGAAATGATCATTTGGTTATCTCTTAAAACCTGTCAAGAGTTGTTGACCTGTTTGGCACTGGTGGCAAGCATTGCTAACAAAGGTTCTCAGTGCAAGATTATATTGGAAAATAATTTTTTATCCACAATTTTCTTGAATGTCAGTAACCTGGCTGTTGTATTGAGTCTAGTGAGATAGACTTCATTTTCCCCATAGCAGCACTTACAGTGCTGTGCTTTGCATTGGTAGTTAGAAAGGTCTTGATAACACACCAGTGCTTTGGCTTCTGCTGAGCAGTGCAGGCACAGCATCAGCACTGTCTCTCCAACTTTCCACTCTCACTGAGTGGCTGTGGGTGGGCAAGACCTTGGAAGGGGGCATAGCCAGGACAGCTGACTCAAACTGACCAAAGGGATATTCCATGCCACATGATGTTTGCTCAGCAATAAAATGTAAGAGAAAAGAGGAGGGGGAGAATGCGTGTTTGTTTTCACTGTGTTTCTGTCTTTGAGACTAGTCATTACATGTACTGAAGCCCTGCTTCCTGGAAAGTGGCTGGACATCTCCTGTCGATGGGAAGAAGAAAATAAATCTTGGGTTCTTTGCTTTCACACATCTTTTGCTTTGCTTTATTAAACTGCTTTTATCTTGATCCACAATTGTTTTTCCATCTTATTTTTTGCCCCCTCTCCTGCTGAAAAAGTGAGTGATAAACCAGCTTTGTGGGCACCTGACATTTAGCCAAGGTCAATCCACCCACAGTCCCTTCTGTCACCCAGTGTGGGGCATGAGGAATTAGAGATAAAGATAACAATTGGAAGAGGTAACAGGCAACACATGGACTCCACACAACTAGAGAGTGAAAAGAGGAATGATCATGGGATATTTCTGTTGTTGTAATTGTGGTGAGGTAAATTGTCTTTTTTTGCTTCATTATGATGGTGTTATTTTGACTTTGGTGTACTATTTTTTTGTTGATGTGGGCAAATATTGCATGATGAATGTGGATTTTATTGATAATTCTTAAGGATGTGACTCACAGAAGTGAGGAGTGGAATGTATTGGATTTGTGTGACAAGGTTTTAGTTGTGGGAGGAACTAAAGAAGAGGCTTCTGTAAGAAGTGTCCAGAAACTTCCCCCATGTCCAACACAGCCAATGCCAGCTGCCCAGCTGAGGAGGGGAGTGACAGGGCATCTTTGATAGGCACCCAGAGTCCAGTCAGGGTTAACCCATCACACTGGTACTTCCTGAGATTCTCATATTCTAGGCAGATTCCACTAAGTTTTGTCACCCCACAGCATTCAACATGACTCAGCCCACTCATCTTTCTCCCTTTCCCCCCATTTAGCCTTTTCACATCTTTTTTTTGTCTGTGTGTTTGTGGTCATTTATCTCCTTTCACCCATCCCTAGGTAGAGCTCTCCCACCATTCCTTCCTGTGGGGGCAGTGCCTTAGTACAACTTCTTTGTTTTCTCATCCTCCTCCCTGGTTCAGTCCTTCCTCTTTTGCAGACCAGCCATGCATGAGCACCATCCATCATCCATGCACACTCAGCAATGCCAAACCTGCCTTCTCTGATATCACTGTTTAAATTACACCATCCTGACATCCTCCTAACCCAATCAGCGCTTGTCCCCTGCATACGGATCTCACTGATCTACATCTGTAACAAAGACTGTATAGACAGATATGAAGAAAGGGATGGTTACAGTGGCAGGTACTGCTATCAGGGTTTTTTTTCAGGTTTTTTTTTCTTTCTTTCTGTATCATTGAAGAAAACACAAAGTATGTTCTATGTTAAACATAACTGTACATATATACAGATAAAATCAATCTATCTATCTATCTATCTATCTATCTATCTATCTATCTATCTATCTATCTATCTATCTATCATCTCTTATATTTTCAGTATTACCAGAAGAACATTTATGTAGTCTGTAAAAACTCTTGCCTTTTAGTTAAAGAATATAAAAGAAATTAAAAAAAGATGTTGAGCCTTAGGTTACTGAGGAGTTAACGTTTCTGCAGTTTCCAACTTCAGCACTTAAATCCTTCCCATTTCTCATCATAGATCTCTTCAGTGTTTTGTAGAACTGAGTTTCAAGTTCAAGTTTCCCATTTGTACATGATTTAAATAGTAAGGTTATAGGCTAAACTAATTCTTCTGACTTACTGAGATGCTATAAGACTTGTATAACCACGTAGCCAAATAAAACCAAACTGTAGATAAACAATTCAGTTCTTACATCCTCTATGATTTGGGGTACAATTTCAGTAGTTTATCCAGCGTAACATCCATTTCTAAAGCTATGTCCCATTTCACTCCTTTTTTTCTGTTGTGGGTTTAGGTCAGCTGGCAAAATCTATAATCAGTGCCTGGGGCTGAAGTTTACACAGTTGCACTGGGCACAAATGCAAGTCTTATAGAGGCAATAGACATGTCTTACCACTTAGAGAGATATCCACTTGCTCAGAATTGTATAAAAACACCTCTGGTTTGCTACAGAATTTGGGCTGATGCGGCTTTCTCTCCATGTATTTCAAATCCTTGCATGTTTCTTAGAATCCTCACACGTCCTTTGGGATAAGAACATGTAACAAGTCATGTTCAGTCTCCATAGATCTCCTGCATTATGCATTTCATGTTCTTCCCTCACAACCTTGACCTGTAGAGAGTTTTACCAAGCTCACCTCTGCAGGAAATGGTCTTAAATTTACAGGCACTTGCTGTTGTAATGCTGCAGATCAGTGGGGTCATTAGAGTGACACTGTCCATGAATGCAGGCAGACATATCCTGGAGACAAGTATCTTCCCTGAAGTTACATGAATCTGCCATGTCCTTAGAAACAAGCCCTGGACCTCCGTAAGGCCCCCTCACCGTAACACAAGATCAGAAGCTTGTGCGTGAGTGTGGGATCTCACTGACACCCACTTATTTCAGGGAGGTTACCTTCTCTTTCCAAGAGCTTCTGATAAAGTGACTTCAGCATGTAATGCATTATTAGCAGAGAAGAAACACTGTGCCTTCCCCATTAGAAACCTCAGCTCACAACTCCCAGCAGGAGCAAGGCAGGTCACTGCATCACTATTAACCAACAGCTGACAGCTAATTGATTTTACATTTGTGTATCAGTGCTCGCAAACCATAATTTAAAAGCTAATTTGTTTCGTACTTTTAATATCATAGGCAGTTTTGTATCCTGTCCTACAAAGCATGAACTAATCACAGTCCATCATTTTTACGGCTGTTGGCCCCAAAACTGGTCTTTTGTCTATTCATACTCTGCAACACTCTTATCTCTTAACTCAAATGTGAGAAATAGCCCTCCAGCACCAGTTGTCTCATGGAGACATCAAGGGAGAGTTTTCAGAACTGAAGCCACTTTAGGGTAGTTTTAATGAGGCTGTGTTTGCTAAAGCATGACTGACAGAAATAATAAGTTAGCATTTGTGAGGGAACCCTCAGACACTGAGTTACAGCAGGCAAAAAGCCAGCAGAAATTGTTGTGCTGTTGCAGTACCCCTAAAATAACTCTCCTAGCTCAGTCTAATGCAATTAAAGTCACTGATGTACATAATATGAAAACTGGGAGCTCTTCCTGTTAATAACTACTGTGTAACTGAGGTAATCCATTTCATTAATTTAATATACACTTTCGTATCCCCCGATAATGGATATATAATTAAAGTGGTAGGGTTTGCATCCCAAAATTAAAGTTTGCAAAGGGCAGTTCTATAAAAACAATGCATTTTGCTTATTCATTGCTCAATGTCATCTTGGTTCACACCTTTTTATTTTAATAAAATATCAATACTAAAATTCACAACAAATTGATATTGGTACTGATCAGTTTTATCAGTAAGTAATCATGCTGCCTAGTGAAGATGAAAAGAAAACAAATTATTAAAAAAGGTGTGGCTGATGTGGTTAAAAATACATATTGCAGTTGGGAAAGATCCATATTTAATTCAATATTTTATATTGTGCTGATGTAAATTTATTAAAAATATTGAAACTCTTTTATTTTTCAGAGTGTTGATCTGAAATTATGGCAAGATGACTGTTATTATGTATTTCTCAAAATCTTTGACCAGAACTTGAAATTATAGAAAAGCCAAGAAGATATATTTTTAATAGAGATATAAAAATTATCTAAAGAAATAACAAAGCTGAAGAAATTTTATTTAAATCTTTACGAGGTTAGGTGGTTGATTAGAAAATTATAAAACTGAGAGGCAATACCCCTTCAATTGAGTATTCTGGCAAAAGAGGAAAAATCCTATGTTTCTTTATTCCAAATATTTCATATTTTATAGATATGCAAATATTTAACTTGTACAGAGACACAAGACTTATGAAATTGTATGGATAAGGCAAAGAAAAATGCAGAGTATATGACCATGTTGAGAGATGAATGTAACAACAGTAAGATAAATGCCTAATTATAATGAAAATAAAAGGGAAGAAATGGACATTCATGACTAAATGAGTCAAATAATTAATTATTAGAGAGTGAATGGATATGCCAGGATTCAGAAACCCGTGGTAGTGAAGTGTATAGGTTTCAAATTGTTATTATATAATACATGATACAAGAAATATCACATATTATATATGATATTACGTATCACATGATAATGTGATATTACAAAGTGTGGCAAGATCTTATGTTGGTAATGTAGTAACAATAGTTCCTTGTAAAGATGAATGCACCTGAAAGCTAAGCTCATTCCTATACTTTCTCCTCAAATGAATAGAAGCATTTAAAATATACTTTTTTTAATTTACTTCCACACAGCTGCATTGAGAAGTAAAAATGCAGTTTTTCTTTGTGGTTATTCACTAGCAATAAGCCTTATCAACAGCTTCTGAACAGCATTATAGAAGTGTCAGTGAGGAAAAACTTGGACATTAATGGAAGTATTAAGATATATTCAAAGGTAAACTGATCCAAGTTTTCCTGTAATACCAATTGTTTAAGGACCCAGAAGCAGGGACCTGCCTATGGTTGTTTTTGTGGACTTCTGTTTTCAGTTCAGAGTCTTAGCAAAGAAACTTCCACATGCCAAGGCCAGGCTTTGTTCACCCAATTCTTCCATGCATCACCACATTTTCATTCCTTTTTTCAAGGAATTGAAAATTTTACTTTGGCATAAATGAAGTCAGAGAGATTAAAAGTGCTGATTAAAAGTGCTTCCTTTCTTCCCTCTGTTTGTTTTTTTTTTTAATTTTTATTTTTTTTAATTTTTTTTTAAGAGGATTTAAGTGGTTTCAAATTCCTTCTGTGTTTTTGTCTGCAGGATCCAGGGTTACACTGTCAGTGAAGAATCTAGATGTTAAATTCTTAAATAAATCCTTAATTCTTGTTAAATTTCACATAATAAGTGATTGCCTTATGTATTCTATCAAGATCTATCTGTAAGGCCTCTCTACCCTTGAGGGAATCAACAGCTTCTAATTTAGTGTCCTTAGCAAAATTACATAGTGTGCACACAACTCCTTTGTCCAGGTCATTGATAGAACATTGTAAAGAACTAACCCTAAAATTGAGCCCCGTGGAACACCACTAGTGACTGGTTGTCAGACTGATGTTATCCCATTACAACAATGCTTTTAGTCCATCCTTTCAGCCAGTTGACCACACACCATATTTTGCATATGTCTAGCTGGATTTTGTCCAGAGGAATACTGTGAGAGACAATATCAAAAGCTTTGCTGAAATTAAAAAAAACCCTCTCACACCTACTGCTTTGTATTTTATTCAGTCTCCTGATTCATCATGATTTTTTCTAGCATTTTAACCTCAAAAAAATCAAGATTCAGTTGGGGTTCTTAGGACAACATCTTAGCTTTGCCAGTTAGTGCATAGGAGGGTAAAAAATTTATGAGGTAGGAACTAGATCTGTATTCAGTCAGCTCATTAACTGATATCATTATCAAACTGATACAGGAATCATTAAAAATGTATTGGATGTAAATAGCTTTCAATCTATATTCAGCTGGCTTCATTTACACCAGTAGCGCTAATATATACTCTAAGCCATCTGTTCCTTAATGAATACTAGTAACTGTATGCACAATTCTTACTTTCATGAACGCAAATTTGGCATAATAATTAAGGACATGTAAAACATAGAAAAATAAAAGCATAGAAATTAAAACTTAAGGTACCTAGGTATGAACATAAATTTGTTGTCTCTTGAAGATATGGTTATCATCAACAGGAAAGTCCTCCTGGATCTTAAACTATGTATTACAATTCTGTCTTGTCTTCAGGAGAGGACAACTTTGCTGTACTCTGCATGCTAAAGCAGAAGAGTCTAAAGTACTATTTATTTTTACCAGATGCCTAAAAATTTTGCAGTTACAGTGGCTGTGGTCTGAGCTGGGATATATGAGGTTTTGGGTCAGGCTGAAAAAGGGAGGAGGAAATGAACCTTCCTAAACCAGTAATTCCTTGCCTGGGTCTCCAGTAGCGACAAGAAGATCTGACTCTTCTGTCCCAGCTCCATCTGTCCCTCTTTCCAGGACTGCTCTAAGCTGAGACTCACACTCACAAGAAGGCAAACTGTTGTTTGATATAAAGCACTAGAAAGGACCAATTTTGTTCCAGGACTCCTTCTTTACATTTACTGCAGTAGAAAGGCGTGTCTCCTCCTCACTACTTGCATGGAAGAAATCTTAAAAAGCAAATCCAAACTCAGAAAACCTCACATCTGGAGAAAAAGAGACATCAGGAAAAGCCCCGAGCAGTCAGAGTTTGACTAACTTTTTAAATACAAGCTGTATGATATATTTTTTGTGGGTAAAAATGATCCTTGTGTTATTTCAAGCAGCTGGCCTTCTTCCACTTCCACTGGTAGGAACCAGTTTAAACTTGCCCATGCATAGATCTCTTTGCAACTGCTGAATGCATTATTACTGTGAAGTAAAATTAATTTCTTGAATGAAAATTCACTTCTGCAAGATTTTTCTATTTTAGTTGTTCTAAAGGCCACATGTTTTTTGTCTGTCAGGTGTTGATTTTCCACACAGTGGTACTTTCTATGTAGCATGAAACAGGTGCAGTCTTAGGGGTGTATAAACTGAGACCATGCATGGGAATCTATTCATTTTGTAGGGAAAAGTACAAAGACCTGTACTTTGCATATCTGAGTGAGGAATCAACAAAATGATTACTTACAAACTCTGTATGTGTCAATAGATGAAGATTAAGGTGAGAAAAACTTACTAAAAATTGAATTTTAGACATTTTGGCATAGTTGAAAGCTAACTTTTTATTCTTTGTGAACTTCTCCTATAGTGATATGAGATACATCAATAACCTGCACCTAGTATATCACTAGATTTATCAGTATTAAAATAAACATTGCTGATGTAAGTGTAGGAGTTGACTGCATATTGAGATCTGGCTTTTAACTTTTTGTCACTCTGTGTACAGGAACTATATTCTGAGTCAGACCCATGGTCCCTTGAAGCAGTCAGTGATAAATAACAAATGAATCCTGAAGTATGAAGTGTGAAATAATCCTTCTCACCTAGCTTATGTATTAAAATTTTATTTTCATTTCTCAGTTCTTCTATAAACTTAATTTCAATAATTTCCTGTTATTGTGACTTTTATTGCTTAATTACCTGGTGATAATTACTAATGATTACTGAGAGATGGATGCATGGAAAAGAGTTAGAAAACACACACAAATGGAACTGACAGAAATACCCAAAACTGTTCTGATTTTATCAAAGAGAGAATTATAAATCAGGCATGATCCATTGCATTTATTATCTTGCAATAAAGAAGTAAATGTCAGTATTAAGTGACGATTAATCCTCTTATTTTTAAATGCACAACAACATTAGGTATTGCACCTTGCAGATACTGAGTTCATGGAGAAAGAAAGTGGCTATTTGAGCACCTGTGACTACATGCTGGATTCATACAGAAGTCAGAGCCTCTGTGGCCCTGCCTCAGAAGCAAGTATAGTTATGTTTAAGAGATCAAGGCTATCTTTCTTCTCACAAGAGCTTGTGAGAAAGCAGGGGTGAGTCAGCCAACCCCAAAACAGGGCAATGTTATTTAAGAAGAGAATCCAACAGAATGTCTTTGTAAATAGGCAGATCTACTTGACATCTTTGAAAAACAACGGTCTGACTCTAATTCACTCTATCTGCTTCTTTTTTTTCCCTAAAATAATGGAAAATGCATTACAAAAATAAGTTGACTTATGAAGAATCACCACAAAGTCTCAGACATCTGGTTGCAAGTCCAAACCTGCAAAATTCTCTTAGTTATAATGCTTTTCCCTGTTTGATTCAACAAATGTCTCTCACTACCTAATGAGACTGTCCAGAAGATGCCTTTCTGCACATCATATCCCTAACCCTAGCAGTAGTGTTGGCATCTTGATTGTCACCAGCTCCCTTTCAAATGCATTTCAGCCTGGAAAATGCTCCCTTTTGTTTACGTTAGGTGGTCCCCAGGGAAGGCACAATCTCCCTGTTTCCAGGATGGCTTCCTCATCCACAGGTTCTGTTATAAGGACAAGGTAAAAGCAGCTTTATCTCTGTGGTCCAGCTACAACCTTTGTAGGAACCAAATAGACACTAAAAAGACCCAAAAGACTCCTCCCCACAAACAGGCTCGTGGTCACTTCTCTGGCCATGTTCTGGTCAGCCACCTGGGGTGTGAATGTTGCTTCGACTCATTTTTTAGTATTATCTCTACTTTGTTTACAGAGGCAAGCACAGGCACACAGGGAACACTGGCTTGTGCTTCTGGAACACATAAGGGGCAACACACCTTTCTCATGGAAAAAGTGAAAGTACTCTTCAATGATCTTTCACGTAAGGCAAGGTCTGAGATAACACAGAGAATTGTCATGGAGTAGCTGGTTTGTACTAACTTCCTGATCTGTAAGGCAGCAACAAATGTCTCCTATGATGTTTTGCTGCCTGCTCCCTACCATCCACTGTAGTGTTTCATCATGTGCTGAGATGTGCGATCGGGAAGGGTCAAAGAACTGAAGAAAATGAAGAAAGAAATGTACAGCCCAAATGATAAAGTAAGTGGCTGGAGTCTTGGGAAGAGGAAAGAGTAGTGAGGAGGCATTTTGTGGGAGTTTGAGACTGGTATGGAGGATTCATTGGTTATGTTTCCTGGTGTCAGGACTTGCTTGTGGGAAGTGGAATGTATGGCAAATGAGTGAGAGGAGTAAGAAAACATGGAAACTGGATGTCTGAAGGAGGACTGGTGCACAGCTTAGGCCTCTGTTCTGACTAAGCAGAATGAGCAAGAGAGGGTGAGAGAGTTACAGGTTACAGGAATGGAGTGGGGTCCTGAGTGTCAGGGCAGTACAAATTGTCTTGTCTTGATTTGTTCTGTTTTCTTTCTAATGAAGAGCTTTCCTCTAAATAATACCTGGCTCATCAGCCTGTCTTTCTGCTCAGAACTCAGACCCAGCAATTTTAACTCTGCAAAGAGATCTTAAAGTCAGTTTGATATGACTCTGAAATCAGCAGCTCAATGTTCAGCTACAGTCAAAAGAAGTCATCATGATGCTGGGCATCATCAGAACAAATATTGAGAATTAAAGAGAAGGCACAATTTTGACACTATAAAAAAAACTTTCTTTGCTTCTCTGGCCACTGCATTTCAAAAACAGGCACAGAAGAGACAGCTAAAATTGTCAAGATGATGAAGCTGCTGCCTTGTGAAGAGAAACTGAAATTCCCAGGACTCATCCGTCTGAAGAGCATAAAGAAGGCTGCATGGAGATATGAGAGAAGTTTACAGAATCACAAGAGCAATGGACAGTCTGAATTAATCGTTACTTCAGGTCTCACTGTATGAGTTAGGGAACACTCAATCAAACTAGAAAAGGATCATTTAAAACAGATAAAAGAGTGTATCTTTACACAGTGGTTAGAGAGGTTTTGGAATTTGTTGCTATACGAGGTTGTAAGGCAGATAGTAATGGTAGGGCCAAGAAGGTTTTAAACAGGTTTATGGACATTGTGTTCAGACATGAATGCTAAAAGCACTAAGAGGGGTTGTATACTTTAATTTCCCTAATACAGAATTTTGAGATGCTGAGGCAACATGAGAGAAACAGAGTGCAAAATACAGCCAGGCCCATGAGCTCTCCTTAAATATCATGTCCTACTGCTGCTGAATGAATAGTATACAAGATATATAATAGCATATTTATTCCATTCTTATTTTCGTATTTTTCTTATACTCTAAGTGCTTCTTTTCCACTGTGTATTATACAAAGATCCTAAGCCCATCACCTGTCAATGAGGAGTCCAGCAAGGCATAAACTTCCTCATAGAAAACAAACATTAGTCTTGAATCATGCACTAAACATACCAGACTATGACTCCCAGAGTGCAATGAATATAACTACATTTAACTGCAGTAGAAGTGTACATTAAGTATATATGCACATATAAGCTGTTTGTAGGTATTTGTGTGCCTGTGCTTGTTACTCACTCTGTCTGTTAGCATATTCTCTTACTATTACTCATATGAAATCTGAAGTATTCCCTCACACTGGCCTGGTTTACAAAGGTCAGATCATGCTGAGTCAACCTGATAACCTTGTGCAATGAATTGATGGATAGCTTGGTGGACGATGGAAGAGCAGTCAATGCTGTTTACCTTCACTTTAGCAAGAGTTCTGATAATGTCTCCATAGCATCCTTATAACAAAGCTGACAAAGTGTGATTTAGGTGGGTGAACAGTGAGGTTGATTGAGCTCTGACTGAACAACGCAGCCCAGAGGACTGTTTTTCATTGGCATGATATCTAGCTGGATACATGACAGTAACTTGTACCTTGGACTAGTAAATGGGCAGGTGGACAACCTGGTTACCAATAGTTCATGGGAAGGAACTTGATAGTTAGATGATGTTCAGATGTGGGGGTTTTTTTCATAGCCTGTTTCCTTTACAGGTGGTGCTTGTAAAAAAGCTGCCTTTAGAGAGAAAAAAAAGCATATAGAGAAGAGTGGATGATAGAAAGATTAAGTTTAAATTACTCCTGCTTCAGAATTATAGCAGTACTCCAATTCAATATGAAAAAGTTATGATGCTCCAGCAGACAGATTGTTCCAGTCACATCCTCTCACCAGGAAATCAATCACATAATCAAGGACCTTATTAATTTTCTCTGTCATTTAACCACTGGACTCATTTTATGAAACCCATGAGTAAATAAAAAGGCAAAATTTTATATTACTAATATGCAAGCCTTGAGTGTTACCTCGAGTGTTTCAGGCTATTCTAGGAGCAAGTTCCTTAAAAGCATTTTCCTTAAAAATGCAAGGACCAAATTTTACACATTCTGATGTCTTACTTTGATTTTCAAAGAGCTCTGATTCATGAGGGATCAAAACTTCCTTGGAATTAGCTGAAGTTAATACTGTCCTCAGCTGTCTGCCTTATAGCTCTCTTGGAGCTCTATGCTCACATACCAAAAAGACAGCTCCTGAATCAGCAGTTCTGAATTACCATTGTTTTCAGAATGGAATATTAGATGAAAAAGACATTGGAGTTGCTTATTTATTTTGTGTAAGTTGTAATTTGGTGTCTGCTATGCAGGTGTCTTGAGATGGAGGGGAAATGTGGTGGACAGCTGGAAAAAGGATACTTTAGAGTCTTCCCAAGAAACACTATACCTGCTTGTAAATCAGAGACTAAGTCAAAGCTGAATGAAAGCTAGCAGAACAAAATGAGGACATATAAAAAAAAAAAAAGTCAAGCTCTACTCTGAATAAAAAAGTGTCTTTGTAGCTTGGCTGTAGTGCAAGAGACGTGCTTTGGAGAAGACAGTTCCCTGTTGGAAATAGGTGCTGTGTCAAAATGCATTCAGTTCTAAGCAGAAAGGATGAGCAAAGAGAGAAAACAAATGTTCCATGAAACTCGGCCCTAGTACTGTTAATTGGAGGAGAGCAGCTTGGAAGAATTTGTTGATTCTTTTTCTACCTAGGCAAAGCTTATTATTGTTTGCAGTCACTGAATAATGGATTCTGTTTTCCAGTGCAGTCTAGAGAAGTGTTTTGATTTGATGTACACTTGTGTGATTTAAACTCTGGACTCTGTCAGGCTATGATAAAAGCTGCCATCACCTCACCAGGAATTTCCTGTAATGTATAAACACTTGACTTCACACTAACCTCCCCTCCTGCCTCTCCCACATCCTTGCATGCATATCAATGACTGCTGGAAAGGGCACTGCTGTGTACCAAGTCCTCGTCAACAGACCAAATTGACCAAGGCCTAGGGATTACTGCAGTACTGCTAATCAATAGATATTGAGTGCAATCCCCTGCTCTAAATTCAACAGGGTTAATAAGTGTCTACAGAAAACAATGCTCTGAAATACAATCTCCCATTCTCTGAGGAAGGGGAGGTAGAAATGTTTGTTTCAGCAGCTACAGATAAAACCTGTGGGAGGCAAAGCTTTAGCTTTTGCCCAAATTTGGCCTGAAACATTCTTGATTTGTTAAGTGTGCTGTGCATTAGAGACAGCTTTGCCACTGACAAGACAAATACCACATATGACATGTTTCTGAGCTCCTGAAAGTCTTTGTTTGATGTTTTACTCAGAGATGGCATGTGAAGTTCCTTATGGTCACATCTATTAGACCTTGGGTTTTGCCTTTTATGCTTCACATGCAAGACTAAGCACAAGCAGGATGGAGGAAAGGAATTCAATTTAATAGCTGGCCAAATGCCCTTTTCTTTTCTGAATAGGCAGCGATACTATCTTGAGATGAAAGGTGACACTTAAACAGAGCAGCAACACTACTTTTAAAAGATCTGAAATTCTTATAACTTTACTTGATGGCAAAAAATGAAGCCAATCCCATCCCCCCATTTTACATGATTTACAGAGTGAACTTTCAGTACTATTTAAGATCCTGAGTGAAAAACCTAGTGCTGAGAGACAGTGTGCCAAACTATCTGACTAAGCTGGAGTAGTCAGCCAAGTTCAGTATCTGCTAGCTGATGATGAATGGTGACGTCTCTGTGCTTGCTCAACATCTGTCTGCCTACTTCACTTCTAATTGCACACCCGCGGATAACTGGGAAGGGGAGAATGCTAGATTTCACAGAAGCAGTATAATGTGACCTATTCAGGAGTATGAAGGATTAGGTAGGGATGTCCATGCTGTGTTTTCAAACACATCTTCAACAGATGTCCAGCTTGCTACAGGTGGGCATGGTTCAAGATTATTTGCTGTCTAAACCTCTTTGTGATAATACATGAGAATATGCTTTTGCTTGTCACTGGCTTTACTGAATTCCTCAGTGGGAGGGCTCAGCAGAAATGCTGCATCTTGTCAGCCAGAAGAGTTGCACTTGCTAACAGATTATGGAAGATGAAGATAGGTGTACCATGACATATCCTCCACAGATACAACTCTTCCTCAGATTGAGACAAATAAACCATACTATCTGCTGATGTAAGTAACTGTCACACAACACTTTAAAACAGAGGAACTACATTTATTTGTTTTTCTTTAGAGCTGTCTGTCATTTTCCTTTTCTGCTACTTTTTCTGTTTTTCATAATTTGATAGGGATTCAGTTAACATTACTTTTAAATGACAACTTCTCTCTTACTTAGGCAGAAATCCATTCCCCTGTATTGACCTAAACCTAGAGAATACTTTGTATTCCTTATTTCTGCTGTACTGCACTTTTTCCAGCAGTATAGTAGCATTACCTGTCTCAATATACAGGCATGGGAAATGTGTACTATGAAATGGAGTTTGCTAAAGCAAGACCCTCTATTATCTATTACAAAATTGTAGAAAATAAAGGATCTTCAAGAGGTCATTTAGTACCCTTGCCTTTGCTTCTTATGCTTTCCATCTCATCCCTTTCTTTCACCCTCTTACCCCTTTCTTTCTTATCTATTACCTCTTTATTTCCTTTGTCTGATCCTCTGCTGTCTGCTGTGTCTGCAGGCACACAAAAAGTCCTGACAAAGGTAGCCCCTCTGACTGTAAAGGTAGCAGACAACTGTATTTCTCACTTGTAAATAAATGGGGAGATAGGCTTCATCTATGCTTTATTCCCAATGCATAATTCTCACTGTAGAGTTATAGCAACGTGGAGTTACAATAAAACGATGATGACAGATTTATAATAGTGGGTTTAAGATGTTTGGTTTGCCAGCAGAACTCTGAGTCTGTAAGAACCCAGTTTGGTACTATGGGGAACTAGGGCCTTTGTATCCCAAGACAAATGACTTCCAAATTGGAACACAGCTATGGACTCAGGCTCCATTGTGAGTGTTAATTTTGTTTCACTCAGAAATAATTATTGCTGGCTTATCTAAAGCAGCAGAAGCTTGGAACAAGAGAGTACTTCACTCCTTCTGGCACAAAGACAGTTGCGATAATATAAGTTATATAAAAGGTGCCAAGCTAAGGGAAGGAGTGGGGGTGGTGGTGAAATAAAACCATCAACAAAACAGTGACTTTAGCCACCTTCCCACTGTTCAGATTATTGTTCTTAATTTATTACATCTATATTGACTTTCCATTCCAACCACTAGCTTGCAGGAAATCTTGCATTGCAGTTTTCCACCAGAGAAGAAATCAGTGACCTAAAAGCATGGTATATTTTTTATGACACTTATTAAAATTGCATGAAATGTGTTAGTCCTTGAACAGCAGAAATGGTCTGCAGCAAGGAATCCTCCTTCAGAGAAGTCAGCTCAAAAACTAACACCCAGTTCCCAGTCAGCACTGATGCAGATTCTTCCCACTTGCCCTAGGAATTCTCTGCTTATAATTACGTGAAAGCACCACACACCTGAAGAACACAGCAACATTTATGGAAGTAGTAAATGCTGAAGTGTTGGGATACATTCCTTTGTGTGTCTGCCACCTGCAAGCTCCTGCACTGTGGTGGGTACCTTGCAATCCCACTGGTAGTCAGAACTTCCTGGCACTGACTGATTAACAGTCAGGTATGTGATTAAAGAGGTGACATTGTAAAGCAGGATTAAGAATTTAGGAGGAGCACAAAGTGTTCTTGGGAGAGAAATGGTCAAAAGATATTCATCTGAGTATCAGCAGGAGAGGGAAAAAGATGGCAGTGGAAATAAGGGACAGCCCATCAGCTGTCAGTTTAAACCTAAACATTTTTCTCAGGAAGGCAAATAGTTTTCAACATGTAGAGGAATGAAAAGAGAACATATTGTACAGTTAAACAGTTTGGTGGACCAAATGAGGACCTGAAGCATAATGTTATTGTCTTATTATTGTCTATTATTGTCTTGCCAGGTTTACCTACACTAGCCACTATCAGTCTACTCTTTATAAAACAGCCACAAGCAGATCAATCAGTCACTTGAAAAAAAAAAAATCAACTCAAGCCACCTCGATCTCTGGAGGTTTGGTCTTATCTTTCCACTCTAGGCAGACTGGAAGCTATTGTGTAGGTCCTCACATTTCCATTTCACATTAAAGCACTGGCTTAGGATGATTACCCCCAAGATGTGCTTCTTTGTTTAACCCTTTTGCTACCTTTCTGATAGCTGTACTCAAGAATATAGAGTTTGGGAGTTTTACCAGCTGGTGGCAGTGATGAACTGATGTTACCTATTTCTACAAATCCTGTTGATGCAACAATAATAATAAAGAATGTAGGCAAACAAGTTAGTCCTTCAGGGCTCAGTTTTTAAAGCTGTGCATAGGGATTTAGTGTGATATTAATTGGAACTGCTTGGTCAAATCCCTCAGCAGTGCTTTGACAGTTTATCCTGGACTAGTGAGGGTTAGGCTCCAGTCCTGAACTTTGCATAATTTTAAGATAGGTTATAGCAAAGAAAATTGGAATGTATTTTGAATATATTATGGGTGTATAACAGTCACAGTGAAGGCTACCCTTGCACATTTCTCAGTCACTTCCCTTTAGAGATGAAAAAAGTTTCAAAAGGAAAAAAATATTTCATCAAATATATGTGGACAATTTAGTGCATGTTCTGTGTATATTGCAATTACATATAGAATATTTTGTCATTATTTTGATTTTAGAAATTAATTTCTCAGCTGAGTTGGATAGTAATGCCTCTATTCAAATAATGGATACCTGCAATTTCCTTTGAATGCCATGTCTTGCAACTAAAGCATAAAATGCATAGAATAGAAGCATTAATGTAAAAGATGGAGTTTTTCAGGACTTTCACTTAATATGTTATAGTCTCATGAATTTAAAATCTTTGGGTTTATTTGTAAATATCAATAAGATTATTTCATTAATCACTACATTTATGACTTTATGAAATTCTCATCATGCTTCACACATTAGTATTGCTATCTCACCTTGACAAATCTTACATAGGGTTGTGTGTAGCAAATGAGAAACATCCCACTTGTATGAAACCATGAATATTTTTTGCAGACGGATAGGAGATGTTCAGTCAGATGGAATCAGCAAACAACCCCCCATAGGGCATCCTGGACTGCTACCAGCTACCATTCCAGTCATCAGTGATCTAGGGCAGCATTCCATATCCCTCCAAAGGCTTGTCAGGGGGTCCCCAGGGCTGCAGGTCTTTCATATAATTTAATATGAAAGATATGAACAATATTTTTAGTCTTCATCCAGGAGAGCTAAATCACAAGGTGTTCTTGTTGCTGCTGTCTTCAATGCAACCGACTCATCTTCCCCAGCTCAATGCCTTTGCCATGCTCTGGGATAAAAGCCCGCTTGCAGTTCACTTGGAGTGCATTACTGTAAGAGTGACTGTCCCATATTGTCACGTTGGTGACAACCAGAGAGACATCTCCTTCATAGCTTAGAATAAAGATGTGCAGGAATTTCTAGAAAACCAGAAAGTCTTCAGGCAGGGCTTGACAGGTAGAGCTTGAAACATCAACAAATTTCCCTCTAGAAAATATCAATTATTGGCAGCCTTCTTTTTTTTTTTTTTTTTTTTTTTCTTCCTAGCAGGAGCAATTTTCACTGACACAAAATTTAAAAAAAAAAGAAAGTAAAGAAAGACAAGTTTCTGGATAAACAGCAGCCAGCTTTACAAAGCTGGACCCCACTGTGCTGCTTTGCAGCTTTTGTCTTCATCCTGCCCAGGCACAGACATCTTTTTTTCTTTTTTTTTTTTTCTTTTTTTTTCTTTTTTTTCCCAAGCAGGGCAGAACACTGACAGAAACAAAGTGCCATGTGACTTAAAAGATGAAATGCTTGTCTTCCTCTCCATCCCCTCATTTTGGTAGCAGTTAACTAACTTGTACTGTAACCACTGTAATCAGAGTGTGGTTACATAGTTCTGCTGATACAGAATATGACTGGATTTGGAGCCAAGAATTGATTTTTATGTCCCCAGAGACTTCAATTATTGGATTCAAACTCTGCTGACACCAAGACTAGCACTTTTTCTGTGGGTGGAAATGACAGAAGTGAAGGCAGATTCAGGTCCGCGAGTGTTTATACAGCTAACCGCCATCTACACAGCAGAAGGAATAACACTGTAGATCTATAGTTTTAAGAGAGGCAAGTTTTTCATGGAAATGTAGCTTCTGGAAAAAGCAGACGAGCCTTTGGGCACAGACATTCAAAATTACACCAGTTAGTCTGAAGTACTAGGGACTTTTTTTTACCTGCTGCCCCTCTACCTGAGCTGCACCCAGAAGAAGTGACTTAAAGGCAGGACCCCACCCTGCCCTTTGTGAGACATAAGAATTGGTGTTCCAAAGCCACCAAGAGGAGTTCTGTGACTTATACTGCTGGAGGGGGAAATGTGATCCCTTGACCCTTCCCAGAGATTTGGTAAAAATACACAAAAAGCTGACTGGATCCACCTGTCTGTTAAGCACTTTACCTATTTTTCCACAGTGCTGTTGACTGAAACTAATTTACTTGAACAACCTTTCACACAAACACTGCTGTGAACAATTTCATAAAGAGCAAATCTTTGCATCCCTCTGCCTTGGTCAGGTTGACCTGTGTCATTCACATGAAAACCCAAGGCAGATATGGCAGGGTGTGTTTGAATATTTGCCTACTTAATGAATTTTAAGCTGTCTTTTGCTAGTTATCTGGTTCAAATATCTGGATAAATATAAGGAAAACACTAAACTCAGTCAAAAGTGTGAAATTATTAATTGAATTGAGCAAACAAATAAATCTTAGCCTGGTCTTTGCCCATAGACACATTTCTAGGACTTGTGTAAATAAAACCAATGTGATATACAAGCTCTACTCCTTATCAACCTGGTTTATCCCAGTTTCTTGCTTACTCTTTATTAGCAAAAGATGAAATTGGATTGTAAAGAGTGCACAAGCTCATTGTCTGCTTTGCTTTTGTTTGCTAACACCATTCATTAATCAAACAAAGGATACCACTGGGAAACAAGCAGGTTTAGGTCTACCTAGTTGACTATGCTGATGTCAACCGGTTTTCCCAATATGCCAGTCAAAGGCACTTCCCCTAATCTGTTGTAAACTGTTGTGACAATCAGAGTGTACAGTGACAGCTGGGGAGTTGGGATGCCGCATCTTGCTCACAGGGACGTGAGGCTTCCCTTACCTCTCCCAGGGAGCTGGGACACATGGTGAATGAAGCCTGGGAACACTGCAGCCTTCACACTCTCACACCCTGCCAGGTTATGGATTTCAATCAATACGTAGTCCCAGTGGCACAGGGGGATCGGGGGGAAAAAAAAAAAGATAAAAATATAAAAAGAAAACCAGCTGATTAGGGAGTCAGAAGAGAAAGAAATAATCTATGCTATGACTTGATGTGCATAATGAACAAAATTGCCAGTTTTATGCATGATCTTTAGAAACAAGGGAATCATGTACACTTAAAACACAAATTACTATTTAAGATCAGTCATGTCATACCCCTCACAGCATATTTCAGGAACCTCTTAGAAAGACAACAATTTCTTAAGTAGGTTCTTAACTTCTGAAGCAGTCGTATTTGGTGTCTTTGCATATAATACTCATTACTGCTAAGGAAGGGTGGGGAGCATTTGCAGTACTGTAAGACTCAAAGTGTGGCTAACCTAAGACCTTTTCATGCTGGCACTAGGGATGGCCAAAGTTAGCACAGCCTGCTAATGAAAGACCTGCTCCACAAGTTCATTATGTAATGCATCGCTCTTCCAGCAGAGCCCCAGTGCTACAGGAGCAGGGTGCACTACACAGAATAGTGAGAGCAGGTTACAAAATTACTCCAGTACTTTAGTCTGTCCCAGTTGCTGATAGGAATCAAGGCCAGAAATTTGTTACAGAATTCATGACATTATACCCTGTATCTTATACTAGAAATGATGCTGAAACCAAACATCTCCAGGCTATTGACGTTGTCCAAATAGAACAGAAATATTTTAAACAACTTATATGAACATTCCTACTCTGAAAGTGTGGCAAAAATATTACATAATGCATTAGCTGATGAATTGTGTGGGTTTCCTGCACTCTGGGCTGCCTGTACTACCATTTTAGAGACAGACTCACCTGTGGATTGTTGTGACTTGTTAGGAAAGGTCATTGATTAATAATTCTTTGCTTGAAAGTACATTGATCCATATATAGCCCCTGTTGGGAAGAGTGGGAACAACACCAAATTAGGGTATTTTTTTTTTTCTTTTTCCCTACTTATTATTAGGGGGGAAGGATTTTTTCTTTATTTCATCAAACAGATATTTCTGAAAGGCAGAGATTAAATACTTGAAAATAATGCATTTTACATTGTAAAAGCTGAGCTCCATTCTATGATCCATGATGGCAAGCATTAATTTTTTTCTCTGGGAATATCTTTGTAAGACAGGGTGGAAGAAACAAGTACTTTCCTCACTCTTTTCCTATATCACCTGGTATTCCAGAAAACTGTGGAGAAAAAGGGTTCAACCTGCATGTGATAAATGAACTACAAATTAGTGTTTTTCAGCATCTAACAATGAGATGCTTACAGGCACAAACTGTTTGCTCTTCTACCTCCCTGCTTCTGTTGTAAAATAGGTTTAATCAGGAAATAGAAGCAAACCTACTTTTCCATCACTTTAACTCACATTATATAACAGCCAAATCACTTCTTCATCTCTTCTTCTTTTCTATCAGGAAAAATCTAAAGGTTACTGCTGTTACAAGACACTGGTGTCACTAGCAATCCATGTAACAATAGCTACTTCATCTCTTCTCCAACGTATACTATTGGTATTGATCTGATAACTGAGGCAGATCCTGCTTTGTTAGCATCCTTCTTATTTGTTGTGACATTATTTTTCTGCCTCCTAGACCTGTCTGAAATTAAAAAAAAAGAAAATTTAGAAAACAAAGTTACAGTTTTATTTTTAGTTCATGATTTACAGGGAAAGAGTCAGATTCAGCATGTCAAAAGTTTCCCAGATTAAATGGAGCATCTTAAGCTTTGTTTACAGAGCTTCTCATGTTACATCAAGGTCTAGACTAATTTTTAAATAGCTGTGTTCCTGTGCAACACCTGGGAACACTGGCTTTTCAAAGAGCATCTGGAGGTCACATGTTCAGGTAGAAGAGTGAGAGCTGGCTTGGAGAACTGGGTTGGCAAGTGATATTTGTCATTAGCAAACAGACCTGCTACAATGGCAATGGGCTATCAGGAGTATCTTTTATAGTGTCATTCTTGCAACACAGAGCTATGCCATCGGCATTTTGCTGGAGTGGGTGATCATCCTCTTTGGAAACTTGCTAGCTGCAGAGGCTGTACCCATTTATCCGTTCCAAAAAAACATTTGCTGCTCTTGCAAGTGACTCTTCCATGAGATAACGCCTGCTCTATCCTGATGGGAGTTTCCTTTGCTTTCTGACTTCCACCACGAGCTTTTAGAAAGCTGGGAACCTGGCCTGGTATATCTGATCAGATTGCCTGATACCCTGACACTGCCTTTATACCTTCCTGTGTAAATTGTTGCTCATTCTCTGGAAAAGAGGGCACAGCTCACCAGGTGCCCTGCGCATGCTGATGCTTTGGTTCCCATGGGGCATACCCTGGGAGGCCCCAGAGCCACCTGGAGCAGCACAGTGAAGACGAGCACAGGCAAAGGATTCTGGTGTGGGTGCCCGCATGACCCCACAGCCCCTTGTGGGTCAGGTACTCCTCTAGGAGGGAGCAGGCAGCACAAAGCTGGAAGTCTTCAAATTCTTCTCCTGACACCATAGTCAGTTCTGTATAATTTCTTTCTTACTTCTGCTTGCCAACCTATCTCTTGCTGTCTTGGTGCTGCCTGTTGCCTTGTTACTGCTGTTGGCACTAGTGTTTTATTTCTTATCAGTGCTAGGAGCTGCCTGTTTTCTTTCTGCTTTTATACAAATCTAAATCCCACATTTATCTTTCTTTTATCAGCAGTAAAACTTGCAGATACTTCTGCCGTCAACATTCACTGAGTTGGGCTCCACATTCACTTGTCCTCCATTTTTAACTTATTTAACTAGAGTGGGTAAGTTAGGAAACAACATGAGATATTTAACTTTTGAAGTTCTCACAATAGAGCTAAATTTTTGGTTTAATTTTCCCTTGCTCTTGACTTTGGGTGGGGAAAAAACATATATCATTAGGGGGATAATTATGAAAAACCTGTATTTTTCATAAGTCTTATGATAAAAGCAAAAGAATAAGATATCAATAACTGCTGAAACATTTTTATTTTATTTTCTAAAACTACTCAAGGCATAGAAGAAAAATACCAAAAGGACTGCTATACAGATGTGCAAACAGTGGTTTAGGGAAATGCATTTAAAAAGTAATATTTATAGCTTTAATGTTTTTCAATTTCAGTAAATATTCTTTTCATTGTCACTCAGCTTTGAATCTTTGACATGTACAGAGAAGTTGGAAGATTGTCTCTTGCTATCGGGGGAGGCTGTTTTTGCTGAACAGTTTGCAGAACAAGAAACCCTGCTTGGCAGTTGCCTGAAGACAGATTGGATGTTGAAGGAAGCTTACATAAAGGAAAAGCAAGCACTGGCACAGTGACTGATAAATCTACTCCCGCTTCCTAAAAATGCTGAGTTGAGGGAAAAACCACTATCAGAACTGCAGTCCTTGAGAAAGAAAGACAAGTCCCAAATGTATAAGACTGTGTTCTTTCACCATCTCTACCTATGTGCTCCAGAATGCCTGTATGGCAGCTGATATTAATGACTCATCTTTATCTTGTTTCACTTCACTTTTCATACATATTTGCCAAGTCTCTCAACTTTTTATAGAAAATAAATCTGCATGGTTTTTTGTGTAGTCCCTGTCTCATAACTGTGTCCACATTTTTAACCACAGGTGTGACTCTAGTAAGAAAACAATGACTCTTGCCCTTGTTTCGGTGTCAGTGCTTTGTCGTCACCCATTTGAAGTCATTATAATGGGTACATATTTTCTGTAACCTGGGTCTGAATCAGTTAAACAAAATGTTTTAAAGAGATTACATGGACCAAAACTGACTCCTTTTCTCCTGAGCCATGGCTCAGCTGCAGAGCAAATGCCTGACTGAAACCTCCATCAACAATGTTACAGAGAAATCTCCCTCCACTGATTGATTCTGTAGTGACCATATATTCTCCATTGAAACTCTGTCCGTTGTTGTACAAGTGACCCACAAACATCCCACTCCTCCACAGTGAGCCAAAGAGAGCCAAGTTTGATGTGGCATTCCTTGGAGATGTGTGTCTTCTTGTCCTCCAAGAACTCTAGGAGAATTGTTGTTTAATTTCCTGACTTGTAAATGAAACATCATGTTCTGCTTCCTTTCAAATAATTGTTGACTAGAGAATTCTTATTTATCATAGGTAATTCTAATCTGAATTCTACTTTTAATCTTTCAGACATCTTTTATATTTTCTTTTAAAAAATTATCTGTTCCTCTTTAGTTAACATGATTAGAGGAGTATCCTTTATGCTGCCTAATATACTTTTCCTTTAAAGTATCTAGAAACGAACTTGGAGTTTCAGCCTCCCTCAGGAGATATAAGATTAACTGATTAACAGATAATGTCAGTAATGGAATTTTAAGTCCAGCCAGAGGCAGTCCAGACAAGAAAATTTTGATATTTTTATTTAGTTTCATATTTTGTTAATCCTTGGTTTTGTTTTTCTTCCTTTTTTTAAGAAGGTTATCAATGAAGTGGTAACTGTTAAGAAAAACTGTTCAAAGCACTGTTGATGTGCTTAAAAAAGCACAACATTTGCAATAAATTCTCTGTATAAGGGTACCAGTGTCTGCAGTTCATCAGTATATGGGTGTTCAGTGTTACTGCCAAGATTAACACACACACACACATATAGGTTATGTCTGCTCCTGTCAGGATAGTCTGTTCAAAGAGGCAGGATATATTAACTCCAGGAAAATTTCATGAGGAGGTGTCAAAACAGCTTTGGTATTGATTTACCTCTTGTTGACTTAGAACAGAGACAGCATAAACTCATAGTGCTCTGCACCTAAGCAGGTAGATGTGTTTATAGACAGCCTGGTCACCAGCAGGGAGTGAATGTAACTGTCATCAACAGACATAAGAATTTTTTTATGGATTTCAATACAATGTTAATAATCTGGACAGTAACAAAATCAATAGAAAGACAAAATGATAAGACCAGTCAATAAATAATAATGTTATCCTATAATATCCATTATATTTGAGGTAGAAATATGTGGATTTCTAAATTATTTAATATGACCCAACTAACTTAAATGGAGCTCAGTTTCATGATTAAATTTATTAAAGCTCAGCACTGAACTAAAGCACTAACCTGAATGGATAGAGGACCCTCAACTTAATTATCTCACAATATCTACTGTATTTTACACCTGTGGTTAGTTGAAAGCATTGCTTGCCTTGACAGCTGGGAGTGATAGTAACAAATCAGGCCCTTGCACAGAGGCCCTATTCTATACAGCAAAGAAACAGAATATGACTTAAACCTGATGTTTTACAAGTGACCACGTATCATCTGTCAGACAGAGGTAAAGAGATGTGGAAGGGCCCACTTGCAATATAAACTCCATATTATGTTAAATTTTCCCTTTCAAAGCCTAGCTTTGATGGAAACACTCAGTCGTGTTACACAATATACTGCAACAGAGACACTGGTTGGAGGTGACAGTTTACTGATCAGTTCTGTACAGTCAGGAAAATGCATTTCTAAGGGTACTAACTGAGGTTATAGTTTGGCAGCTGTTTGTGCTGATGTGTTATAAACCAGATTCTGGGTCCAGGCTTCTCTTCTTTGTACCAGCCCAGCACTGTAAAGCCAGAGGGTAGCTGCCTTCAGCCTTCAGTGCACTACAGCGGCAGCCTCTGGGCACATGGGGGACTGTGGTTTTCATTTCTCCTGGGCAGACAAAGGCCATCAGGAGTGGGGAAAGTGTATGATGATCTCAGAGTGCACATCTGCCTTCCTGGAGGATTGATTTAGCCATTGACATATAGAGGAGTCCTCAAAAAAACCAAAGAGGAGTTTTACAGTAATAGTCTTTTTTTTTGATCAGATGAGAAAACATCATAAAAGAACTGGAAAAAGATATGGCTTTTTTTTTTTTTTAACAAATGAATGAAACTAATAGACACAATTGGGACAATATATGCTACTGACTTTGATAAAAAAGGACCTATACCTAAGAGTGAGCACAAAGTCAAATCTAATAGCCAAATGCTAGTTCTGAATTATTAACATTTTTTAAAGACTAAAGATATCAGTATTTCCACAGTTAAAATAAATAACAATGTCTAAATCTTCAAAGTATCTTGGGAGGCTGATCCAGTTAAAGGTCATATGAGTTGCACCACTAAAATGTTGGACCTGACTTTGACAATACGATTCAAGGTCAAGGGAGAACAGTGCAGATAAAAGGAGCACTTACACTAAGCTGTTCCTTTCAAATGTCACTAGAAGTTGATTTTTTACACCCACTCCTCTTGTATTCCTACCTTGTTTCACCCCCTTGTACACTTCTCCCTCTCAAATAGTAAACATCTTTAAAGTCCTGACAAGAAAAATTGAGACAGATAAGCTATCCATTAAAATAAAGTGGAATGCTTTGATTTTGCCTAGAGGGGAGAAGGAATCAAGCTCTTTTTTGTATCATAAAAAGGCTTACAGGTAAAAAAGAGAATTAAGAAGGATGCCTTTGGCTACCAAGCCTTGAACTCTCAGGTGCCTTCCAACATCCACACATTTTCATTGTCAGAAGTAAAACAGTAAGATTTTTTCCTCAGACAGAAGCCCCCAGCTTTCTTGCACAGTTAATCATCTGGCTGAAGTTATAAAGAACAGCACAATTACCCCTTCTCTTGGTCCCCAGCTATATTTTACAGGCACACACTTAGGTTAGAAACAGTTCAACAGGTTCACGCAGTATCAGTGCTGGTCATTGTGTACCTCTTGTAAATGTGAAAACCAGTTACTTGTAAACAAATATGAAATCAAGTCTTGAGGTCTAGAGGGAAGAATGAAGCCAGACTTTTTTCAAAGAGTTTTCTGTTTACCCACACAGGCTGAGGTGAAAAATTTTGCAGTCTGCATACATGCTTCACATCAGCTACATGTTTTTGTTTTCTTGGCTGCAATAATTATCTTGGGTCTAGTGTTTTCTATTTAGGGTTCATTTGATTAACTTGTGCTACTGATGGGAAAGTAGGAGTTGATTATAGAACATAAATGTTTTTCACATGGTATAATCTTTTTAAAATTGATTTGTATGTCATTACATATATGCATGTGTGTGTGAGAATATATATATTGAAAAGTTTTTCATGGGAAGAATGATAAACTCACCTTTCTAGAAATTACCTAGATTGCAATTGTTTGAAGATGACTTTCACTTGTAGCAACAGCAAATTGCAATCATCTGATTGTTCTCCGGTACCCTTCAGTGATTACATTTAGAGTTCTTGGGCCTGTTGCTGGTGGATATATGCTATTTCCAGAAGCTTGAAAAAAAGGTTAGCTGCAAAAGAACTCATTGGTTCTCTGACTGATCCAAGGAATAAACCCAAGAGAAAATCAATACGTGCCTGGTTAACTCTTTGATCACAGTACTGTGGGTACCTCTCAACTTAAAGCCCCATTTGAAGCCCATTGACAAAAAAACTGAAGCAACCAGGCTTTGCATAATCAAATAATGATACACCCCAAGCATTCAGAACTGGGGGGTTAATTATTTTCATGGTGCAGGAAAGGGGGCTCCCCAAGGATCTGTTGACAGCACTGAGACAAGTGTGAGCTGCACCTGGAATGGCTGGAGTCTGAAATCAGGTGCTGTTTATTAGCATTGCCTCATCAAAAAGCTTATTGGAGAGAAATTTATTTTTTATATATTAAACAGTCAATAAGAAAAAGAAGAAAACGTGCTGTTCTACAGGTCAAAATATTACTTATTACCCTAATAAGTAATTAACTCTTTTTGACACTGCGGCACAAGCAGACAAGAGATTTTTTTCTGCAGTGCTTTAAGTCATTTACTTGATTTGTTGCCGTTTACTGTAGTTGTGTAATGGCTATAAAACTGGAAAAAAACATAAAACATAAAAGAAAGGTGTTGAAGTCAGCCTTAAGGTACTAAATTCCTGACAGCAGCTTGTAAAGTAGTGGAGATTTAGGTGCTGTAAGATGACACTGGAGGTTAGTAATAGGCGATGGAAGGTGCTGAAGTGATGAGTCTATGACAAAATGGAATTATGCAACTATGAGAAAAGGACCTGGGCACTTCTTGATCCCTGTTCATTCCTGGGGACACCAATGCTTCGCAGATGCTTTTCATTTTACATGATCTCCAGATATCTAAAACTCCTGGCTTGGATATGCCCAGAACTACCACAGTGTATGGCCTGAACTGATAGGCATTTACAGAGAACTCCTGTCATAGAGTGAAACTATTAAAAGCCCTACGAAATTTAGACGGTCTTCTTAAATATAAAATTAAAATAAATAAATAAGTTAATAAGTAGATAAAAAAAATCAGTTATGTCTTTTCATGCAGTTTTTTCAGCTCTGTTCTGTAAACATCAAGGAACTGAGCTGTGCATCAAGAAATGACTCTGTATCACATATGTTTTAAAACACCTGGTACCTCCCACATTCAGTAGTTGTATTCCAGTAAGGCATATGTTGAGGAAGGAGACCTTGGTTCAGTCCCTCTCCCTCAGACTGAAGAAACTTAGCATTTTCACTCTATCTCTCAGGAGATTTTCTACTCACCTGGCTAGAGGCCACCAAGAAACAAAGTGCTTTTAGTATTGGATCTTATCCACCACAGAGTAATCAATTTAAAATGTACATCTGGGTTGTAGAGAATGAGCTTCACTCTTATGGTTGGTGTATTCAGATGCAGCTAGAGTAATGCTCATTTCATGTTCCCAAGAGTCCCTGCTCCATGGATTATTTTTCTATGAAAAACATGAGATTGCTTATTAGAGATTCAAGGTAAAACCATATCTACAAATATAGCTAAAATACATCTAAGAAAATTGTCAGAAATTGGCTACACCTTTTGAATAGCAGGAAAAAATGTGAATGATCAGTGATATTTGAAGGTGAGAAATTTAAAAGGGGCAATAAGAAATATCTTTCACAGCATAGGGGTTATATTACAGAGCTTGTTGTCAACCACAGAAGTTGGAATCAAAAGGTGGTTATCATAATGTTCTCAGAAGGGAGAAAAAATCTTGTACAGTATAGAGTTCAGGCCAAGTTAGCTGAAGTCCTACCCTGGATTCCAGTACCTTAAAATACATCCATGAGAGGCTGAATGCTAGGCTAGGTAGGACTGGGATTGTAATGCAGGGACGTCATGCCTCTACTCCATTAAAATTTCTTCTATTGCTGTTATAATTCACAGGTGGACTATACGCTTATATACTGTACATATTTATACATATATATTTATACTTATAAATGGAATAGATTAGTTATATTGTGTCTTGATTTCACAGAAAGCATAAGGGAGGCTGTGGTAATGTGCCAAGAATGAGGGGAGAGGGAGTTATAACAGGTATATTAAGTGGGTTAAGAAGGTTATAAACTCTCCCCTTCCTCCCAGAAGCATGGTTGAATGTGGTTAGTGACTTACGCTTCACTACTGTGTTACTATGCAGCCTTGGCTTTAACTAGTCCTGTCAAAGTCACTCCTTCCATAGGTTGCCTCCCTTCCTGCTGCATGTGAGCTCAAGGCAATGTTACTCTGTCTGATCCTGCACAGCCCCTATGTAGTTCAATCAAAAAAGGGTTGGGCAGAAATAAAGCTATGATGGTAACTCTCAGTGGACAGGGGCCACATCTTTTTTAAGTGCTTTAACTCCCGGTAGTGAGTGTACAAACTTATTCTCCAAAATGGAGCTCTATGTCCTTGTTATAGTTTCAATACTCGTTGGAATTCCTTCCTAAAAGCTTGGAAGCAACACCTTAGTTTGAAAAGATGGATAACAAAGGGCGAACTGAATATTCATATCCTGATGTTAATCACTTGTCTAGGGCCTTTTGTTCTGCTCTCTCCCCAGGCCAGGAGGGGGAGGGAGAACGGCTCGAGGAGGCGGGGGAAGTGGCCAGGGCTTTTGGGCTTTCCTGCGCAGATCAGAGCTGCAGCGATCGGCGCGGGAAGCAAGGCAGAGGCATAGCGGGGTCCGGCACCACCGGATAGCTGGGACTTTGCTTTCTCATCCCTGACTCGACCGCTTTTTCATCCGGGGACATCGCGAGAGCTGCCATGCTCTCACAGGAATGCGCCTGTGTTCCTGTGCTTCAGAGATAGATCTCCTTCTGCTGCTTTTTCATCACCACATCACTGCTGCCGACCGGGTGACCTGCCATCCCCAGACGGGGAGAGAGAGAGGCCAGCCAGCCGGGGCGCGACATCGCCTCCTACTGTCCATAAATATAATTGCATCCCCTGGGAGAGAGAGGCCAGCGGCTGGGGCACGACATCGCCTCCTGCTGTCCTTAGATATAATTGCAGTTCTTTTTTTTTTTTGGGTAACCAAAAGACCTTTTAACTGTTTGCCTTGTTGTTTGGGAAGGGGGGAAGATTTTATTACAAGCTGTTGGTGTTTGGTCCTTTCTGGATATACATATAAATGTATTGTGGTTGAGAACTGTTATCCTTTCATATATATATATATCTATTTTTTCCTAATTAAAGTTCTATTTTTTTCCAAATTTAAAGAGAGAGGGATTATATTTTTCTTGGTTAACATAGATATCTTAGTTCTTCCCTTGAACTAAGACAGTCCTGTAGGCAGAGATGAGATTCAGAAGTTTTTACATGTTTCAATCTCTCATTTTGGTCATTGAACATGGAATGAATTTCCCTCACCCCTACTTACTGGATGTCTCTCATATTCCTCAACTGTGTCCTGTTTCTAAATTTATTTATATCACTATTTTCAATTGCTGTTAAATGACAATTTTTTATTAGCATTGTCTTGAAATAAGGCTTAAGGACATTATGTTATTGACAGGAGTGAAAAACACAGAAGTTCATAACAACTCCCTTTCAGAAGACCCTTTCCATCTACCATCAATTTTGATGCTAGTGTACATGTATATACCCATCAATAAGGAACTAAAACACACAGCAGTGCTTAAAAGCCTACTCTGTAGCCTACTGTAGTCAGGGACACTCTCTTCTGTGGCTTTTGTGGGCCATGGATTGAGTTTCAAGTGCCAGCAGTTACTCAAGTTACATATAAGTGCTGGGGTACGGTCTTTAGCAATATGAATGTTGGTTACTGAGGCCAGTTAGGTCTCAGACTGTTTGTTGAATAATTGAGGTAGAAAAGTAAACTGAAGTCAAGGAGCAACTTCTACTTAAAGAACATT
The DNA here is from genome assembly GCA_013396755.1 of Sclerurus mexicanus. NCBI lineage: Eukaryota > Metazoa > Chordata > Aves > Passeriformes > Furnariidae > Sclerurus > Sclerurus mexicanus. The sequence goes on from VWZF01005188.1 coordinate 397,934, forward strand.
GCAGTGGGAGAATGGAAGGGTGAAAGTGGAAGTCTGCACAGTGTTTTCAGTGTTAGAGACTGCTGCTTGACTGTTCACATTGTTTACAGGCAGTTTGTCATGCAGTATCTGAAACTAAATCTCTTTTCTGTACACTAAGCAAAAGGAGAGTATCAACATTGCAATATATCCATTAGTACTACTCATTGTATTCAGTTTACTAAATCTTTTAGGAAAACCTGCCTGACAATAACCAGTCTGTAATAACTACCCTCTTGAAATACTGTATTTACTCTATAGCAGTACCAGGACAACAATTTAATAATAAAATTATCCCAAGAATGATGGTCATTTTCATCTGACATCTCTAAAGCCAAGGAAATTTTATCACCATTTTAATTTATGATTATGGAGTGGCTTAAGAAACTAAATTCATGATCTGTGTAAGAAGAATTACTACAAATATATCACATTATTCGCTATCACCTATGGTCATACTAGTGTTCATAATATGTCATTTTTATTTTTTAAAGCAAAACGTCCTCACTATCCTGAAGTACTATAATGGTTCAGCTAAAAGCCAGAAGAGCCTAGAAGTGCAAAATTAAGACAAACATAACAAGATGACCTCAGTGGCATCTCAGATGATTCAGTATCATAGTGAAGATAAGTAAAGAATATTTTGTATAACATCAGAACATGGAATGAAACAATGAATCACATCCCGGGTAGATAAGCTTAGACACTAGAGAGTGTGCTTGTACCTAATTTTTATTTTATATTAATACTTTCTTCCTTTGGCTTTTGGAGTGATGTGTGTAGCCCTTGGAAAGCTATTCATCTGCATCAATAAATTCCTTAGGTTCAGATTATTGAAGCAATAGGTAAGGAATGGAGAGGAGCAGTTCCAAAGCTAGCAAGGCTCAGAAAGTGAAGATAAGTGAATCTAAGTTTCTTATCCGGGCTGAAGTAAATTAGCCCAAATGAAAAGATTCATACTGAATTGAAGAGGGCAGCATGCAATGGTGGAGTCAGCAGGGATCAATTTTAAGCCTTCATCCTGACAGCTGTTTTACATGGGTGGTCTCTAAGCATGCCTGGTATGTAATTAACCTGAATCCCTGGGTAGCATCTGTAGCATACACACTGGTATTGCATGCTACCATTTTGCCCTTGCTTTCCTGCAGGTCTGATAAATGAATGTTGTGTTACAATTACAGCACACTGAAACCAACCCTACATTTTTCTGCCTCTCTTTAAAAATAAGAAACAGTCTTTTCCATTAGCTTCCAGTTAAAACAAAATTTACTTTAGGAAAAAAAAAAAAAGAAAAAAGAAAAAAGGATCAGCTCCAGCTGTAAACCACTTGCCTATCCCTGAAAAGCAGTGTCTAGAGTGAAAGGAACACAGACTTGCACTCAGTGATGTTTATTAAGCAGAAAAATTTTTCATCACTTACAAATTTTTCACATTTCTTACAAATCTACTAGGTCTTTGATCTGGCAGATTTCTAAACTGTTGATCAGTTTTCACTATATAACTAGTGTTACTGTGCTCAGGTGCTTCTAGTTAAGTGCTTAACTAGACCAGGATGTTAGTCTTGCCACACACCATGCCAAAGACACCTGAGTCGGCAAGATGCCTTAATGACTACAGTCAACAGCCAGTTGGCATTAGAGTCCATTGACTTGGGACTGTGCAAGGCCTGATGTTATGCACAAACAATTGTTGCAAAACTCCTTACCTTTCAAGATGAGACAGATTTCCTAAGCCAGGAGGGTTATTTTAGTGGTTGTTAGCCATAAGATGTTCCCTCAAGCAGGAAGCACCCTGTATATGCTGTACAATCTGTATATACTGTACAATTTTGACTTTATTATGCTATGGTTCCACTGTCTGTATTACCATTTTAACTACACTTACCCTCTTTTCTTAATTTAAAAAGAATCTGTTTCTCATAATGATGATGACAGATTGGTTGGCATCATGAAAATGTTTGATATGTTATCATAAAATCCTGTGACTTGTGAAATGATGTGATTTAAGCTATAGTTACCTATGTCAATTTGCAAGGTCTGATTGACAACAGACACTTTTGCAAATAGTGAGGTACTTCTAATTAGAAGTACTGGAAAAACAGCAAAATAGTGACAGTGGGCATTGTCACCTTCAACTGTTTTGGCTTGATCCTCTTAATATATGACTTACAGGGAAAGTTGCTTCTTTATCAGGGAAGACCCATGAGGCACATCATGTTGGTAAACTCTTTTTCTTCCAAAACACAATGGAATTAATGTGTCCTAGTTGTGAAGCATATAATTGGATTTTCTTGCTGGGAATTTGTGAAGAATGTTTCTGCAAGACCCTAAGATTATACAGGGAAGAGTTCAGTTCAGCAAACTAAGGTTTATTGTCTAGTAATGTAATGCATAATGTTGGCTTGAATCTCTTTTGGCTTACAGAAAAAATTTCCAGAGGCTGGGCCAAAAGCGTTTTTTACTATTTGAAAGATGGGAGAAGAGGGAATCCACTTATCTGCATCCCACTGATTGTAAGCACTAAGCAGGAGAGATCAGCCCTCTGGACCTTCCCAAATTTTCTCAGGGACCTAACCATGTGCTTGGGCACAGAAAGAACAGGGACTGTTTGCCCATCGCCTGAAAGACTTATGCCTGACTGAAGCTGAAGTGCTCTGGCATTCTGCAGCTTCATGGGAGAGAAAAAAAATCCACCTCAAAGCATGAGTTTTCCTGTGCTGCTTTTACTTGCCCTTTCCGAACTCTGAGGGTTTACCAGCTATCGTGTGCATATTTTTGTGATTTTTGGGTCAGCACATGGATCTGCATTCCATGGTGTGTGTACTGCATGCTGCTCCCTGACATTGACTAAGGTCACAGCCTTCTCACTGGAGGCATTGGCCGTGCTGCAGCAGGAACGTAAAGTGCCTGCCTGCACATACAGCCCACTGGCTTCAGTGAAGGTAAGTGATAGCACAGCACAGAGCTTTCTCCAGTGATTGACGCTTCTTCTTAAAGGTGATAGTGGAGTATCTCCGTGGGGGCAGTGGTACAGTGTCAAGGGGGCTGGAGCTGGCTTCAAATGAGTTCACTGAGGTACTGACAAGAACTCCATGTGACACTTGTCTCCTGGGTAAATTATGCAGCTGTCTGCAATATATATATGTACCCTGTACAACTGGGGCTGTCTGTTTGCTCTGTTTTCTCTTATTAATATTCCTCCTGTAGTAATTCCTTCCCTCCCCTCCTCTAAATTATACTTCTTTTTACCTTTTTTTTTCTCTGAAAGAAGCATTTTGACCAACTTTGTGCTGCTAGAAAATGGGGAAGGTTTCATAGTCCTAAACCTCTTCTTTTCCTCTCCAGGATTTTCAATTCACACTTTAAGACATGAACTGTCTTCTGAGAAAGAGATGACTGGAATATGAGGGTGTTTTTCCCTATTTTTTTTTTTTCAATCTTTCAAGATGGGGAAGAAAGTAGTTCTATAAAATAAGCATATTCCCTTATGGCTGGTTAAAATGTACTTTTGTTTTCTAATATTTTAAGAAGAAGAAATAAAAGCTTCAATAATCCTTGTCTGGCTTTTATTACAATATCCTTTTTTTCTGAAGATGCTGTGGAAACACTCTTTTTAAGTCTCATATCTAATAAAAGAGAAAATACCAAGTACAGTCTCTTGTACTTTTGTAGAATCTGAACATCAAAACCAATTCTTCATTGGTTCTCTTATTATAATAAGTTGGAGGTTGTTTCATTGTTATTTTTTTTCCTCCTCCTGCCATAGCCATTTTCTGTTATAATGTGACAATTTCCATGACTGTTTTGCATGTTGATTTAGTTGAGAATGACTGTTGCTCTCTTGGATGCTGTCCGCATAATTAATGTCTCCTATCTGTCTCTAGCAGACGGAAGAAAATCTTTTCTATCTCTGATGGAAATTGTTGAGAGGCCCTCTGGGGCCAATTAGATCACCAAATGGCAGTGGCATCCAGGAAGAAACCACCATGGTGCATTTTCATAATTCTTTTCAGCTGAGCAGGTTGGAGGATATGAGGGAGGGAGAGGGAAGGAAAATGTCGGGGTTCCTGATCAGAGAAATAAACTGGCATATAGACCACATCTTATTTCCCAGTTGGAGGTGCTGACATGACATCTCTCACTTTTTCATCCTCATTTCTTTCTGGTTTAATAAATTCATTTCATCAATGTTTTGAAAGCACCGTGTCTTGATGACAGTCTGAATCCATGCCATTTAATTCTAGCATTTCCTGTGCCTCTTGACAGCAAGCAGACAGAAAATACTGCTTGAACTAAATGACATTTCTGTCCAGTTCCAGTTGTGCAGCTTTATAATCAAAATATCTGAGACAGCATCAAGGGCTGTAGTCAAATTGTTTAGGGTTTTTGTTCTCATTGAAAAATTAAATATCATGTAAAAGTGTGACTTTTTTATAGCATTACTATAATTCCTGGTTTTAGTCATAAGACATTTAGTAGAATTATCAGCTATTGCAACAAAGCCTTAAAATTCTGAACCATTTTAAATTTTAAGTTAAATCCCAAAACCATTTGTATAGTATAGTGGTAATAATCTTTAAGTGAAATAGGTTTATAAGCGATACGCATGTCATGATGTTAAAATGAACATCTGTGTTGCCTTGACATTTATAAATGCTAAAACCTTTACTTTACCTTGCTATTCAATTCACAGCAGGAGATGTTATTTAAAATTGTGACCTTCTCATGCTTATAGATTATTTCTTAATTTTATTAGTCTTCTTTTTATAAAAAGAAGTCACAGTTATCATAATTTCTCCAGTGTCAAGGAGCACAATTGTAAATTGATGTATGGTTGTAAGATATAATTAGAGCTAGCATAGAGAAACTAAGCTTAGGGACACAAATTTGATACTGTTCTTGAATATCAGCTTAGGAAGTGTGTCAATAGATAAGAGAGATGATGTTTCATTATACGAATAATACCAGTGTTGTGAGTTACAATGGTTTGATTAATTTCATATTAATTCCTCTTAAATAACACAAAGTAGCAAGCAGTTGTTTTTGCAAGATTTTCTCAGGATGGGTAGGTCAAAAATGGCTCTTCATGTAACAACTTCACATGCTGAAGACCAGACCGTCATTGTATTTGAAGTACTGCCCATCACACCTATGCTGTGCACACATGTGTTCATCATACAAGGAAGTATTATACTGAAAGTTAACTGGATTTAAGAGTCTACTGATACACACAGGACATTCTTCACCTCGGCGGTCCTGAGCTCAATGGGACATCTCAAGCAGTCCTTGTGTATGTATCAGTACTGAAGTCATTGATGGAACTTGAATCCAGAGGAAAAGACTGGTGAGTATATGATGGACATATGTTCAGAAAGTTAGTACTTGCAGGGACCTTAGCAAGGTAAGGAGATCACTTGCTCCCACCACTTTATCCTCACTCCGTTTCCTACTTGTGAAGCTCAAGTATCTGTCTGCTGGGTTGCAAATCTAGTGTGGTGCAACCTTATTATTTACCCTCTCATCACTCTTTATAATTCACTTTGAAGGCTAGCATAAAGTCAGACAGTTCTAGAGTTTTTCCTAGAGAAAGGGCCAGCTTCCTTCCTACTGAGACCCCCCAGAGGTGGCTCTGCATTCCCAGCTCCCATCCCTGCACAAAGCCACACTGGCCAGGCTGTGCATGGAGGGGCCAGGGCCACAGGATGCACAGCCGAGCATTAGCACAGCTGTATAAATTTTATTCCAGGCTAGGAACTCAAATAAGACAGCCTCTGCAAGCTAAGACAATCTCTAGAAGTTTCAACATTCTGTTGATGGAAATTAAAAAGTTGAGACAATTCAAAGCTCAAAGAGAAACCTTAAAAGGATTCTTGGATACAGCTGCAGCTCTTAAGGTTCATGGGGCCTTCACAACCCTCAGTAAAATCTCTCTTCCTCTTGCACTGAATGCAAGCAGCACATTCTACCCACTGGGACAGAAAGTATGATGTGCCTCCGCAGTACCCATAGTCAGGATTCCACTGGATATCCTCAAAGCTGCAGGCACATACTTGCAGCAATTCTGCATAAGCAGTAAAGGCAGCACATAGTAGGAAATTGGATTGTCCTGACACCCTGGCTGTCCCAACATTTCATTTGGGAGCTGAATGGTGAGAATTTATGACATAAGTTTGTGCGTTTCCATTCTGTTTAATGTCGTATTTGAATGAAAGAAGTGTGGGGATTTTATGCTGCAAAACATGCTACAGAACTCTGTACAGTCACCTGCATAGTCATTCTTAGTGTGTTTTGCTGGCTGTTCCCAAGCTCACAAGCTGGTGCCTGGCACCTTGGAGTGCACGCAAAGTGGTCGTATTGGAGCAAATTACAAGATAAGTCACAAGGTAACATCCTTTTTTATTTTTTCTGTTTTTCAAGAGTCAGCAGCAGGGCATTCTTATCTTGTTAGCATTTTCTGTGAATAACTTACATTGATCTTATTTTGTAAGAGATTGTTCTTTCAGATCACCATTCTGTTATGTAGATGTGCACAAAACCACACTCCTACAAAAAAAATTCTCATTTTGGGTGCCCCTAAGGCAAAATGCATTAGAATCACTATTGTTTGAATAATTTATTGTTGATATAAACCTTAAGAATAATCACATTCAAAATTGTAATCCGTTGCCTTAAAAAAGCTTTTTTTCTGTGTTGACTGCTCTTGAAATAGATACAAATATCACTGAAATGGTTAATCATGGTATAACTTTTTCCAGTGTAATAGTTTTGGGGTCACTTAAAAATCACTGGAAGTGTAACCTCTTGCACTTCCTGTAAAGCACTGAACTCCGGATGATAATCAAGACCTCTAGAAAATTGTGGGCTGCATAAAATTGCAGATTTGGCAATTTTCTGACTGCTGTGTAATTTTCTGGCACATTTAAATGTATGTTTGGTTCAATGCCAGGCTTCTTCCTCCCCCAGACACCCTAAAATTAACTAGGTGCTTTGGGAATTTCATCTGTCAAACAGAGACAGAAGTGTCCAATCAGACTGAAGGAAGCATGGCTGACCAGTGCTGACCCAAATCCCTTCTGAAAGAAGGAAGGAAGGAGGCAGAGACAGATGAGGAAAAGTCTAGAAGAGAAAGCAGAGGGAGGACAAGACCAGAAGGTGATAAAGAAAAGCTGTGGAGAAAGGCTGAAAAGGCTAACTTGTAAGAGAAAACAAGCAGTAGGAATGTTTGGAAGAATGGCTTACAATGTTGTGGGGTTTCTTGGTGAAACTTCATTTGGAAATCTGGTGTGAGAAGATCTGTGTGCTTAAAAACCCTTGAGTTTCTTCATCAAAAGATGAAGCAGGGTCCAGACTCTTTTCTGGCTGGGTTAAGGAAGTTCTGAGATCCTTCAGAAGCATATGAAGCACTGATTTTCACAGTTCAGGCCATGGTGAATTTACAGCTGAACTTGGCAAAACTGATGAACAATGGAAGATGGCATTGGATCAGGGACAGACTTGATGCTACGTAGTAAAACAGGAAGAGAAGCCAGGGTATCCAGTGCCAGTGTAACACTTTTATCACCACATCACCTGCACTACACAATTCATTGTCTTTCTGTTATAATTTTTTTTCTGTTCTCTAGATGGTGTAAAGCAATAAAAAGTGGTTTATAAAGTCTGCATTTGTCCCATACATCTACCAACCTTCTCCCCTTTGCTGTGCTGTCATTCTTAGCAACTGTGTCTCATGGAGAAACAAAGAATTGTCTGTTCTTGAAGCTCAACACAGCACACACTGGAGAAACAGCACCTCACAGGACTTACTGCTATGACTCATCAGCACCAGTGGTACAAGGCTTATGGTCTTGAGAAGCAGCTTGTTGAAAGTCATGAGGAATAGGGAAGTATTTTAAATAGGGAAGTATTTTAAATAGGGAAATAAAAGGGCTGAAAGGTATGACCGGGATTTTATCAGAAAGGGCCAAAGAAGAAACTATAGACCCCAGGCATGTTACCTGACCGTCACGAACCTATAGGGACGAAAGGACGAGCCACTCTGCGAAGGTGGGGTGCAAAATGGCCGTTTATTAAACTGGGGGTCCGGCTTATATAGGGTCGGTAGAGAAAGGACTAGAAACAGGGAGGAGTTCGGGGAGTGGTTAGGTCAGGTCCACGACGAGCAAGGAAAAAGGGGGAAGGGTTTTCACATATAGGGCGAACTGTGGGAGGAGTAAGGGGGTGGCCAGCCATATATGGTACAGCTGTACTGCACCACTGACTGGCCAATAGGGAAGAGGGAAAGGGACGGCCAATGGGGTGAAGGTAACTGGGGTAAACTGGGGTACAACTGGCCAATAAGAACAACCGGAATAACTATTATGACAAGTCCTAATCTAACATAAGAAAACTATCTTAAATAACTGGGGAAAACAAACAGTCCTTCTAATCTACGACGGGCCGCTCCTCCATCCAAAGTGTGTTATCAGGTTTGTCTTTTGTGCTGGTCTTCTGTTTCCTTCGCCATTCTACATATCTCGGTGATCGTACCCCGACACCTGACCTGTAGCCTTTGGCCTTAGGATTGAGTCCTTTGACCTGAACCACTGTCAGTTTTGTTGTTATATCAATACAGTAGCTTTGCACTTGGTATTTGAACCTGAGACAATTAATTTCAGAGTAGAGTCACACTATTCTCACGTTGCAAAATCACAGGTAGCTTTTGGTAAAAAATATTTTATAATTACAGGTGCAAGTAATTTTAAGATTGCTCCAAAACATAACTCATTCCTAGTTTAAATCAAGGTTAATAGGTTGAACAAAGCATGGAAGATTTTCTTTAATATGCTGTTGGATGTGTGGACAAATCCTCAGTTCTCTAGAAATATCTGTACTTTCTATCAGGATTAATTTACTTTAAAAACATGATTAGAAGCCCTACACCAAATACACCATGTGCTCATTCTATCCCTGCAAGCAAATAAAATGCTCTCTCTTTTCTGGAAATTATGCACTGCCTGGTATTATAAAATATTCTGACCTTAATGGTGGCACAAACAGTAGTTCTGAACAGCCTAACAACAACAACAACAAAGAAACCTAAAAGAAATTTAAACACTTTGAGATCATAACAAAATGGACTAAAACATATGTTAGAAATAACTGGCAAGCTTCAAATCCTTTGAGATACAGGGAAACTCATGATTTCATATGCTGATCTGAACACTTTCTCAAATTTGGAAAACTCATGAGGACACGATCTCATGAGATACTGTGTTATTATGTTTTCCGCTTTGGTTAGACATATGGCACAGCATGAACAGCTTTCCTTCCAGTGTTTGGTTTCTCTTATTCAGCCATGAAATACACAGTAAAATGACACTTTCTCCAAACTGCAATCCTTAAAAAATGTTTTATTCTAATTCCAGTTGTGCTTTGGGGTCTCATCTGGTTTTCTTTTCCAGGTGGAAAGACTAATGAATTGTACCATGTGATGTACATAATTCAAGTTATTTCATCTTTAAGCAATATCTGCCATTGAAAGTCACTGATGTTACACATTTGCAGAGTCTCTATGCAGAATACTTATCTTTCTTTGAAAGGTCTTACTTGTAACTCTGTTGTTTTTAACTCAAATAGTCAAAGATAAGTGTGCCTCAGGCTACTTGCTTCCTTCTTTCCATCCTTAAGTTTTAAATGGCTGAGTGGTTTCCAAGAATGAAGTAAGGAAAAGAACAGTTGACCCCTTTTTTCTGTTAGGGCAGTTGTTCAGTTGAGGTCAGTGAAGATACGATATTCTGTACCTTTCTTTGCTTTATGGCAGCAGTGAGGGAAGGGATCTGCTTGCCTCGTGCCTGCAGCTTGGAAAGGCATGTCCTCACTTGCTCTGGAGGCATGGTACACATGAAATCCGAAGAGCTAAACTCTAAATCTATGTATTTAGTAAAGACAATACACACTGAATTTTGCTGCTAAGTCAATAAGTCCATGCATAAATTGATGACTTTGACACCCATTCAACAATCACATCCCTTGACCATTGTTGGGTCCATGCTTCAAAGTATTGTATTAATACAGCTTCTCAATAAAAAGGTTATAAGAATTTCTCAGCATGGACACAACTGTATGCATGGCCTTTATCTTGGTCTCAAAAACATTACCTAAAGCATTTTTAAAATATTTAAAAAAAAAATTAAATGGCTTAAAGCAGACATTTAATATGGAAAATTTCATCTTGAATTATTAAAAAAAGAAAAAAGAGTACATGGATCATGGCTTTCTAACTGACACCGTTGAGCAAACATGACTACACTTATAGATATTGTTATGGCAGTTAATGCCAGAATATGTGTGGAAAAACCTACACAGCATCTAAATTTAATGCTTTCATAGTGAAAAGTATCAAATGTTTCCTAACAAATAGTGATTATTTCACTTTTTCATATCAAGTAAGGTAAGGTCTTTCATACCACACTGGACAGGAAAATATTTCTCAAATCTTTTTCATTAAATTAAATTTTTTGTTTAGAGGGTTCTAAAACAGTACGTTTTACTCCCTAAAAATATTTTAATTTAAAAAAAATAAATTGAAGATTAAAAATAAAAATAGCCTTGATTTCCTTTCACGTAAACTGTGGTTCAGTTTTACTAGAACAGGTTTCTAGCAGCACTGCATATTCTTGGCCTTACCTTGAGAAGCTGTCAGATTCTCACTTGCTAAATGTTCTCAGAAGTCTCTCAGCTTGTTAGCTGCATTGTGTGACTTCACAGGTCTAGCTTTGCAGTGACTACAGACATCATGGTGGCTGTAAATCCCATGTAATGCTTAACTACTTAGAGAGTAACCATAAACCACTGAACTTGTGATTACAGCTTTTTCCTTCCTCCAGAAATTGTCTATGAGAAAGGTTATATTTGGTCTTTCTATGATAGAATAGTGGAAGGCAACCCACAAAGGCTCTGCTTCCAAGACCTTTCTAAACAGAGGAATCCTCTTTTCTGCCATATGGCATCTTCAAGTACATTTTCCTAGAGTCAGTTTAAACTATACTCTAAGGATTTTCTGTGCTAGTGGAAAGCCTGAGCAACTCTCCCTGGTCTGCACTGGATGGATGTTTCTATGCTATGTATTTCATTACAGAGGACTAAAAGGAGGGTTGGAAGCTTTTATTTAAGTTGCCTGGGAGATGCTGAAGAGAGGATTCTTGGTGGAAATTGTTGCGGAGAGGGAAGCCAGACTGACAATCAATATGATTGATAAGCAAGCTTCGTTTATTGACACACTTAATAGCTCTTATATACCTTTCACACAAAACACAACAAAGGCGGTTTCTCTAGCAAGCATCTTATTGGTTAATACTACCACGGTTATACTTATTTGCTTATACAGTTGTATCTAAGTTCTTCACTTCAAGGATCAAAGTTCTCGTTTCTCACTCGCCTACTGCAGCTAAAGCTTTCTTCCACAGACATACCATCCTGGCCTTATCTGCTAAGACATTCCACAGCAGGGATTTTGCAGCAAGGCGCACTAAATTTTCTCACCGACCATTTGCTGAAGTGACCCATGACCCCGCTCTATTAACCATTTCCCAACAGGAAATGGCATGGGAATGGTCAGATGGAGGAGCTTTGAACCAATGGTGTTGCTTTATTATGAGTCATATGCAAAAAAAAAAAAAAAAAAGGACATTCTGGGGTCTCTGCGATGTTTAATTTATACAAAATATGGAAGATATGAGAGAGATTTCTATATCTTGCCACTCAATGAGTCTATCTTCAAGGATCAGTTTGTCTGTAAGAGAGTGATACACACTTTAACAGAGAAAAAAAGTAATACCTAGACTAAATGCAATTTCTGTCCAGTCCTAGAAAGTATTCACACAAACACATATGGAAAGGTAAGACTTTCAACCTCTTCTGTCTCACTTAACCACACTGCTCTTTCCTCCTTTGGAGACAGAACCCACATTTCCAGAGGTTCAGGAAGGTCTAGAGAATGTCCATAGTGAATGCTCGTTTTCGGTTATGGTTAAATAAAATGAAGATTTATGTAGCAGACAACAGGATAGTCTCAAATGTAAGGCATCTTCCTCCACACTCTCATATGAATAAAGGTGCAAGAATCATGTATAATAATTCTATATTTATTAAAAAAGCTAAATACTTTGCATTTTCAATGTACTTTCTGAATCATCTCTGTATTTGTTTCTACTCATTTAATATGTGTCATTATTGCAAATAGAAAAAACTAAACAAAAGGTTAAAAAACAGTAAACTAAACCAAAACATGATGAAACAGACATATAATTTTGTTTTTTTGGACTTATATCTATCCATTTTTCCTGAGGCCCATAAACTGGAATCTTTTCTGCTTTAAAGGTCTCATAATATCTTTCAACAATGAGAATGAGGATAAAACAGGAATATTCTCAGATAAAAATAACCCCTTTCCCTTTTTTTTCCTTTTTTTCTCACTATGATGAAATCATATTTTGGTCACTGTTGTGGCTAATATCAGCAGCTCTCTGAGGACATTCAAACAAAACTCAGGGAAAAAATAAACGTAGATAAAAATGCTATGCATTACTTTGCAATACACAGCTATGCATCATTCACAATATCTTTATAATGCAATACTGTTTGGATGTTTCAGTCTGGAAAGAAGCCCAAGTGTTTCCAGGCACTTTAAGAGCACATGAAATTATGATTGGGGACCATATTTAAACCACCTACTCTACATGCCTAATTTAGGCTTTGTTACTAATATAGTGTTTAAATTTAAGAGTGAGATGAGTGATCCAGGCCTGCCAGATCTTGCCTCCACTACAGCTGGTGAGAATGAAATAGCTGTGACTCCTAATTTGATCACTGGAGGTGGGATTCATCTCACCTAACTTTTCACACATGAAAAATAGTCATTTAAATCTGGGCTGGCAACCTTTCTTTTGGTGGAGAGAGGGAGATACCTCGACAGTGCCTCTCCTGCTGTCACCTGTTTCAGAAAGGTTTCCACCCAGGCTGGACAGGCAGGACCTAGTTGATCCCAGACAACTTAAAAAGGAGTTGAAAATGGAACTTGGTGAGTAGATGTGTGCATTTTAAAAGATACTTTTAACCCAGTCATTCATGTTGTTAATTTAAGGACTATTTGCAGTATTAATAGAATGATTCCTCCAGAAGTCCTGCCACTTTTGTCAAGTATTAGGAAAAGTCCTGCCTATGTGAATCATTTGTGACCATGTAATAAATTTATATCGGGAGATTAAAGTGCAGGGATGTGAGAAGTCTGCCAAAGCTAATAAACTTTCCCCGGAGATGTTACAACAAAGATGCACTCTGAATAAATAACATCATTTACGAGTGGCCTGTCCAACCCTGGGCCAGCACCTGGGCTCTGCCCCACCTCCACTCTCAGAGAACACTGCTTGGCTACAAACGAGCAGGGAGACAATGTCATATTCTCTTTTCCAACAAATCCAGCTATAGTTAAAAACCTGTGGTGAATGGACCAATAGAGCAAATTTCCTATATTCCCAAGTGATTTTTGACCTCACCCACATGTAAACAAAATTTCTGGGAGAAAATATTTTAGGGAAAAGCAAATAATTATGCATTCTTTCTGAAACAGACTTTCTGTCACAGTAAATGTAAACAGGCAGGTTACTGGATGACAATTTTTTCCTTCAAAATCTGCTATGGCTTTAATCTTGCATATATTTCCTTTGCTCTTGCTAGTTCCCAGAGTTAAAGTTCTACTCTCACAGGATCACAGAATCAAAGCATATGCTGAGTTGGAAGGATCATCAAGTCCAACTCCTGGCCCTGCACAGAAACATCCCCAAGAGTCACACCATATTCCTGAGAGTGTCATCCAAATGTTTCCTGGACTCTTTTAGGCTTGGTACTCTAACCACTTCCCTGGGGAACCTGTTCCAGTGCCCAACCACCCTCTGGGTAAAGAACCTCTTTCTAATATCCAGCCTAAACCTTTCCTGACACAACTTCAGGCCATTTGCTCAGGTCCTGTGACTGGTCACCATAGAGAAGACATCAGTGTCTGCCCCTCCTCTTCCCTTTATGAGGAAGTTGTAACTGCAATGAGCTTTCCCCACAGACTCCTCTTCTCCAGGATGAATAGACCAAGTGCCCTCAGCTGCTTCTCATACAGCTTCTCCTCAAGGAACTTCACTGTCTTCATTGCCCTCCTTTTGATGCTCTCTAATGTCTTAATATCTGTCTTTGTGGCACCCAAAACTGCACACTATATTCCAGGTGAGGCAGCCTCAGTGCAGAGCAGAGAGGGACAATCCTCTCCCTCAGCTGGCTGGCAACACTTTCCCTGATGCCCCCTAGGACACAGTTGGCCCTCCTGACTGCCAGGGCACTGCTGACTCATATTCAGCTTGCCATCAATCAGGACCTCCTTCCATGGCACTGCTTTCCAGCATCTCATTCCCCAGTCTGTACATCCAGGGTTGCCCCATCCCAGGTGCAGAATCTGGCAGTTCCCCTTGTTGAACTTCCAATGGTTGGTGATTGCCCAGTCCTCTAATTTGCTGAGGTCTTTCTGCAGGGCCTCTCTGCCTTTGAAGGAGTCAATAGCTCCTCCCAGTTTTGTGTCATCTGCAAACTTGTGTGGTATCCCTTCCAGTCCTGTGTCCAAGTCATTCATGAAGATGTTGAAGAGGGCAGGGCTTTGGACAAACCAAAGATTGTATTAAAGATTGCTGAAGCCTACAGTTTTTCATCTAATTGTATCAGTCATATATAAACAAGAATTTTAATAAAAGTAATAAATTCAATAAAAATGTAAAAGAAGTGTAAAACAGTAAACTGGAGCCAAATAAATAAGCAGTAAATAAAAAGAATGTCAAAGCAGAAAAGAGCAATATCTAAATCCCATAAATCACAAATTAGGTTGATGTCTATCACATTTGTGCTTTAATGTTCACTTGAATTAAGTTCTAAATTCCCAGGAGAGTGTGGGGAGAATAATCTACGTTATCTTAGGGAAGAACTCTATATAATTCTCCATGTTATGAGTGGGTTGTGGAGACATTTCTTTCCTCCAAGCTGCTGAAATAACATCTCACAATTACTTAATAATAAGAAAGAATGAAAAGACAGTTAGGAAGGAAGATGCTGAGACTCTCGTTTTATGAATCACATTATGGATTTCTGGCATGTCTCTTTTTTTGTTCTTCCAAGTATTTCAATGGCCAATGAGACTATGGCTTTTCATCTGAGAGGCTTTGCAATCATATTCTTATCTCCATTTTTAACATACTCCTTAATCAGATATTTTCTCTTGGTTGGTGAATATTCCCCTTCTGGTTTGAGTGTAAACTTATGGCTGGAAAAAAGTGTTTATTTTAGTACTCTATGGAAATGATGGGTTGAAAATTTTATGGTCAAGACTCTCAATTTCTCTTCTTCTTATATAATTGTATTCTATAATTTTCTAACACTTGTTTTGTAATCTTCATGTGAATGCACGACACTGTTATGCTCCTCAATGCATTATCCTTCTGCCCATTCAATTCTTCACTAAAATTACAGCTGAAAAGTCTAGCTATAAAAATTTACAAGTTACTTGACTTCAGCTGACCTATTTTGCTCACATGATAAAAACAAATGTACTGTCTGTAAAGTCCTCCCTCCCTGAGCAACTACGGTAGTCACTTAAAATCTGGATCCCTTGTTAGCAGATTTTGAGTAAAATTCTTACTTTGATCTGTGTGTTGTCACTGATAGTATTTTATGCTAAGAGACAACTTCTGAAAACATATTTTGATTAGCCATAGCTGGCATTTTCTCTTGTTGCAAATGTATGGGTGACAGTGATTTAAGAGAAATATGAAGGCTCAGTCTGGTCCTGTCTCATCACTAAAGCTGTCATTCACATGTGCAATGGAGAAACCACGCACTCCAGATGCAGAATAACTGTAAATTGCTGTGAATTTACCTCTTAGTGAAGGTAAAGAAACTTATGACAGCTGCAGTACCTTGATTCCACAGTCTCTGACCATAAGGTAGCAACTCTAACCTTGGTATTGTAATAGCATATTTAAAGTTAATAAACTATGTGGAGCCTCATTAAACTTTGGGAAGCTCAATACAAGTACACATGCCAGCTCTGAGGGCTGTATATTTTGAAGACAGTCTGTAGAAGGTCCCTTTTCAAAAGTTTAATAAATCAGAGTAATAAAAAAATATCCTGATGGCTGAAATTAGCTCCTACTGGATGGCCCTGAACAGCACTGAACATGCCACCTCAAAAGCCACAGCTAAAAGACGAAACCAATGGACACAGTAGTTTGTGCATCAGTTTCTGGTTTTTGCTCCTAGATCTTCCTAGAATTTCTCCTAAGAACTTTTTGAGGAACTGAGGGGTGACTACTATCACTAGAAAAGGGTTGCTACAGTGGGCTAAGTTGGCCAGCAAGCTCTAGTCACTTTTAACAAGCTCTGTAAGATGTTCTTGATCAAAAGCTCCTTTTCTGTTTGCAGATAACTCCTGATTTTGAAGGGCCAAGCACCCTCCCAGTAGGTGCCAGGGAGAGTCCTATGTAACTGTCTGTGCAGAAATAGGCACAGAAGGGTAAAGGTGGCTCTGCTGTAAACAGCGTGTATGTGTACTGATAGTGATGAAGGTGAAGTGCTACAGAGCATGGTCCTCACCGCCTGCTGAAGCAGTTCTTCCTGATGTGCCAGAGTTCAACTCAAACTGAGCTCCTGAGGGAGGATGCATCCCTGAGGCTGCAAGGATGACTGATCCTGTTTCTTGGGCTGGAGAAAATAGTCCCCTTGCTTTTAGGAAGTGTGCACTGGGAAAGGGTCTGTGCAATCAAGTAAAGCAGCTGCGGGAGGATGTCAGGAGGCAGTGCAGCAACAGAGATGGTAAGAAAAATACTGACTGTATCTTCTTCAATGGTGTGAAGATCTAACTGCATTGAGTGAAGAGTAGACCAAGTCTGTGGTTACCAGAGTCTTCTTTGATGGTAAAGACTGGAATCCTTTGCTTCTTATACTAGGAGCTTAACTCCTGTGCCATCTGCAAGTCTGTAGTTATGGTGGAGGTTCAGTGCCAATGTAGCAAATGAAGGGCTGAGAGCTGTGTCCAATAAAGCACCAGAACAGGTTGAGCCTAAGTCTTACAGCAGCATCAGGAGGAAGAAGAAGTATGAGCCGTAGGAGACTCCTTGCTGCAGGGGATGGATGCCATCCATCATCTGGTTTCTAGGGATGTTTGCTGCTTGCCAGACATTAGGATCCAGGGGACCAGCTTGCCAAGTTTTTTCTGGTGCTCTGCTGCTCTTCCTTGTGGGCACCAAGGGCTTGTAGGGGAAGCCTGGATTGTAACAACTGTGACATCACTCTTGAGGTGAAGACCAAGGGCATGGGGGCCCAGGTGACATCTCCTTGATTCATCCACTGAGGGATAAGGGCTTGATGAAAAATAAATGGAACCTATGGGTCAACAAGCAGTTGTACAGTCAGTGTTAACAACAGGGCTTTGGCTTTTCACAAGTTTGGGATCCTCTCTGAGGACTGAGATAAATATGGCATGACCAAGTGCAGCAAATACCAAGTGGAAAATTGTCAACAGGCTGGCCAGCCTGGGAAGGAGAGCTCTAAACCAGGAATAAAGATGCAATCAGGGGAAGTAGTGATGACTCACAACTAACTGAAGAGATTGTGGACTGGATCAGTAAGTGAGCACAGGATGAGACCAGCAGAAGAGACCTTGAAAATAGTGAAACAGGGTAGAAGAGTGGTCCTGAAGAACTGGTTCATTTTCAAGGATCATATTCCCATGCTCAAGTTTTATCCATTCTGATGAGTGTTCAAGCAAATATGGCAGCAGACCTGCATGGATGAGCAAAAAGCTCTTCTTTAAAATTAAACATCGAAATCTAGTGAACAGGAGTTGGAAGCAGGGATAGAGTTTCTATAGGAGGAATATGACTCAGAAGGAATACAAGGGCATGTCTGAGTGTGCAGAGGCAGGGTTAGAAAAGGAAAAGCCCATCTGGGGTTGTATCTGGCAAGGGTCATAGAGTGGTTATAATCAAAAGACTAGTTAGGCTGGGTCTTGCTGTGATAGTCACTGCAAAAAAAGAAAATTCATGCTCTTGAACCTAGGATTCATACTAAAGAAATAGCTGTAAAAAATTTATATTTTACTTAGCCATGTGCGGTCTCAGATTTCTTGCACATAAACGCAGACTCACCCAGTCTGGATGCATTTAAATTAAGAGTTGCTTTAAGTTGCAGCATGCTTTAAGTTGCAGCATGGTCAGCATGCAGTAGATAAATACTTTCAGAAAATGGTTTGAATTTTGCATAGGCTGACCAACCATTTTGCCCACTAACAACTGGTAGAACCAGACTTGTATCCCTGATGCCCCTGTTGACTTACAAAAGTTAGGGTGGATATATGTGATCTTGACTATATTTCTTTAAGAAAGGAAGTAAAATTGTAATGCCTTTCAGTATTTTCCTTGTGCTATTTTCAGATGAATTCATAGGGATGTGATCGTCCTTCACCCAGAGAAGAATGTACACAGAAAAATGAGGAAAATTACAGCAGCAAAACTGAGTATAAAAGGAATTCAGGAGAGGGGGAAAAAGAAAAGGAAAAAAATAAAAGGAAGAGGAAAAAAATATTAGTGCTAGGCAGACAGAGCCAGAGGGAATAGAAAACAGGGTTTTTGTGGCCTCAGTCACCTGCAAAACTGTAGCGTCATCTCAATCACCTTTCATCTAAATCTTCCACAGGGAAATGGAAAGCACTTGCCTCCCTCAGAGAGGATTATGTGTTAAAGGATGTCAAAGGTGATGACTTCTGCTTTCTTACGCCGGTTAAATCTTGAATTGCACAGCAATAGTCATATTTTACTTGTAGGCTTCTGAATAGCCTGGTTTTGTCTGTCTTCTGCAGGTCAGCATTTCAGAGACATGCTGAAATATCCATGAGACCTCAAAATGTAGGACTTCCAATGTGAGCAGAAGGCTTGGCATGTAGAAAAGTCTAAGAACAAAGCAGCCAACATCCTTTCTCCAGAGACAAAACACATTTTGTCTGTGACATTCTTAGTCTCCATCTGCTCAGGAGACGAAAAGTTTCCCATATGGTACTGCAGTGGGCTAGTGAGTCACTCTATTGACTCACTCCACAAAATGCACAATTGAATGTTAAGTAACTTAAGTTGGATTTAATGGGTACAGCATATGTATACTTCACGAATGCAAAATATGTAAACTATTATTATATCACCCCTATTTGTGCTAATGGTACTGCATTGATTACTGATTGATTCCTAATTGCTCATTAATTTGAGTTATCCTCTGAATAACTTGCATTTTGAATTATCAGTTTAAAATCAAAATTAGAAGCGCATCTGTTTCTGCTATGTCACATTAAATTTTATATTTAGCATATTATTTTCAATAATATCACTAGTCAAACACATATTGGGTAGTTAAGATATTATTGGTTTAGATCTGATGTGAAATCTTGGATTTCAGTTCTGGAGAAAAGTATTGCTGACTCCCATCTAGTCTGGTTCATGTATCACAAATGCTTTCTCTATGTCAAGAGAACATTGATTTTAAAAAGATCTGTGAAGGTAGGGACAGTTCATAATACAATTTATTTTGAGATGATCAGAGAAAGGTTAAGCAACTGATACCTGTCCTCACAGACTGCTGGGCTTGCGGTGCTGTAGTAATCCTAGCTAAGGAAACTGCAGGACAAAAGAGATTTGAGAGGAAAAATTCTGTTTCTGACAAGGATATAGAACTGAAAGCTGATTAGTAAAGTTAGAGGATCATTCCAGCGTTGTGTCATGTGTAACAGCTGAATAATGAAGAAATTTTTCTGAGAAAAAGATTAGTCTAACATATGGTTTTGATACTGCTTCACTTTGGGGTGCTTTCATGTGTTTCCTCAGACAATGGCAATGTCTTTCTGAATTACATCCATCCAAAATGTAAAGTTTGGTGTCAGTAGTGAATGGACATCAGAAGGAACAAGATTCTCTTGATCATGGAGTTTTCAGTTATTTTCCCCCTCACTTCCTTGATAGCTGCTACTGAACCTGAGCAGTGCTGGGTGTAGACCCCTCCTTAGAGTGAAGTTAGACGGATTGTCAGGCAGTGAGGTCTGTGCCTTTTGTATGCATCCCAGGGACGTTCACCAAGACTTGTCTGTCTCACCAGCTTGGCAGGACCTCAGCCAGCAGGTCCCTCAGGCTAGGCTGGTCACAACTGCTCCTGCAGATGGGCTCCAGCTGTATCCCCAGTCTCACTGAGGCAGGAGGAATCCTGGCCAGTTCTGGAGCACCCAAGCAGTCAGTGTAGACATATGCATTGAACTAAATCCAACTAACCATGCACAGCTTCAGCAGATGAGACAAACAAAACAAGAATCTGATTCATCTCTGGAAATTCCTCTCCTCCCCTCACTAAATTATATTCAAGCAACTGAGCAAAGTCAGGCATCTGCCTGTGACACCACTGTTTGTGAAAACACTTGATGTACCCTATGTGACTCAGAAAGGTAATTTTTTTTCTCTTTACAAAGAAGTTACAGGTTTTGCCTGTCCCCATGCAGAGGTATGCAAGAGACTCTGTTGTACCTTCTTTATCAATTGATATCATGAGACACTGCTGGGGAAAAGAAGGAGGTTATTGAGTCGTGAGAGCACCTGCATCTGGTTGATGCTTTGCTATAGCTTTTTAGTAAGTGATTGTAGAATTGAGATTGGGTCAGTGTTTAAGAGAATGGTTTGAACTTGGGACAAAATCTGGTGTGATACAGTCAGTTTCAAGAATAATATTTGGAGTATTCAGAAACTGTGGCTTGGGAAAACTTGGGGAAGGAGGGAATAGATTACCTTCTGCTGACTCAAGGCCTGACAGTAAATAAGGGAATTTATCAAAAATGACAAAAAAAATGTCCTTCTTTTATTAAATGAGAACATGTGGTATCACACCCTTAACTGGAAGTGAGCACCCAAGATTTAAAGGTATGACAAAAGTCAGAAGTTCTGCAAAAGCTTACAGAACTCTTATTTATAAATTATACATTTAGCATGGAAATTGTTATATATTAGTTCCTTATCTCCTAGTATAAGCACAAAGCACTGAGTTTCAAATAAAGTGGTAGAGTGAAAGGGAAGAGAGAGAGGTGAATTAAAGAGGGGGAGAGACAGAGAATGTGAGAAAGAGAAAGAGAGAGAAAAGAAAAGAAGGAGGGAGGGAGGGAGGGAGG
>VWZF01005188.1:420562-557919 GCA_013396755.1 Sclerurus mexicanus
AGAAGAAGGAAGGAAGGAAGGAAGGAAGGAAGGAAGGAAGGAAGGAAGGAAGGAATTCGGAAGGAAGGAAGGAAGGAAGGAAGGAAGGAAGGAATATAAAGATCACTAGTTCACTACTCCTGGCTCCATCATAGATCCAGCTGATGGAGAATCCAGGGACCTGGGACACATGGACTTTGTGGGGTTACCATTTCAAGATAAGTTTTACATGGTCTAGAGATAAGTATTTGCTTTCTGTGCAAATCAGTTATCATGAATAGTCCATTCTTCTAGACTTTCTGGAAATGGGTCAGGGGGCTTCAAGGGTCTTTGGTGGTCTTGATTGGCCTTTTGTTGACAGACCATGCCAGCTTCTTGACCTCATTTCTATGCTGTCACTGGACTGAGCTGTGCTTATCTCCAGGAGGCAGAAGAAGGAAGTTTGTCCCAGAAAAGTGTTGCCCTGCCTCTGTATGGCTCCCTTCTCCTGTTCTTTTTCACAGCATGTTATTACCAACAATTCTTGGTTGGCTCCACAACTATCTGGCTGTTGGGTTTGAGACGTACACATTGGTCCCTTCATCTTCTAAGCTTCTACAGCACTGAAAGTTTTCCAGAGGGAAATCTAAAATGACGTAACTGTTGCACTCAGTCATTCAAAACATTTTTTTAATCTATATAAAATTTGAAATAATGTCATTTAAAATCTTAAATTTAATGAAAAATATTAGCAACTGTAATTCCACTAAATCTACAAGGTATGCACTACATGCACCTGTAATTCCCTTGGGATACTTTACAATGAATGTAAATAGAAATTTAGTTTTTCTCCTGTTTTTCCCATAGAAATGTCTTTTCTTTAAGAACTGAATTATAAAATGTGAAGCCTCTCTGATCTTCAAGTCAGAATCTTCTTTTTTTTTCTTTTTTTTTTTTTAACTAGTCAACAACATTGAAGATTTCTACCTTCAACTTTTTCCTTTTTTATAAACAGTAGTTATATATCTATATCTATATAAATACTCTAGAGTTCAGGACAACTCCATTTGTAACATTTGTAACCAAGGAAGAATTTCCACTTTGGTTCATAAACACACCTAGCAGTGTTTGCTTCCTTTGTAATGAAAATTATACACAATGTAGTTCTTAAAGAAAGAAAGAAATGTAGTTTCGGTGAACAAACCACTAAAACGGAACACATTTTCTCGAGTTATTTTTTGATGAATGAACAGGAGACACAATAACACCTTTTTTTTTTTTTTTTCTTTTTCCCTGAAGCTTCAAACTTCCAGGACTTGCATATCTTTATGAATATGCAGTAGCTTTTCTAAGCATTGCTGGTGAATCTCTGCCTTTGGATTTCTCCTCCTGAGTGCATGGATTCTTGGTAAATTAATAACATGAAGTTTGTATTTGCAAGGTTGTGTCTATATGTGTGTATTTGGGTTGTTGCACACACACACACAGCTTGATGGTGGTGGATCAGCTCATCTGAATCCCACCAGTGCTGGGAGCTGTTGTGGAGGTGGTTTGGAATCATGCAGTGCTGTCCCTCAGCCATGGGCTCATGGTCCCCTGCCACAGCCAAGACCGGGAAACTACCTTGTCCCCACCGCCCTGGTTCCCCTGGACCTGGCAGCCTCCTCACCTGCCCTTTCTCACTCTCCTCCAGTAAGAGGATTTAAAGTATTGCAAAGAAATTACAGGATATTGTATAAAAAGCATCTGGATTTCATCACCTCCTGCCCCTCTCTTTACCAGTGAGATTTATTGAGGTTATATTTGTTTCTGCTGAAAAAGTGTCAAACTAAGGTGGGTTTTTTGTTGTTCTTGTAGTTCCCTAATTTAGGCTCCATACACAGATTTTATTGTCACCAGCAGTGGATTCCTATGTATATATACAGAGGAGTTTTGTTTGGAATACCTCACAGCCATCTTTCCACCCTGCTCACTCCTACAAGAAGGATTTTGTTGGGCTCCAAAGTACTGCTCATCACCAGAAAGTGCTTCCAATTTCATCCCTATATCAATGTACATAAGGTTCAAGTCATAAAAACTGAATAAAATATTGAAATAATTTGAGCTGGTTAATTCACAAAATTTACTATGTCCCAGAAAGCGAATTATAACAGTTCTAACTTGTATTCTTAAAAAAACAAATCATGGCATGGAAAAGAAAATTAAACCAAAATTGATCCCTCCTGCTCATAAACAACCTTGACCCCTTCCAAGGCTACCAGCTCATCTGTTTTAGCCTGCTTTCCCTCTCTGGTTTCAAATGAGTAGAAATAAAGGGGATAGTGTTCCTCCAGTGTCACACAGGCTCATACTTTGATGACTTTTAAGGTGTGCAAACTTGTGAGCAGAGATTTAGAGAATAACAGGAAATTAATGCTTGAAAGCCACCTGTTTAAAACAGTGTTTTATGTTCTGATGAGCTTTTGGGCTGTGCAACTTGTATACTAGATGTTTTTGTTTGCTTGGTTTTGGTAATTACTTTTTTTCTATTTTCCAAGCTGGATTCAGATTTCTGTGGAACAAAATTTGCCTCCACTTAAAAAAAAATGCAAACACCTGACCCAGGCTACACTTTAGGAGGCCTGTTTGGTGGGAAGTGAGTGCTGGTATGTTTCAGCTTTCAAAACTGTAAAGATTCAGATTTATAGTCAGTCTGTTTATACTCTATCATATCATATGTGGTAGCATAGGATATCAAAGCAAGAAAGCCTACGGGGCTACCACCATTTGAAATGAAAAATAGTTCTTATGTATGGCATAATGCAGCACAGATGGAAAGTTGTGCTTTTCTGTTTTACTCTTCCTGTAGATTACTCAGGCAATAAATACTGGACAAATCAAGCAGTCATTTCTAAGGCTCCATATAACCTATTTTACCAGTATCAGCTGCTATAGTTTTATATTCCCCAAAGAAAAGCTGCCTGGGTTCCCAAGTTTTATAAGTCATTTCAAGGAGACCTTGCAAATAAAATTGGATGAAAAATATGGCCTGGCTTTTAATAACTGTATAGTTAACTCTGCATTTTCATGTGACAGTCAAAGCTCTCACTAGTGTTCTACAACATTATCATTCTTCAAAGCAGCATTTATTTAATGATTATTACTTGTTTATTTCATCCGCAGTGAATTTTGCATTGGTATTTCAAGGGCACAGCACAACAGAAATACTATGCTTCATAAACTGAGAAGGGTTATCCGGCATTTTGTGTAGCAAAATTCACAAAGCAGGTTTGCAAAGCCAAGTAGCTTAATAATAACTAAAGCAGTGCCTGGGCAGTGTGAGACAGAGGTTTGAGGAGTACTTTTACTCTGATTTAAAATACCTAATGTATGGTGTTTCTCAGGATAGGAATGTCTCCCATTCTCTCTCCATCACTTCCACTTAGGGCTACAGACCACAGACAAGGGGCCAGATCCCCCCCAGCTGCTCAGCACCTGTACTGACCCTGGGCTGTGGTGTTGGCAACATGCAAGTTAGTTTGATGGATGCTTGGCTATTTCAGAACAGAAAAAGAGTTGCAGGTGAAAGAAAATCACCTTTCTCTAGGGCAGACAGACTATGGAAAAGTCTTTAAAATTAAGGGCAAGGTATCTTTCAGGAAAAAGACACCCCCAAAATGAATACTGAGCAGGCTGTGAGACTCCTCACACAGGCTCACAGCCATCATGTTTTGCACAGCAAGGGGATGTAGTAGTATCACTATCCATGTCTTTTATACTCTAACCTACCATTTAAATATTGTCCCCACAATATGGAAAATCAATTTTCTCTGAGCCTTTTAGGACTTCAAATCACATCATCCATGCCCAGCAAGGTAGTTACCACATTTGTATTTCTTTTTGGAAGTATTAGAGGTGGAGATGTAATAACAAAAAGATAATAAAAGTAAAAAGGAAAAAGAATCTCTTAGCAATATTTGTTTAAATAGAAGAAATTATTGCATGATGGGACTCCGTGCTGCAAGATTTTGTTTGTAGACTGGGGGGAAAAAGTTCTAGATATTTGTGAAAAGAAAGTTATAGCAGTTTTAGTCATATCAAGCTTGCTCTCATGGTATAAGCTGACCTCTGTCCACCTGACCTTGTCCACCTCCCTATTTATTATAAGTCATATAACTGCTGAAACCAATTCTAGGGGTGAAGAGGAAAGGGCAACTTTAGCATCTGATAGTATCATCTCCCTTAAAAACTTTTGGTGGGACAGAAAGTAGTTTGTGTCATTGCTATATTCCTGTGTGACAATTTCAATTTTTTTTTTTTAACCAACAGTTACTCAGTTTGGAGTGGTCAAAGGCTAACCAGTGAAACATGAATCTTTTTTTTTTTTTGTTAACATGCTTCATATATTAGATATTAATTTTCCCTATTTTCAAAACTATGCATTCCTGATTAGCACTTGTAATTTATTATTTTTTAATTATTTTTTTAGAATTGTTGGATACTTCTTTTCAACAGATTTTCAGAATCTAAATTTTAAAACATTCATAGAATCATAGAATAATAGAAACATTAAGGTTGGAAAAGACTTGTAAAATCATAAACTCCAACCATTAACCCAGCACTGCCAAGTTCACCACTAAGCCATATCCCCAGGTGTCACATCTACAAGTTTTTTGAACATTTTCAGAGTTGGTGATTCCACCACTCCTCTGGGCAACCTTTCAGGGAACAAGATTTTCCTAATATCTAATCTAACCCTTCCCTAGCATAACTTGAGGCCATTTCCTCTTATCCTAAAACATTAAAACTAAAGGACAAAATGGCAAAAACTTTAAAAAGAAGCAAACAAAGAAACCCCAAACAAACCCCCACGACTTTAATTACATGAGTCAGGGATTCAGGTTAGGGTTTTGTTTGGTTGGTTGATTTGGTTTGGTTTATTGTTTGTTTCTACTGGGTGTTCATTGTTTTGGTTTTTTTTAATATAGACTGCAGGATTCTACTTCGTGTAACTTCACATCCAAGGCTAGATATATAAAACCAACTTGAAGCCAAAAAAAGCCGATAGAGAACTGGATGTGGCCACAATGGTTACAGCTAAACTAATAAATAAAGTAAATCAGATCAGCACATGGGCCTGAGCACAGAATGAATACAAGCATTCATACTGTGAAATGTTTCACGCAGTTTTGGTCTCAGCCAAGTAGTGGTATCACGGGGATAATCTGGGAGGCAGCTAGAGGGGCAGTTTGGGAAAGGGTTAAGACACTCAAACTGTACAGACATGAGCCTTGCCATACCGTTTGTCCTTAGGCCCAACAGAGCAGTCCCAGGAATTTTTATTTACCCCTACCAATACAGTCACTGGTGACAAGGGTGACGGGAGTTTTGTGAAGGGGGAGAGAATTAGTAGGAAACTGTCATGCCAGAGAAACTTGTTGCACTCCAAGGTCCACTAAACCCACAGCTGGCTTAAGGTCAAAATACCTAGGACCATTCTGAGAATGTAAAGTCCAGGAAAGTCAGATCTGCTTCTAGTTCAAAGTTGGAGACATTTTAAAATAGGTTCTGGTTCCCCAGTACAAAGAATTAATTCAGTCTCAGTCAGCTTGTCTGGACTCAGACATTTTCATCCCTAAGTTTAAATTCCGCTTTCCCCATGTTTGAATGAGAACATTACTGTTTTTCTTTAATTAATATAGAGGAGTGGTTTTATTGTTGTGGTCTGCTATTTTTGTTACAATAGCAAAAACATTTTTTTTAAAAAAAACAGCTATTGTTTCCAAGCTCCTGTAGTTTTTACAAACATAAAAAGCTATAAATGGTGTCTGACAAAAAAAAAAATGACATGAATTAAAGGAGTATGAAGCCCTACCCAGTGAGGTACTGAGCAGCCTTGTGAAAGTTGGGCCAGATGGCTTCATTAGGGATAAACAAAAAGAGTGAAGAGAGAGCAAGAAGTAAGAACCATTTAAGGACTATAGAGACAGGAGAGACTGACCCCTGAACCACCTCAGATTGAGGAAAAGGGCTTTTTTGTCAGAAATCATTCTGCAATTCAGAGGAATATATGATCATGAGAGATACTCTTACCTAGGGGTTTACTATGCCTTTGTGACTATCAAAGATTTCTCACAATAAGAAACTTTTTTTTTCCTTCTGTGTCTCAACTCCTTCTTTGGGAAAAAAATCTGTTTCAGTCTCATCCTCACATCATTCTTCTCTAATGCATCCCAGCTGGAGGGACTTTCCCTTCATAATCATCATTTTCCCCAGTTTGAGGCAGATCCACTACCCCTTCTTGACCTGCTCTTCTGCTTTAGTTGAGGTTGGAGTCAGCACAGGATTTGTCAATGTCTCACTGTGTCCATGCCACAGTGCTTACCTTATAAGCTTCCCAAGGCCCCAGAACAACATCCAGAGCTCAGAATTAGTTAAAAGGTAAACCAACAAAAAACAGTAATAGAAATTCTGCACAAAAAATAAGGATCACTTTAATACTAATGAAGAGAAATATTCAGCACAGAGGCGTAAAATTCCTTTCCAGTCTCTGAATACTCCAAGTAAGGACTTTAGGCAGGCATTTGTACTTTCTTTAGTTCAAAACCTTGTTTTTAGGGAAGACACCTACAGCTGCTACAGACCACTGTTTCCAAAATTACTGCTTTGCATCCTTATTTCTGCAGTTTACATAGAGAATCCCTCAGATAATATGTATCAGCATCGTCTGCAGCAGAGACCAGATATCTGGATTACTTCTTTCAGTTTAGGCTCCCCAGTTAGAGCTTTAGTCTTTTCTGTTGCCCACTTCTGGCCTCTTCCACACTGTGTGAATGTTTTGCTGCTTGGAAGGGCAGTCATATTGGAAGATGAGGGAGATGTCCTGCTACAATCAAGAGTGTAAACTTTCTGGGAATATATGTGAGCATCAGCCCGTCCTTAAAGAGACATATAAAAAACCAGACATTTAAAATACAGAAGGTGACTCCTACAAATACCTGTCATAATTTAGAATCAAATTATTTGCTCAAAACCAGGAATGTAATGGATTTGCATGGAGGTCATAATTCTCTCAGGTGAATTTTTCAGTTTCTGGTGGAAGAGAAAAAGATCCCCCAACTGTTTTTGTTTGGGATTTTTTGGTTTGGTTTGGGTTTTGGGGTTTTTTTTTGTTGTTTTTTTTTTTTTTTCGTTGGTTTTATTGTTGGTTTTGTTTTTTGGTGTATTGGTTTTGGTTTTGTTGGGTTTTTGGGTTTTAGGTTTATTTTGTTATTTGGTTGGTTTTTGGTTTGGTTTGGGGTTTTTTTTGGGAGGGTGAGGCATTCTGTGAACACAGCTGAGGAGGAAATGCAACGATGCATTCAGCTTGGGTGCAGTATCAGCTCATCAGCGCAGCCAAGTATTCAAGCATCAGCATATGAGCAAGACACTGCAATGTGAATGTCAACACATGGTCAAATATTTCTCAGTAGCCCATTTGTGATGTTTAAAGATTCCTTTGTGGCTAACATCTAGTAAAGGGATACATTGCTTGGCTAGAACAAAGAGTGTTACACAACAGACAGAAATGGAACATCTCCAAGTACTCCTGTTGTGCTGTACAAAGCAGCATCTCTCCTAGTCTATGCCATTTTCCCTTGTGAGGGAAAAGACTTTTCCTGATACAGTAAGCTATGCAGATAATGGAATAGCAGAGAGAATTCACAATAAGTTTTTGGCTAAGCTTTGGGCTGTGAAAACCGCTTAGTGGGTTTAGGACAAGTTTCATTCCCTGCGGTGGGTCTTGTGCCAGCCTTATTACTGCACTGCCATGTGGAAAATACTAGAAATAAAAATACTGATCCTTTGAAAAATGCTCTAGTGAAATTGATGAGACAGAATAAAAGAAGGGACAAGTAATGATGGATAGGGATAGGGGGTGCCTTCTGACTGCCTGCAGGTCATTCCTAAATCAGTTAGAACAGGTGCAGAGGGGAAAAAAGCAAGTTAAAAATAAACAAAACAGATTTGCACCCATTATAATCACTGCCTGTACCAGTCTTAACAGTGAAGTCTGTCTTCCTGGGGTGAAAGAAGAAAGACTTCAGATTTCACAAAGGAATATTAATAGAAGTAATAGATGAATTTAAGAAAGAAAAATGACTAAGATGAATACAACTTCCTTTTGCTGTGAACAGATGGGTCATGGAATAGTCTGAGGGGTAACTAATGGGACACTGATGCTTAATTGAACAAAACAGACAATTAGCAGCTGAAGAGAAATCTGTGGAACAGTAAATAATGCTAAGAGAAGGCCAGTTATAGACAGTGATCTGAGATTCATTATAAATAGTACTTAGCAACTCACATTTTAATATATTTAACTACAAGGAAATTGGTCACATTTATAGGGCAAGATTCTATTTTAGCAATCAGTGATGTCGAAGATGATACAGGGTCACAGTAGCCAACCGAGCACCCATTTCCAGCACTATTAAGTGTGGAAAGACCCCTTGGGAACTTTTGAAGTAGAAACAAGGAAAATTATAAAGCAGTAGTAGTGCGACTCTCCCTGGCCCTAATGAGAACATTATTGTCAGTTCTGGTCTTTGTGCTAAAGGTTATTAGAAAAGGCTGACAAGAGTTATAAGAATGAGACACATTCAGGAAAAACATGTTTTCAGCTGGAGGATAGAGCAGTTTGATTTCTTTAGTGTATCCAGTGGAGGGCTAAGAGGTGACTTGCTTGTAGCGTACATGTACTGCATTTGAGAGGTTGTTTTTTGGTGAAAAAAGCTCTTCATCCCAACAGACAACATACAATTTAGTAGTTTGAATTAACATGAAATTTCATACAAAAATACCTTCTTATAGCATTCTTCATCACTTAATATCTTCAAATAAAGACTGGTTGTTTTTTGAAAAGACAGCTGCTCTATCTTCACCAGGAGTTATGGCCTTTATTCAGGTACAAGCAATATTCTAAGTTCTGTGTTGTGTTGTGTAGGTCAGAGGTAGAAGGGATAGCATTCATTTCTGACCTAAAAACAAAGATCAGCATTGGGAAAGCTCTAAGTACATTGCAAACATACAAGTGGTAGCAATTTCTAAGAATTCTCATCAAAATGTCAGTAGTGCAGAACAGACATCTGCCTCCACTGGGTTTTAATAAGTTTTCAAGGGCTTCATTTTCATTATTTTGAACCTCAGAGATGCAGAACAAGAATCCAGCTTTATTTTGTACTGAACAGTTCTTCTCTGCTAAAAAAGAAAGCTACCCATGCTTTATCTTTTCACATATAATGACACAAGTTCTCCATCAAGCACATTTCTCACATTATTACATAAAATCCCTCGATTAGCCCTTACAGGCTAAGGAAAGAAGCAGTCTTTAAAAACCCTTAGAAAAACAAAAGGAAAGCTGGATCCCTCTCCTTTTTATTGCTTGGAAGGAAAAAAAAATAACATTCTCAATCCATCAAGAACCATGATTTAAGCATTAGTTGTTAAAACAAATAATGACATGAGATCAGGTGATTATATACTTGCAGGTGCCAAATGCTCATTGTTAATGTAAGGACATACCTAAGGAGATGTGCAATCAAAATAGCACCAAGTCCTTATGACCATCCACTTACCCTATTTTTTTTACATTTGATTTCATTTTTAATAATGCTGATGCCGGAGGTGCTACTTAAGAAGCTCAAAGAGGTGGGAGTAGTGAGTTCCATCAGCTTTATAATAAATGGGTGTGTAAGAGGAAACCAGCCATAGGGCAAGCATTTGGAGGTGAGATATTGAAAACACCTGCTCCTCCCTCAGCACACTTGTGATTAAACATTTTACTTAGCATGTGAACTGAAATGTGTTATGTTAAACTGCGGTCAGAAGGCACAATGTAATTATGGTTGTTATTAATATTACAGAGGCCAAGCCAGAGAGAAATCATATTGGGAATGACTACATGTAACTGCAAGAAAGAGTAAATCTCCTTGGGGAAGGAATTGCATTCTGGGTCAGGATGATAAAGAATGTTTTACTGGAATTCTCCAAATCTATAGTAGTTATATTTCTCTTCAGGAAATCATTAATATCTGTATTGTTTAAAATTCTGTCAGTAAAATACAAAAATAAATTTTAAAATACCCCAAACCTCTTAATCCAAATCGCCATCCTTCAGTGTATTCTGATTTCTTGACATGATCTGAATATTTTTGTGTGAGTCAGTGTCTTTCATTTCCTAACAAGTTTTGCTCCTTTCCTTCAGAAATACCTACAGTGTCTCTCACCTCAGGGCTGAAAGAACCATGACTACTTGTGTCTGAAGATAGATCACAGAACACACACGCACACTCCAAGTCTTGCAACTGGTAGGTGCTTAAACATCTTTAATAATTCTCAATCATTTCATGATGCAAATTTAAAGCTTCAGTCCATTTTTTTTTAAGCAATTCATGACTCAAGGCTCAAAGATGCAAATTTTCACACATTTTGTACTGCAACAGCTACACAATTTAGAGCCAGTGCTGACAAAGAGAAGAAGAGGGGGAATGAATGTTCTGGTGTCGTGTGGTTTAACCCCAGCTGGTAGCTAAAATCACCAAGCTGCTCAGTCACTTTCACCTGAAAATGATGAGTTGAGCTACAGACAGTTCAGTAGGTAAAGCAAAAGCCAAACACACAAGCAAAACAGATAAGGAACTCATTCAGCACTTCCCATCAACAGAGAGGTAGTCAGTCATTTCCAGGAAAGCCAACCTCATCATCCATAATGGTGAGTCGTGAAGACAAATGCCAACACTCTGAATGTTCCCAGCTGCTTTCTTCCTCCCCCGGCTTTTACTGCTGAGCACAGCATCACTTAGTGTGGGATATTGCTTTGGTCACAAAGCAATTGGGGCAGCTGTCCCAGGTGTCTCTCCACCCAGTCTCTTGTACACCCTCAGCTTCTACCTGTTGAGGAAGTCTAAAGAGCAAAAGAGGGCTCGACTCTATGCCAGCACTGCTCAGCAGTAACTAAAACCTCCCTGTGTTATCAACGCTGGTTTCAGTACAAACCCAAACAATAGCCCCATACCAGCTACTGTGAAGAGCAGTAACTCTATTGCAGAAAATCCAAATACATTCTTCAGTTTTTTTCATATCTATTATATTATGGGTTTTAATATAAAATTAGTATTTTTATGTTAGTATATACATAGAAGCTCTTAATCTTTATAAGACTAAACTCTCAAAGTAAATCAAGTATCATAAGAAGCAACAAGTAAAGCTCTCAATGAATAAGGTGGATAAATGCAAACCACTGCTGACACAGTACACAAGAACATCTAAATTAAGCTAGCAAGTCTGCTTTCTTAGCAGAAACTTTTGTAAACGTTCAGGGGCAAATACTGAGTACATTTGTATTCTACTGACCTTATTTGTCTTGAGTAGCACTTTACACCATAGAATTATCCTACAGGACAATTACTGTAAGAGGTGAGATGCCACTACCTTTTAATCTTGTAATCAGTAGCAATTATTATACATAAAGGAAGTGTAAAATATGGTATGTATTAGACCTCAACCCTAAAGGCTCAAGTCCTGAATCTTTCTATTTCTGACTTAAAAAGAAAGGACATTGTAATTAATTTTGACTGTTGAGCAGCCTTATTACGAGAATCAGAAAAGGAGTTTTACCTGTTTGACATCCCTGTGGTGATGTGTTACCCAGTCTAATTTCATAATTTATAATTTAAAAAAATATTTGTTGTTTTTGAAGCTTAGCCTTTTTTAATTAATTGAAAGGTCACTTGCTCACGTAGTATAAGATAGATTGAGATGCCTACAAACAGTTTCATATGTTGATGGAAAATCTTAAGTTGTCTAAAATTTTGTGACTTTAGCTGTTTGTAATTAAAATTTTTTCTTGCCAGGCATCTGCACGGTTTGATTTCACAACAACAACCACCAGTTAAAATAAGGAAGCAGGTTCTTGTAGGGACATATACCCTGTGTTTTTATATGAAGTTATTCCTATGAGCGTTTAATCTGAAAAGCCTGGATATTGCTTGGCTTTTCGCAGGAACTGGATAATTCAAAGGCTGTTGTCCTGGTGTCAAAGGTGTGCCTTTATCCCTCCTGTCATAATTATTCCAGGTATCATCAGGTTTTGAATTTCAAGCTTTAAATGAGCTACACTTGGTTAACTCATGCTCTACAGAGCATAGAAACTGAATTCTTAACGTACCATCGAGAATTAAGTACAGAAAGTTGCAATACAAGCTCACAGTTGCAAAAATGCCAAATATACAGGAGTTATGCAGTGACAGAATTGAGTTCACACATAGAATTAAAAGTCTCCTTTTGCTTATGCAATGATCTTTAATTCTATAACACTCTATATTTTCTTTTTGGCAACCTTTAAAACACAGAGGGAAAATAATTCAAAACAAAATAAACATTTAACTTGTCTTTTCATTCTTCTTGCTAAGATCAGCAAAGTTCTTTTGTATGATTCCCCTGCAATCTTTTCTTACACTCCCACCATATGAACTTTCTACCTGCTTCTCAAATTTCATAAAGAAGTAGAATAGGATGGTCTAACACATATAATTGTGATAACCTCACTAAGGAAACATGAAAATTCATAGACCCACACTGGGCTGTAGAAGTCCTGAGTAATCTAGCGACCTTCTGTGGTGGAGTGAATGCGTCAGTGGACAAGGGATGTCATCTGCATAGACCTCTACAGATGTCATGTACATAGATTTCTGTAAGGCCTTTGATACAGTCCCTCCAACAATCTTACCTCTGAACAGGAGAGATATGCGCTTGAAGGATGGATTGTTAGATGGATAAGGAACGGACTGACCATGTTCAGAGAGTGACAGTCAATGGCTCAACGTTCAAGTGAAAAGCAGTAATGAGGGAATGTTTCTCAAGAGTCCATGATGGGACAATTACTACTTAATACCTTCATCAATTATGTAGACAGGGGGATTGAGTGCACCCTCAGCAAGCTTGCAGATGACACCAAGCTGAGTGGTGCAGTTGATATGCTGGAAGAAAGGGATGCCATCTACAGGGTCCTTAATAGGCTTGAGGAGTGCGTCCCTGCAAACCTGATGAAGATCAACAAGGTTAAGTACAATGTCCTGAACCTTTCCTGAGACAATCCCCAATATAAATAAAGACTGGGGAATACAACTTCATTGAGAGCAGCCA
Organism: Sclerurus mexicanus; assembly: GCA_013396755.1. Taxonomy (NCBI): domain Eukaryota; kingdom Metazoa; phylum Chordata; class Aves; order Passeriformes; family Furnariidae; genus Sclerurus; species Sclerurus mexicanus. The sequence continues at coordinate 433,685 of VWZF01005188.1, forward strand.
TCACTCTATCATGTAATTGTTTCCATGATCCCCTTAAACCAGATCTTTTTACACCGTTGTGTAACTGTAACTATGTTGTTCTTATGTTGCATCTGCATTCCAAATTAGGGGTTTAGAGTTAATCAAAAATTCAGTATGCCACTAGCATTCCATCAACATTAGACTGCTGGACACCACAAGAAATAAAGAAAATATAAACTCATCATATGCAATTAAAATATTCAAAAAATCCACAGATCAACATACTTACTGTCAGAAAGCTAACAATCATCTAAATAAAACCAATTCTCTGGCATTTAGTTGAGCTTTCAGATAATGTTGCATCTGCTTATTAGAAACAGTCACAATACTCAATTTATCAAGACGAAAAAACCCTCTGAGCAGGGGCTATTCCTCTTGTGAAATAAACTTTAATTTAATACAAGATGTTCATGTCGTCATATAAGCTCATTGCTAGGAAAGAAAGACTTCAACAACTGTACACACCTATGGAAGGTGGAACAGTAGATAATGATGAAACATAGACAGAAAATAATTTAGCCATTTTAATTTACATTGAAAGAAGATTATACTTCCAAAGTAATACTACTACAAATCCCCCTTCTAAAACATCGAAATTTAAATAACCTTCTTCTCTAAAATCTCTAAAATTGTCCTCGGAACTTCTAATGAAAATATTAGGTAGAACCAAGTCATGCCTAAAATGCTGTCACCCTATATGGTTGAAAACTGAAGACTCATTGTTGTGACTGTTGGAGTGCATTTTTAATGAATACATTACATCAGTGTAGGGATGATCCATGTATGTGTGAGTTGGAAGAGAGGGTGGAACCAGCAGGCAGAGGAGTTTAGGTTGTTACAAACCTGTGTTGCTTTCAACAAGTTCATTGTTTCTAACCTCTGGAATTTGCTGCTTCTTCCTGAAAGATGGTGAAGGGAACATATGCCCCAAAATAAGTCTGCTGCTGTCAGCAGTATCAGCTGGAAATTCTCTGTTTCTGCAGAATGGTCAATATTGTACACAGCAAAAGAGATGAAACCATGCTGCTTGCTTCTGTGAAAGCATTGTTTTAATTTAACCCTTCTATTCCTGTTCCAGACATCATATAAGCATCTTGTATGACTATATTTGTGCTGTTTCACATTTGGGTACACATCTGTGGTCAGAGGTGCACCAAAGATCCCTGACTGACAGGTTTCTGTTATATCAGAACATCAAAAGGTTTTAAAAGTGCTTAAATAAAGAATGCAAGCTCCAAGAAGAACACTCACATCAGATTCAATTGTGAGTAACTATTTATGACATTTAGCAAACAATTTAAATATCTCTTCCTTTTTTATTATTTGATCAAGTACAGTTACAATTTCTGGGGCACTCTATTTTCAGATCCATCTTTCATAGTGCAAGGCTGAAATAATGACCCCATTGGAACCAATGATAATGTTGTCTTTGACCTAATGGCACCTAGATTTAACCCTCACCTTCTTTAAATGTGTCTAGTGATGGCAAATTGTAGATGCTTAACAAAGACATAGATAATAGTAGCTCATAGCAGCTATAATTAGCCTGAATACATATCTCAGCCATGCTTATTTTTATAGCTGGATGTTCTGGTTTTGGCAAGGATAGAGTTAATTTTCTTACTAGTAGCTGTGTCTTGGATTTAGGGAGAGAAAAGTTGATAACACACCAATGTTTTGGTTATTACAGATCAGGACTTGCACTAAGACAAGGACTTTTCAGCTTCCCACGCTGCCCTACCAGCAAGGAGTTGGGGGTTGTGTGAGAAGCTGGGAGGGGACACAACCAGGACGGCTAACCCTGACAGACCAAGGGGATATTGTGACATGCTGAACAACAAAACTAGGGGAGTTGGCTGGAAAGTGACGGCTGTCTGCTCAGGGACTGTTTGGGCTTTGGTTAGTGGCTGGTGAGGAATTGCATTACACATCACTTATTTTGTGTAATCTTTTGTTATTATTGTTTTCCCTTAATTTTCTGTCCTGTTAAACCGTCTTTTTCTCAATGCATGAGTTTTACCTTTTCTCTGACTCTCTTCCCACTGGAGTGGAGTGAGTGGATGGCTGGGTGGTGTTTAGCTGCATGTCAGGTTAAACCACAGCACTGGTGAACTATTCTGCTCAAAGGAATAATCTCATTGAAGCCAGCAAGACTTGGAGGGGGTTAAATTTAGCATATCACACATATCTCTGTAGAGCTGGAACCACAGCTTGTGTAACAGAACATTCCTAATGTTCCCCAGGACCAGCACAGAAAAGTGACTTTTACAAATCATTAGATGGCCACAGAAAAATGACTTAAGGATGTGACCCTCACAGACCTGATTTCCTGTAGGCTGCAGAGGGACAGCAGTACAAGCACTTAGAATAAAAGCTGTCTGTTTCTCTAGCCTTTGGAAAAAAAGGTTTGGGACAATTTTCATTTTGCTTGCATTTTTTTACTGGAAGAGGTAATACAGAAAGATAATTTTCACCAAAATATCTGCAGGCTTAAACATTTAAAACACTATTTTAGTGATTTTTATAAGGTCTAACTACTACAGTAGGATTCAGCTAGAGAAACAAGACTTGCAGCTAGTTTCATTCAGTCCTGTTAACAATTTGAAGACTGTTATGCAGAAAATACACCAGTGATATCAGTGTCCTTGTAATATTCTTAAAGGTGCTGTCTAGGTTCAGCAGCAGTCTGGAATTTGTACCCAGGAGCTATTTCCACCCCCCTGCCCTTATTGCTATTTTTGCAACTCTAAAACATGAACCATTTATAAAGCCTTTTTTACAGAAACACCAACAGCAGCTCCTTACATTTGCCACAACATTCCCTCAAACCACCTATTGTTATGAGGGTGCTGCTGTTGGTTAAATGCTATTATACAAATAACTAATCATATGTGCCTGCAGTTAATTCAAATTACTATGCTCTCTGTTTCTCTTTTCCTTTCCTCTGTCTTTTCCCCAGTAACTCTCAACAGAGGAACTGAAGATCCACTGTTTCTGTGCCCTTCCTGAAGACCGAAGGAAGAACAGAACAATCCCTCTGTGAACTCTGACACCAGTTAAAGGGAAAAAAAAAAAGATGCTCTCTTCAAAGAGAAATGAGAATCATTAAAAATACCCCCCAACCCCATGCAAGAAACACAACCAACCAACCAACCAACCAACCAACCAGCCAAAAAAACCAACAAAACAAAAAAACACACAAAAAAACTCCAAACCAAAAAACAGTGTTTTGAGATTTGATTTACAGCAGGAGAAATATTTAAATCACTGTTTTAATGAATTAAAGCACCAAAGCTCGCAGTATAACTGCTGTTGACAGTGTCTACATACTACCCAGCTGTGACTGACTGGTGGGTTCAAAGGTTTTTGCTGAGGATGTGAGGATAGGGAATGCTGATAAGCTGCACTGTCACACTATATCCCAATTCTCTAGGCTGAAAGTGGTCTCACTGCTCACAGTTCCCAACAATGGTCAACATCCAGAGTCCTTGGACTCACAACATCACAAATTACTCTTTTGAAGAACAGAGGAAAATCAAAGAAAAAGACAAATAGTAACTCTGCACATGTCTACAGCGTGAGGCAAATGTCTATGAAGAATCAGGCTCCATTATCTTTTGGGATACCCACTCCTCCACTGTCCTCCTGGGTGAATGATCTACTATATCACCTCTATCCTTTTCCAAAATTAGACATTACTACTACCTTTGGCCTTATTTAAAATATATATATATAGAGAGAGAGAGTGACCACAGCTTCTGCTCTTTGTTACCAGGTGACTGTTGTCCATGAGTTAATTCTATGCTGAGTAGATCTACTGGATCTGATGCTCTTGGAAAACCCAGGCACACAGACACTGTTGGTGTGATTCACCATGTCTGAGACAATGAGCCAAAATCTATGAGCTTGTGTCCTTTTATAGTAATTTCTCTGATTAATGCTACGTCAATTTTATTTTTTTTTAATAAAGGATAAAGACGCTCATTTTTACACTTTGATTATGAAGTGAGATCCAGATGCCTGGCTTGAGACACTGAAATTCCATGCTAAGGATGTCCACAGTAGGCCAGAAACACCCCATTGTCTGTGAATACCAGGCATGTCTGAGTATCCCTGCACAGACTAATGTGCCCAGCACTCTGGGCTATCGGTATGATGAAGGATTTAAACATTTATAACACCAGTGAGTACCACCAAATTATTGACTAATATTACAATATTACTGTTACTGTCTTCTCTCACACTCTTGATGCATCCTCAGTTTGTTTCTTGCACACTGAGATGCTTTCAGTATGTTGACCACTGTGACATCTGGCCAAAGGGTCAGAGTGAAATCAGGGATCAGTTCCTTTCAGAGCGTTGTTTCTTGAGGGAAGACAGCTTTCTATGGATTAGACTGAGGACAAAGCCCTCTTTCTCTGTGCTTTGCTTCTTGCTGAAGTCTGTGCCCCTGCATGCCCATCTCCCATGCTGAACTTCCGTTCCAAGTTCAGTCTTTGCTTGAAGTGTTTATAAAAAAGTGGGACTTGACAACCTTGCAAGATTTATGGATGCAACCAAGTACCCTAATTTCCTTTCTGAAAACAGTTCAGAACTATGATTTCACACTAACACTCCTGCTCGATATGTAATTTTTTTTTCCCCATCTTCCTGCTCAGCATTTCAGAGGAGGTGGCTGAAGAGCAAGACACACATCCCAGCCTGAATATGACATTTATTCTTTTGTGTCAGTCATGTGCCGATAGTGAGCTCAGACTGCTTATAGTTCTGATAACAGTTAGGTGTCTCCTTGACTCCATTTTTAAAGATAAGATTGAGGCCAGTTTTCTGGAGGAAAGTTCACCCTCAAATGACCAAGGCAGATTTTAAAAGCTTGGCTTTTTTGAGTAAGAAGCATTTATTAGCTCAGATACGGTTAGGCAACAGCAGTGCCTAGTAGAATCAAACTGATAAGATTTTGATTTTTAAAGTATAGAAGGAATATTTAGTGATAAGATACAATAGAGTTGACATAATGTGGATGAATTAAGAGAACAGAAGAAACAGTTGCATTTTCCATTCTCACACTCATTTTTTCCACTTTGTAATTAATGTGAGAACCTGCTGTGTGAGGACTTTGACTCAATTTCCTTCATCTACTGTATTTAGCAGGTCTATTCCACTCCTGGCTCACCTGCATCCATTTTCTCAAGTGTCTGTACAATCAGGCATTTCTCCAACCAAAATGGTTTGTAAAATCATTGTGGTTCCAAGAAAACGTTTGGCACAGAATCATCACAATTCTGATAGCTTCTTCAGATAATCTAATCTATTAATACCTTAGGTTGGCAGTTATATCTGGAGAAGAAATACAACTTTTGTATATACATATATGTATGTTTGTATATATATATATATATATATATATACATATATATATATACTTACCATATATATATATACATATATATATATATACTTCCCAAGATAAGGACAAAAGTCAGCCAGCTCCCACATTACCCCCAAATTCTCTGGTTTCAAACAGTCTATTGAAATTATTGGGAATCAAGTACTGAAATCAAAATGCTGCTCTCACAAACAATGGACTGTAAGAAACAAAACTGACTGTCCTATAAAAATACACCTTGTTTTTTTAGAATTATATTGTTCTACAGTTTCTATTACAGTTATGTTTCTAATATTGCTCAATTTTATATAATATTTTATATTCAACCAAAACTGTTGTGTACCAAAATATTATAAGCATGTCATAAATTTTCAGAGGTGCTGGAATGGCCACGTTATCCCTAACTGTGCCCTTATTTAATTATTCACTCTCAATACTTCAAACTTTAGTTTATCAAGACAGAAAAATCATGAGCTACTCTCACAAATATCCATCTTACTTAGAGTGGCTTCACTCTGAAAGGTGTTCAGCCCAACCTGATCCTCCTTTACATGGGAAAAGTGCAGGAAGATTTAATGCATATAAACTTTCAGCTAGGTGTGATAAAGTCATGGAATGTCGTGTGCCACTGTGAAATCTCTGTGTTCAATGAAATGCTTACCTTTTTTAACAAGACAGGTGACCTTCCCCTGGCTGGCAGTCTCCAGATCTTGAACAGCACTAATCTCTTGTAAGGGGTTTGGCATGAATGCTCCATCTCAGCTGTGTGTCTAATCAGTCTACATGGCAGGCTGTGAATATTAAAAGATGAAGCTGTGGTGTTAAGGAGTGAGTAAGTAAGGAGAAAGGAGGCTAACCTGTTTGTATGCACACTAGTGATCTGATCTGTGTTGGCATAAATATTGCTGTTTGCCCACGGGAGCTCTTGTGGGCTTCTTCAGGAAATCAGATGCTCTGATGGTATGTTCATATTTCTGTCCAAAGCTGCACACTCTTAAAGATATGTCTGCTACAGAAACTACTCAAGAACCTATATAGAAGTTCAGATAGCAACTCCACCTAGTGCAGTGCCCTACACCAAATGGGGCCAAAAGGACCGTGAAACCCCTGCTAACACAGAGAAATGCTTGTGCAGAGTGTTTCCCCATCTCACAAGAATGTGAGCCTCTCAGGACTTCTGAACTAGAGGTGATGTCTATTTAACAGTCCTAAAGTGACCTAGCTGGCTTAGGAGGCCAGGGATGGTGGCTGTGGCACTGATGAACCGTGATGTTCCTACCTGAGTGAATGCTTGACCGGCTTTCGCTGGACTTTCTGATGTTATTTGCAGTAAATTAGTGGGATTCAGATTAGCTGTGTCTACACAAGCCATGAGCACAGTCATATCTCATGTGAGTGTGTGCCAAGATCCAGTGACAGATGACTTTGAATAGCACTTTCTGAAGAAATACAGATGGAATTGCTGGCTTCAATTATGACCACTTAAGGTCACTGTTAACTACCTTTTCACAGGTTCTTTCAGTAGATATATCCTGTAATTTAGGGGATGTGGGAAGGGCACAGAGAGGTTTAGCTTTTGTTGTTCTTCCTATTCCTGCTCATCAGTACAAATATACATCATCCAAAGCAATACTACTTCACGGGCAAACACCAGCATAGGATTAGCACAGGGACGTTCTCACAAAGTAGGTTCATGAACACTTGCTGACACCATCATCCTTTCAGTTAATACAATACTAAGCCTGAAACATATCACTAAGCTCTCTTTGTGACATTTTTACAGGAAGAAACCCCAAACAAACAAACCAGAATGACCTGGGGCATTGCAATTTTTGTGCACAACTTGAATTACGAGTTACTCACATTCATTTACATAAGTACAGTCTTGATATATCTGAATCAAACCAAATACATTGAATTTCAGGAGTAAAGATGATCAGTTTTGAATATGTAGAATGTGAAGTCAATGTTCTCTAGAAGTCACAGCTTAGTAATTCAAATATATTTATTTATTTTAAGGACTAACTAATAGTCTTACTCAGGACAATTGTGATGCATTTGTCATGTATAAGTGTCAGGTTTTTCGGCCAGTTTAGAAATCTGATTCTTTTATTTATCACTGGAAACTGACATTTGTAATGCTCACACTATTAATTTATTGTGTCTAATTATAAATAAGAGGAAAAAATATTTTTCTTTTTTAAGGGTTAAAAATTAAATACTTTAGTATTCATGTTTTATTTATAGTCTTTGAACAGAATATCAGCAAGAAAATTGAAGTATTGTATCTTACAATCAAAAATAGGTTCTTCCTCTCCAAGATCTGTCAGTAATCTATTACTGACAAAAAAACATGTGAATTCCCTGTTCATCTTGAAGATACAATATGCAATATTTCACATCTACTGCACTCAGATTTCCACAATCAGCTTCTTTCAAAGACACCCTGACAATTCAAATGGTGAATTATTAAGTCAGGATAACAAGGACAACATTCACTTTCTTTGTACAGCTACAGCTAGAGTAGAAGACTCTATTAATTATCAGACCAGAAATGGGCTGGGATTTGCTTTGTTCACTGCTAAGCAGTTTAACTGGAAGAGATGGGTTATATATGGCAATAAATGACCTTTCTAAAAGCTTGTTTTTCCACCAACTGCTTGTGTTGAAACCAATTGCAGAAGTCATTCAAAATGAGCTGTTTATTGCTTCCTAAATGCATTTACTGCATGCCAGATGTCCATTTCAAAACATTCTGCTGTGTGCCTTTTAACTGACCCTACACTGAGCCTCAACTGCCCATATCCATTATGCTGGAAATGTTGCTCACATAGCAGTAGGCTGCCAGCCCAGCAGGCACTGGGGGAGACCTTCTTCAGTACCACAGAGATTGGGAGAAAAAGCAACTCCTTAGAGGAGATCAGTCCATGTCCTGCTCAGAAGGGTGATTGTATCCCAGAGTAAATGGGTTTGTCAGTGTTATCTTGTGAGCTGGCTGACAGTAACAGCGAACACATGGCAATGCAAACTCTCAGCATGGGATGCTTGCGGGGTCCCTGCAATGGCCTCCTCTCTTGTGCTGGAGAGTTACTTTTTAACTGAGCTATGTTTTCTGGGAAGCCTGTTCCCTGGGGCCCTTCTATTCTATTTAGTCTGCTTAAACACTTCTGCCATGTGTGTCCCTGGCATTCATCTTTCTGGCCTTCAGGACACACCAGTGACAAGGCTTAAATACACTTACCCTGGTGCTTGCCTTTAATTGTGTGCAGTCTGGGATAGCATAGAGTCATAGAATAGTTTAGGCTGGAAAAGACCTTTAAGGTAATTGAGTCCAACTGTTAATGTAGGACTGCCAAGTCCTAAACCATGTCCCTATGTGCCATATCTGCATGTCTTCAAAATACCAAACTCTGTACTTGGTAGATGTTGGTCGGAAGAGTTGCCTGAAAGTGATGAATGTGTTGGACCTAATTCCCCACTTACTTGGATCAGCAGACTTAGTAGAGCAATGTTGGTGGAGGCATGGCAATTTCTCTCTTTAAAGTTTCACAGCAATTTTATAGGTTTAGCACTCCTTGAGAACGCACTAATTTTTTTCTTAAATTTTGTCTTAAAATGTTCATCTGATCCTTCAATAATGCCTGACTTGTATGTGGAACTTAGGTGGTCAGTTTGGTTAGTTTTCTTCACTATTCGATATTTTTCTCTATTAGTAATTTCAAAATAAGTTATTTCATTGTTCTTTCTTTCATCCAGTTATATATTAACTCCCTCTGCTAACATCATCAAGAATTTCTTATTTTAAATGTTCATATTCCCTTCGTGGTACCCTGAAAGTGAGGCTTGGATGAAAAGGAAAAATATATGAAATAGCAATAAAATTTCAATTTAAATTAAGATTAAAAGAAAAAAGAAAAAGAAAGGAAATATTTTCACAGTACAATATCACAGAACTTAAATTCATAGTAATTTAAAGCTATTTTGAGTAACTTTGACATATATAGCATTCAGGAAGAGAAATTACTTTTATGTGACTAGTTTCAGTCCCATGTCAAAATGAGTTGTTTTTTTTTCTGTAACTGAATATATAACAAGCCAATGCAAAATTGTCAAGCAGAAGGTCTTTATCAATTGCGAAGAATTACGACAAACGTGAAAATGAAGAAAATCCTATCATGCTTTTTCTTTAAGACTGAAATCCTTACACTCAATCCATTATAAAAACATCTTGGGATTTGATGAGTGGGAATTTTCAGTAAACCTTTAAGTCCTACTCCAACTAGACTTGTTTAATTTCAGATCAGCCATAGTGCAAAGCGAGAAAGTCATCTCCTGCTTTCTTAGGAACACAGAACTCATATTTAGCAAGGAAGGCCACAGAGAGCAGCTCTGCAAACCCATAAAGTACTTAATGTAGTGTTTGTTTCCACATTTCAAAATATCACTATATTCTTTGCCATATGTCCTTGCTCCTGACAAAAAACAAAGAAAGCTGAAATAAAACACATCAAAGTAATTAACTACCTCTGCATTTCTTCTGTTTTTCTTCAATGTAAATTCAGTTAAATCCTGAATTTGAAATTAATCCTGGGGTAACTGAAAATACTTTGGTTTTAATTCAGTTTCATTTGTAGTTGCATAGAAAGAAGAAGAATGAGAAAAGTAGTCATAAAAGACACGTGCAGGAAGTTATTGCTATAGTATTGATTTTTCCATGAACATTAGCTGTATGTCAGAGGTGGATTTTTTTATGTACTTTGAAGTAAAAATGGAATCTGTATAATTATACCTCAGTTAATGGTAGCACATGGAGCCTACTTTTGCAATGATAAAAATTATTCTAAGTGAATATTCAGAGTGAGTTTGCAACCGACTTACATAATTTTAACTTCCAATTTCTGTTAATCTCAGTAAATGTACAAGAACACAATTCATCTGGTAAATTATCAGTGTTGAAAAGAAAGTAGCTACACCCACAGTGACAAATCATTTTTTCCAGATTGTTAAAAAGAATTAAAATTGTCAATCATTCAAATCAGGCTGCAAGGTTTTAAAATTATGCTGGCATGAAAATAAGAGAGTTAAATAAGGGTAGATAAATAAGAGTAGATCTGCACTGCAAGATTAACAATAGTACAGGAAATGGTTTGAAACTATCATTAAAGTAAAACATTTGGAAGTGATATCACAAGAACAGGGAAAAAAGCACGTGGAGAAAAAGCAGTGATTCCACATGCTTCATGTTGTTTTCACCATGGTGGGTGAGAGGAGAAGAGGGATATGTGATAGATAAAATGACAAGGAAATATCTCATATAGAAGTGAAAATTCAACTGGAAATGTCCTTCTAAATAGTTGCTATCAGCAAGCACTTTGACAGTCTGATGAGGCCTCAAAAGTTCTATTTCATTATGCACCTTTAAGACATCCAAAAATCCCATTCTGTCAGGCAGTGTTTGTGCTTACCTTTGAACATACTGGAGATTTTGCAAAGTGACTAGTCTTAATATTAACTGGGAAAAAACTAGCTCACAACTAGACTGTAATCTCTTTTCATTCTTGAACTACTGACATTCCAGTTGAGACTGGAGGGGTTTATCACTTGATCATCATTTTGGTCTCATTCAGTGTAACCTATTCTGAGATCTGATCATCACTTCAACTGCACACCATTCTCCATTTTCAGGCCAGACCTAGAGTTTGAAATCCTATGTACTCTGACAGCAATTACCCTAGTACCTCTGGCATATCCATCATCTGGATGTCTCTTCACGCTGGGAGCAATAGCAATTATAACCAGAGATGAAACAATCTCCTTAAAGCAACCTATTTGGAACAGAAACATTTAGAAAATAATAAAAAAGTGTTAAAATAATAAAAAAATAACTTGTCAGCTATCTAACTGTATTCCAGGAAGATGCTGGTAGCACTGAGCTTTTAAAGACCCTGGTATGTGCCATTCTTTCAACTCATGAATCTGTTCTCACTTCCAACATCTAAGTATGAGGCTTTTAAGAGTCACTTTCTTTTTAATATGTTCATACCTTTTTGCCAAGACAAAGTCACTGTTTCATTACCCTGACTGCTTCTAGCCACTAACTTTAACAATGAGGTCAGTAATCCATTGGAAAAGGAGGGTAAAAGCCTTACAAAACATGATTTTTTTCTAGTGTTTTTCTTTTGAACCTGTCCGTGGAAAATGATTTTCTCGCCTTTTGTTTTCCCAACAGTCCCCCACAGTCCAACATATGTTAATTTGCCTTCATAAACATGGTCAAAGTGGGATTTTTCTCACCTAATTTTAGCTACCTACAAGTTTGTTGTCTAATTTAGTCAAGTCAAGTCAAGTCTAATTTAGATTCCTTTTATTGCGGACAGAAAGAAATAGGTGTCAGCAGAGAATAACACTACCTTTGAAATTTGCTTTAGACTTGGACAGCTGAACTTTTAAGTACCTAAGGTGCTTGCGATCCTTCCTCCCTGTAGTACTAAGGAATTCTGTCCCATTTGCATAGCCTTTTGCTTAATATTTATGCATTTCATATTTTTAGACATTTGAGTAATAACAAAGCAACCAAATGCAATTCAGATTTGAGAAGAAGTCCTACAGGCCTGTTGGTAACTTAATTGCTCCTTAATTATTGCTTTTTTGTTTAGTTGATTGGTTTTTTAGATTTCTTCTTGTGTTTATTTGGTTTTTGGAGGTTCTTTTTGGTGTTTGTTTGTTTGTTTGTTTGTGGGTTTTTTGTTTGTTTGGAGGGTTTGGGTTTTTTTTGAGTTTTGGTGGTGGTGGTGGTATCCTAAAAACTGACATCGTTACCTTGTGGTACATGTAGGTGTCAGTCCTGCTGGATTCCAGCCACTTGCAGCTTATAGGGCAAGGGGAAATGGCTTTAAACTGAAAGAAGATAGATTTAAATTAAATATTAGGAAGAAATTCTTTACTGTGAGAGTGATGAGACGCTGGCACAGGTTGCCCAGAGAGGCTGTGGATACCCCATTCCTGGAAGTGTTCAAAGCCAGCTTGAATGGGGCTCTGAGCAACCTGGTTGAGTGGGAGGTGTCCTTGCCCATGGCAGAGGGGTGGAAATGAGATGATCTTAAAGGTTCCTTCCAACTGAAACCATTCTACAATTCTATGATTTATTCAGCTGCACTTTACAGTATGCAGGACACATGCCTTTATTGGTCACAAAAGCTTTGTAAACCAGATGATTGATTTTAAGATGCTCCTTTGTGTATCAGCTTTGATTTGTAAAACCCTCAACCATTCAGGCAATTCTTTTATTCGAGATGTCTCCCAGGTTCTTAGTCGAGTAGCTATACATCTTCTGATGCCAGCTGGTGCTTTTCTAATTTCTCCTTCAGATAGCAGGTGAGCAGGCTGTCAACCCTTTCTTTTGTTGTAAATCCAGAAAACTGGCAAATGCTGACAACTCCTTTTGGCACTCAGGGATATGATGCATTTTGAGAAGCTGAAGCTGTAGCAGCCAAGAGTAAACCCCCAAAATAGGGCGCATAATGCTCCTGCGTGGAATTTGAATCCATTGCACAAGCGTTTATCTCTTCATCATGATCCTAAGATCTTACCTAAAAAAAAAAAAAAAAAGGTTGGATGGATTTATCTTCTGGGTTTTTTTTCTGTTTCACCTACTTAAAAAGGATGAGCATGCATATGGACATATCAGAATAATCCAGTAAATAGAAATGCTGAACAAAACTGTCACATTACTGCTATTAAAGTACAAGGAGGTGCAAGCTGAAATTTTAGCTCCATGCTCTAATTTCCCTGGAATCCAAATATGCTTAATTAGATGTCATGAGTTGAAAAGAAGCTGTTACCAACTGCTGGAGCTGATCGTTGAATACACAAACTGTGGAGGTGACTGGGTAAATATGTCAGGAGGTGGAATTTCCAGTATTGCTGTCAAGCCTCCAGCGTTTTTTTAATTTTTTTTTTTAACTCAGAGACCTTTCTTCCACTGCCTCTGTACTTCAAAGTAATTAAATGTCCGAAGTGACAGCTCCTGCAACACTTCTGACTTTAATCCTCTACTGCTTCATGTATTCAAGTCTATGCATGTAAGGTGAGAATCTACAGGAACAGGAAGCCCAGAGCAGCTATTGCAAATGCTAGAGTAAAATTCTTCAACACATGGTGGATCATTTAATTACTTCTTTGCAGTATAATTAGGAAGCTATGGTGATAATCTGGGGCTCTAACAAATTTTTTGAAAATTTAACTGTTGAGGCTGAAGATCCTCATGTCAGCAAATTGCCAAGAGAATGTAGGGCTATTTATGAGGAAAATAACTATTTCTGCTGCAAACTACCTGAGCATGTGTTTCCTTAAAGCAGCAGAAGCTATGCAAGTGGTGCTGCTCCAAGGGACACTGTTGTTAGCTCCCTATGACCATTTGTCCTTTGGCAGAAACTCACATCGGTTGAGGAAGTGAGAGGGAACAATGGAAAAATAAGCAAACAGTCTAGGAGTCAGAGGACTGAAACACAGAAATATAACTTTTCTGGAAAAGTAAGAGCAAACAGCTGAAGATGTATTGATTGCAATATATATTGCAATGGTCTCTGAGCTAACACTTTAATAAAACCAAGGAAAATGACAACCAAAAGGAGCCCCAGAAATCATAAACCTGTACATGCTGAATGGTGTGGAGAAAATAATCAGCAAAAACCAATCGACTCCATCTGAATTTGCAAGCACAGAAAGTGCCATTTGGAGAGAACAGAGCTGCAGAAAACCTTGGCTTCTTCAGTATTACCTAGTTCAGATGGCAGCCAGCACCAGATGCTTCAAAAACACATGAAGGAAATTCCACAGCAGTCACATATAATCTGTCCCTGTCTGCTTGCCAGGAAGATCTAATGCTAATCTTTAAGATTTAAGATATATTTACAACTTGAAACATCAGGTTTTATATTGCTCCCAACATTCCATTTAAATGTTAACCAGTATAACTGGATAGTCAAATTCTTGTTTGAAACCTGCTAAACTTAATTCTTCTTGGAATTTCTTTGCAATGCAATATACATCCACTTAGTTTTTAAAAATACTCCAGATTTATTACTCTTATTTTTGCAATGATCTGAGCTAACCAATTTTTGCCCAAGCAGTCATTTCTCAGTCTTCAAACTACCAGTACAAAGAATTATAAAAAGAATGCACTCCCTTCATTTTTTAAGGTTTCAGCTCACACCTTTTTCTTATCTTCCCTTGGTAGCCAAAAAGAGAGTATCCATTTCAGAGATGTGGCTGGGGTAGACTTTCTGTGCAGGATCCAGTTTATCTAACTTGCTCCATGTTTTTGAAGATACAGGATACATCTATGCGAGAAAATTAAAAAGCCTGTGACGGGAACTAAGTACCAGGACTTAATGATTTATAGATTTTAATTGTTGGAATTATCCTAGGAATATTTTCCACCAATAAGTAACACTTTTTCAAACAGAGCTCTTGAAGAATTTGCATGATGGCACAACCTAGGTGAGATGAAACTTTGCCATTGGTGTTTTAAAGGAAGCTACCTCATTTTGGAGTGTAAGAGAGCTGACTGCAACTTGCTCACAGGCTGTGCTCTGTCATTCAGCTTCTGTGACAGCCAATTGTCCCAAACACATCTAATAAACTGGTACATATGTACCCTTAAAGACTCACCTTCCACAGGTAGGTACGTCTGATATAATCAATAGAGGCAAGTGCTCTTGAACTCCCTCCAGAGAGGCTGTCTTGTCTAAATTGTGCCAAAAGATTTTTCTCTTGGGGATATCTACTGATCACACAGAGATCATCTTAGTCCTGGTACTTTGTTAGTGCCTGAAGCTGCTGTGCAAATCTAATTAGGCCCCATGGATCTCATGCTTTATTGATTAACTCCAACAATTCAGGTATGAGGAACTTTACAGTCGTATTTTCCTTTAATTTTCAATCACTTTGTATTGAAAGGGATAGGGGAAAAGTAAAAACTAAACATGAATTTGCAAACTTATCTGAGTAGAACTGAAAGTATGCTTTTTTAAATTAATTTCTTGTGGGTTTGTGTTGCGGTTGTACCTAGAAGTGTTGGTGACAATTCAGGTGCCTCTGAGCAAACATGTACAGTAAGAGAGCTCCTGTACCTTGGAGTTTAACCTGGAAATGAACCAAATCATCAAAGAGGGATGAATAAAACAAAGGCCTGGAAAGTACAGTGATGTACTTGAGTTAAAAAACTGACTAAAATATGCTTAAAATTAAGAGATTTAGAGCAACAGAAGAATTTAACTAATTAGACTGTCAGAACTAATTGCCAAGTAAAATATATCTGTTGATAAATATATGACTGCTAGTAAAACACACCCTTCACTTCAGCAACGGAAAAGGAAAAGGAAAAGAATTCTGGAGGAGCAATGACTGAGGTGTGCTCTCAGTTACACTGCTCAGGCACTGACGACTGCATGTCATATAATGTACACCAGCACTGCCAAAGAGTAACAAGTGTTTCATTAATATTTAGGATAACACATATTCCTGTTAGTCCTGTGTCATTCATAGGGAGAAAAAAAAGCTACAGTATACTTAATGTTTCCTTGCCACTGTTCAAAACACCACTACCATGTGTCCCATGCATACCAGGCTTCTGCCACTGCATGAAATCCCACCCAGCTTCCATCTCCACTTCTTGCATCACATGTTTTTTGGTTTCGCTTTTTTACATTTTATCTGTAGATCTATTAACATTTTAAAGACTGCGTTCCTCTTATTCTGATATTTCAATGGTTGTTTTCACCTGAGGTTTTTCTTTGGTTGTCTTTTGTAATCTGAGGTTTTCTTGCATGGGTAACCATGTGGCAAATTTTGTTATTAATTAATCAATATTTTTAAAGGAACATGCAGTGGCATATCTGAAATTGAAAAGTAACAGATTCTGTAGTGCATTTTTTTCTCTTCTATGATGCAATATTTTACATTTTATGGTATCTTAATCTTGGACAAACCCTAAGGATTCTTCAATGGTACTGAAATTGAGTCAATCAAACAAGCAGTGTTTATAACTATTTAAAAATGCTTCAACACAGAAAAGAGATCACAGGCTTAACCTTATACCAGAGTAAAACTTGTTGTGACTAGGACTTATTGCAGAGAGCACCCTTGACTGAAAAAATAAGCAGTTGTCTGATTCTGAAAAAAACTCACATTATATTTTCTTAGTCCCTTTCACGCATGGATTTCATAGCTACACATTGAGGAATAAAGTTAGCTTCTCATTATTTCCACTGTACCTGCAGTTGACATTGATCATAAATCCATTGACTATAAAGTTTATAAAGTTCTGCCTCTTGCTCCCTGGCCATTACACTTTCATTACACAGTCAACAACCAACGAATGGAAATACTTCAAGGTGTAGGATGTGGAGATTCAGGTTTCCTTCCATCTAAGCAATTGTGCTGCTAATCTGTGGAGCTGGGCTGGTTTTTGTTTGCCATTTTCTCTGCACCCGAGAATTCTCCATTCCTGGTCCAGGAGCTCAGTTCCTGGATGAGAAAGAATGGGTGCTCAGAGCTATATTTGCACACACTTTACGGTAAGGAAAATATCCTGTAACAAGGGATGTGATCCCCTCTATCTATAAATACACGTTTAACTGTTAACAAGTGTTGGCTATATGAAACAAAAGTAGATTGCAGTTAGAGTCACAAATTATGTGAATTGCCTGAAAAAAATAATGTATGGTGTATGAATTACAGCTTTTTATTTGAAAAACATAAAACACTTGTAAAAAATTAGAAGGTTATGATAATTACCTAAGAACAGCAAGTCATGGAAAGTTTCTGCAGAAACTCCAGTACTTGTCAGCTTCAAGAATACTCCCTGTAAAAATAATTTCAGATCCTGACTACAAAGACACCAGCATCTGTATATCTTTAACAGTGTGAATGTTCTGAAGCTTTTAGTGATATCTGACTGCTGAATATCAGAATTGAGACAGAAAGAGCAAAAAAGAAAATAAAACGGAGAAAAAGACTTGGAACAGAGAAATTGTGTCCTGAAAGTTTCCCCGAAATATCTCAGACAACTTAAGTGACTGAAACTATAATTAAAATCAAATTCTGCCTCTCTAAGAAAACCCCAGAATCAATAATTTGAAGTGAAAATCACTTTTATTTAATAAACATCAATATATAAAAGCAATAAAGTAATTGTGTAATATGATTATTAATATTTAGTCATTCAGAAAGCTTTTCTTCATGGGAAGCACAGTATTCCTGAAGTTAATGGTAAAGTTATACATATCAGCCAAAAGTGATTGCAAAACCAAAGCATGGAAAAGCTGTGTCTGAAACTGGGGACACAAGGCTGCATTGCCTGGTTAGAACTCTCACTGTCTATGCTCCTGTGGATTGATGTGGGTAAAGTGAACAGCCAAGGAGCTCCTTCAGAGCACTACAAGTGTTCTTGGCTAGAGAAACTGGAAATGTCCTTTTACAGCTTTCAGCCAGCATGAAGAGAAAGAATTTAGGGGTCTGTTAGATGGGCTCCTACAAACTGTTTCACTAGCTTTCCAGATGTTACCATTCCTGTCAGAATGGTAGTGTAGAAGGATTTGAGTTCACATTTAGTAAGTCCTCTTTGGATTCTGTGTCTTTGTCCAGACTGACTTGCCCATGCAATGTAAGTTCAGATGTTAAGTTGGAAATCATTTTGTGGCTAGTGTTGCTACTCCTCAAAAGCCTGAGGTAAATTCTGACGCACAAGTGGGAAGGGCAGAAACACCTGAAAAGTCCTCAGCTCATTTTCAAGCTTGTTTCAAGCAATTCCTCTTCCTCTAAGCAATCTCCAGCTCTGACAAGCATCAGGAACAGTTTCAGACCAGTTCCTGAAGTTATGTGACTACCTTGCTTGTACTGCAATTGTCCTATCCCCTTATTACTCATTTATGGGTTGCAGAAGAACATTGCTTACCCACTGATAATAGATTGCTGTAATTCACAAAGGCAAGTGTTACAGAAGTAGGCGAAAGTTTTGAAAATAAATGAATGCACTGGAGGTCAATTCTGAAACATTCTGAGTGCACCACTCAAAAGATGGTGACATTGATTTTTACTATGTATATTCCATTAGGATTAATTGGGTCAGGAAGACATTTATGAGTTTAATATACTTGTATGACTTTCAGTGATGAAACTAGGAGTTGGGTTCAGATTAGAGTGTTATTGGAAGTGCCTCTCCAACAGTTCAGCTTCTAAGAACAGCAGAATAAATGTGGCTTAATGCTTTGCAGTAAATCTCACAACATCTTTTATTGACTCTAAAATTCTAATGATGTCCAGGAAATGCAGTCTGAGGAAAACTGTTGTGATGTAACAAAACCTTCTTCTGTAAATGTTATGGCACATATATGCATTAGTATTCCAAAAGTTTTTTCATTATAACAAAGATTCAGAATTTTTATATTCTCTAAGTAGATTTTAATGGACCTTTTAAATTCATTAGGGTGTTTTAGTCACACAGACAAATTAAAATTAATGTCTTCTGCCTAAGGAACTAAATCCTGGTTGTGGATCGTATTACAGTAGGAGTGTTGTAGGTCTTTCAGCTATGTAAACCATCTGTGCCCTGAGTTCAGCAATACAAGAGACTATTGACCAGGTGCACAAAGGAGTGAGACATGTTGCTTGACCGTGGTAGCCTTGGTTTCCAATTTCCAGAATGATGTTGTGTCAAAAACACAAGCAACAAAAGGTGAAAAGCAGGAGGCTCTCAGGGGGCAGTGGGAACTGCTCAGAGGAGTTCTCTGTCTTTTTGCAGACAGTCTTATGCTGACCATGGTATTATCTTCTTGAAGTTATTCCCTGAGAGTCAAGACCCTGATACAGCTCTCATGTGTCTGGGCTTTGCCCTGGAGCAGGAGGAGGTTTCTAGTCTGTTAATGGAGAGATGGTTGGACCAAATTACACGATTACAAAATAATCTCACACAGCTAAGTAAATCACAGCAATACAGAATGTAATTCTCTTTGTTTATTAGTACTTTAAATAAAAGCATACATAAATAGATACACTAATAAAAGTTATTCAACCTGAAGCAAAAATGGGATTTTTAATCTCAGTTACTAAATATGTCTATAAACTATTGCTATTAATACTGCTATTTTATTAAATAACTAAAATTCTTTTTTAGTTACTTGGTCCTAAATCTTGATGATCCTAGGTAAAAATGTTCTCTTTTAGCTCAGGTTCTACACAGGAAGACCTCATAAAAGTATTGCTTCAGCTTGTTCCCAAGCATGAGCAAGAATGTGTATTTTTACTGTTACTGCTCCTTCTCCAAATAAAATAGATAACACTATGTGCTGGCCCAAAACTTACATTTCCACACATGGCTTATTCAATATCTGCTTCAACTATTCCATCTAGTGCAATTTTACCTCTATAGTCTTCCCCAAACTGAAATGTCATTAACCCAATGAGGATCACTTGTTTTTCATGTGCTATTTCTTCAAGGTAGGATTTCTGTTGTGTAATCCCATACACCTTGCTCAATCGAGCATGAGCCATCCTACAGCTTCTAAGATGAACTCTTCCAAATTTTCTCTCTGTAAGGCAAAAAGTTAGAAAAATTGTGGAATTATGCATCTACTATTTTGCTACTCCTCTTAATTTGTCAGATTTAGTGACTTTTATCTTCACATGTGAAGCCCTACCCAGGTAACAGTTGCATGGCAGTAGAGGTGATTACAGGCAGGAATTGCTATCCCATTGGTGACTCTTAACTTTCTGCAGAACTTAGGTCTGAGGATACCAGCCTTCAAAATCTTTCTTACCCTTGTGCCAAAACTCCTCTGAATTAGTAGGTATCCACTTCCAAATGTAATGTCAAAGAAAGTGTAAAAATAGACAATGAATGTTTTCGTGCCATTTTAGATTGGATATTAGGAAATATTTCTTAACAAAAAAGAGTTGTCAAGCGTTAGAACAGGTTGCCCAGGGAAGTGGTAGCGTCACCGTCCCTAGAGGTACTTAAAAAAGACATGTAGATGTAGCACTTAGGGAGATGGATTAGTAATGCACTTGGCAGTGTCAGGTTAATGGTTGAACTTGACAATCTTAAAGGTATTTTCCAACCAAAATAATTTTGTGATTCTAAAATTTTAATCAGCATTACAACCATCTGAAGCTTTTGGTAATAATAAATTCCCAATATTGAGTAATTTCTATTAAGAAGTAGGCTATTTTTTTTTTTTCCTTTTCTGGAAATGTGTTATCATATTGTTGTTGTTAGCATGCAGAAGACAACTTGTTTATTGCTAATTAACCACCTACAGAGCAGATGCTTAACCTGAACGGCACCTTTCAAGGGAATATCCAGAGGCTGAATTTACCAGGCACCTTTATAAGTATTAAGTACATACGTTTACTACTGAGCAGTAGAAAATTATTTCAGAAATGCCCTAGGTGAGGAAAAACAGCTTGTGGAAATAGAATGTTAATTAGAGTCAGGAAGTTCAGGGCCAGATGTTTCATGGCAGGGAATCATGCTGTGTACAAGATAAGGTATGGGAGCTATGCACTGTGAGCCTTTTTGTGTAAGTGGAAGAATCCTGAGGCTCATAGAGGTGTTCTACTAATTCAACTACTATCTCAAATCCATTGTCGTTGACATGAGCATTTCTTCTTTTTGTTATTTCTTGGGGTTCTGACATTGACTGAAGACACTGAACCTATAGCCTCTTGTGCTGGTTTTGGTTGAAGTGGAGTTAAATTTCTTCATAGTGGCTAGTATGGGGCTGTGTTTTGGATTTGTGCTGAACAGAAGGTTGATAATATAGTGATGTTCTTGTTCTTGCTGAGCAAGGCTTACACAGAGCCAAGGCCTTTTCTGCTTTTCATACTGCCACACTGACAAGGAAGTTGGGGCTGCACGGGAGAGTGGAAGGAGATACAACCAGCACAGGTGACCTAAAATGACCAAAGGAACATTCCATACCATATGTCATCATACTCAATATATAACGTGGTGGGAAGAAAGAGAAAGGGGGAGCCATTTGAAGTGATGGCCTTTTCTTTCCAAGTAACCATTACACGTGATTGGCTCTGCTCTCCTGGAGATGGCTGCCTGTGGAAAGCAGTGAATTAATTCCTTGTTTTGCTTTGCTGGCGTGTGAGGCTTTTGCTTTTCTTTATAGACTGTCTTTGTCTCAATTTTCTAGCTTTTACCTTCCAATTCTCTTCCCAATCCCACTGGTGGAGGGATGGGACAGTGGCTGCGTGGTACTTGACTGCCAGCTGGGGTGAAATCATGACACCTGTATAATATTATCTCATTAGAAGAGCAGCTGGCATTGATATTCAGGAACATGATTGCTAATGCCAAGGCCTAACCTCCACTTTTTCTCCATCTACAGAATAATAGTGATCCTCATAATTAGAAAGAGTTTTGTAGCCAAAGAATTTATGATTCAATGTTATCCTACAACACTGTAGGATTCAATGTTATCCTACAACACTACAATACTTCATTCTTGTACCTGAGTGAAAACTGTCTTCCACCTGCTATCTTCTTCAGTAAGAGTCATAATTCAGAAGACAGTATGCAAAATAACAGCTCTACTCTTCAGTGCTCTTTTACAAAAGAGAAGAATCTTTTTCCAACAACAAGGCTCAGTGTCTTGAGTTACATTTGCCTCTGTAATTTTGTGCTCCATTGCCCCTAATGTGCACTTACAAGGTATTATTTTTGAGCACAGCTATAACTGATTGGAACACAAACCACTGCGTTTATCACCTCTTGGACTTGGATTTGTGTCTTATCCTTAGATAAATGCATATGGAAAGCTCTACTCACTGCATTGCATATTGCAGCTTGGTCCCCAAATGTACAATACATAATTCAACAGAGTCTGCTGTAGCTGTCAGCTTTTCCTCAGAAGGAAACCAGCTGTTTAAAAAGGCTGAAGGAATAAAGCATTTTTGGAAGAACTTCCCCTCATGGATTTCTACAGCTCCTCTCAGCTCATATTACTAAGACAGATACAATAACAAATTTGGAGAAAATGGATGAAACTTGGACTTAAAGCCAAATGAGGGTTGCTGTCTCCACTGACTTTCCCCACTCTCTGACTTATGATTATGTGTGAGAAATGGGAGAGAAAGAGAGCAGCCTCATGTTTCTCATGCTATTTTACACTTTCGGTGTCTGAAGCTGTTAGTTTTCTCAAGAACCTCTGTGTGAGTATTAGAGAATCCCTGAGACACAGGCCTACAAAAGGCATTTCATACATCCATAACATGAAAACCTACAAGGCATTTAGGGTATATCTTCAGTATCACACCAGGAGAAAACCGTGGTCCCCAGGGCAGTCAGAGCATCTCATATGTGTACTGTTCAGTAACTTTACCTTCTGGAGAGGATTAGCTTTCTTTATGTGGGCTATTAATGACACAAATCTTTGATGACTATAGCACAGCCCTTTTTTTGTCTGCCTGAACATAAGCCTTCACGGCTCACACAATTTCCACATTTGTGCCCTATCACAGTGTGTGGTGGTGGAGTGTCCCACGTATGCATCCCATGGTGGCATGCTCTGTATTTGGGCACTTCATGCCACACATGCTGAAGAGCTTTCTTTAGTGCTTTTCAGTGCTAAAGTAAAATTTCTGTACATGGCTAACAAAGTATAGACAGAAGCTCATTACATGAACCCTCATGGCCAGAAACACATAGCAAGAAGTACATTTCTTGAATCCTCATGGCCATCAAAACAGCTGCTAAACACAACATAGACAAATATGACATAAAAGATATAAAAATGCCGTTCTGAAATCTTCCTCACAGAGATGAAGGCTAAAATATTGATAGACTTTTTTACCTTCCAATTTGTCCTCCATATAAAATACAGAAATATGTATTTTATGTCCTCTCATATTTCCCTACTATAAAATACCACACAGATAAAGTATAAATTAGTTATCCCAATTCTCACAGCTATTAAAGAAATAAATACATGAATTCACATCTCTCTTCCATCACACACCTATGCAATAAACTATTTAAAGCATCCATTACTCCTGTAGGCCCAGTTTTTTCTCATCTGTAATATCTGTGGTGTTACAACAGAGTCAAGAATGCAAAATGAAAAGCCTCTATAAGGCCAAACAGTTAAATGCCTTATGCAGGTAGCCAGAACCTTTCAACAATTGTTCCCTTCCCATCCCTTTTTTACATAGATATGAGACACTGAGAGAGTCTGTGTCCTCCACACTGTGCCTGTGAGAAGAAAAAAATATGCAAGGACCCCAAATTCTGATGAGCATGCAAAGTGATCAGTTTATCATCAAAGATATATATATTTAAAAATATGTGCATAAGGAATAAATTAAAAAAGAAGCCAGTCTGATGTAGAAATACATATGTGATCAGTCTTACTGTAATTTAAAGACAGAGCTTCTGCTCACCAGTGTGCCGAAGAGGCATCTTGTTGATGCAAAAGAAGGAAAAAAAGAGGTACATATGCCTCTATCTGCTCAGTTGAAGGTTGCATTAGGGAAAAGTTGATCTATGGGATACAGAGATAGTATTTTCCTTGGGGGTAGCAGTTGATAAAGAGAGTCCTTTTGGGAAAGTAAGGGCTGGAGAAAGATGGCCTCATCACAAGAAAGACTGTTGTCTCTTTCTGTAGCTTCTTACTCAAGGTGCAGAAAAAAAATAATGGGAAAGGAAGACCATGAACTACCAACACCAACTGCCAGTCCATTTTCTTCTGCTTCTTTTAAAATGGGGTAGTGACATACGTCCTCTCTGCACAGATTGCATTCTGGCACCGGAGATGTGTTTCAATGAACTTTTGTGATCATGTATGTTATGATCACATATGAAATGATTTTGTGATGACGTATCATGTATCATCGTTCAGAAGAATTTGCCTGGCTGATAGTGGCTGTGCTACCACGGGCTGAGTAGCAACCAGTAGTGTTAGAAAATGGCACCCAAGATCAGGATCTCACTTTCAGATGTATCTGTAAAATTACCGAGAAAATCATCACCTAGACACACACAAGATGTTGTCCTGTTGTCAATAACCTACCTCCCACCCAAGCTGCTTTCTTGCCATTAGCAACAAAATTGTCACTTTGTTTACGCATACTTGAATTAGATATTTATTTGGCAATCCCATGTGAATCCTCACAGGCAACAGAGATAGGAAAGACTATAATGCAACCTAGGCACTAAATGAGCTGTTTCTCCAACTTTATGGTTTGTATGTACCTGAGGGCAGAACTTCACAAACCTCGTGAGTAACAGGTCAGAAAACTAAGAAACCTACAGACTTAACATTAGACAACAAAGTTTGAAGACAGCAATATCGAAAATCTACTTTGTGACTGTCAAGCACCTACAGAGAAAGGTAGAACGGACCAAGGGTGCAGCTGCATGAACTCTCTTCCCTGCTCCAGATGAACTTGTGGAAAATCCAGACTGAAAACTGTTGTTGTGGCATAGGTGGAAATAGCATTGAGACTTTTCATCCAGAAATAATGGAAACATTTGTGACAGAAGTATAGAATAGTTTGGGTTGGAAAGGACCTTAAAGTTCATATAGTTCCAAACCTACTTGCCATGGGCAGAGGTATCTTCCACTAGACCAAGTTGCTCAAATGTTCATCCAGCCTGGCCTTGAACACTTCCAGGGATGTGACATTCACAACTTCTCTGGGCAACCTGTTCCAGTGTCTCACCACTCTCAAATTAAAGAATTCTTTCTTAATATCTAAACTGATCCTCTTTCAGTCTGAAGCCTTTGTCCTGTCACTACATGCCCCTGGGTGACGCAATGCTGAGCATAATATATGTTTTGTTTGTATTTTGCTCTTCTCAATTATAGAAAAGACAAATACATGACTGCACAGATTAACTGCTTCATGTCTGTTCAATGTTTTGACTGAAGATTTAAATTATCAAGGCAGATAGGCCCTGAAGAGAGACCTCAACAAATTAGAGGACTGGGCAATCACCAACTGTTGGAAGTTCAACAACAAGAACTGACAGATTCTGCACCTGGGATGGGGCAATCCCAGATATTTATACAGACTAGGGAATGAGATGCTGACAAGCAGTGCCACAGAAAGGGACCTGGGGATCCTGGTCAATGGCGAGTTGAATATGAGTCAGCAGTGCCCTGGCAGCCAGGAGGGCCAACTGTGTCCTGGGGGACATCAGGCAAAACATCGCCAGCCAGTTGAGGGAGGAGAGGATTGTCCCACTCTGCTCTGCACTGGGGCAGCCTCACCTGGAATATTGTGTGCAGTAAGCTCTTAGAGAGCATCCAAAGGAGGGCAATGAAGAGGATGAAGGGCCTTGAGGGGAAGCCATACACAGAGCAACAGAGGGCACTTGGTCCGTTCAGCCTGGAGAAGAGGAGTCTGTGGGGAGACCTCATTGCAGTTACAACTTCCTCATAAAGGGAAGAGGAGGGGCAGGCACCGATGTCTTCTCTGTGGTGACCAGTGACAGAACCTGAGCAAATGCCCTAAAGTTGTGTCAAGGAAGGTTTAGGTTGGACATTAGAAGAAGATTCTTTACCCAGAGGGTGGTTGGGTACTGGAACAGGTTTCCCAAGGATAAGATTATAGCACTAAGCCTGACAGAGTTCAAGATATGTTTGGATGATACTCTCAGGCACATGGTGTGACTCTTGGGGATGGTTCTGTGCAGGGTCAGGACTTGGACTGTGATTCTGTGATTATTGTTGCTAAGATACACTGAGATTCTCATTGTTCTAACCTTTTTCCACACCCACTTACAGTGATTAGTTTTTATCAGTCTTCAATAAAAGTTAACCTGTTCTGAGATATTGCCATTTTTAAATATATTAGTAGCCAGCTAGGCTTATCGATTACCTTAACAGCAAAAAATAGAATTAGCAAGATTTGATCTGAATCCATCCAACCAGACCTTACTGGGAAAAGACACGCAACTTTACTGTCTGCTGAGACTTCATCTCTGCTGCTGGATAGGTTGCTCCTGGAGGAATATATAAAGATATATTTTACTTTTTGTTGCTCCATGCAGTTCCATTGACTTAAATGACATTGGAAAGATTACTTAAGAAGCAAATGAGGTTTGTAACTTTAACTTTTTTTCCTTTAGCTGGCCATACAACTTCAATAAAATATAAGGCAAAAGTTCTTTAAGAATGGCAAAGCACCTGGACATTCTCAAACTGTTGTCTCTGCCTGACTGAATGGTTAGCCATTCTTTTCACACAAATAATATGAATGATGATGGGTGGCTGTGGCACAGTCTGTGCTCACATGATCTGTCCTGTCTATTACTAACTTCTTCATGTTAGAATTATCACTTTATGTCAAACCAACAATTTAATAGTGGTTTTTGCTGCATCTCTTTTACATCTACCAACATGATACTGCCAATTTCCCTTCTTAAATTTTGAGACCATTCCTTCATTTCTTCTAGCTCAGATTCATGATTTTTGTGCTTGCTATAGATATACACAAGTTTTTGTTCTCTTTTTGTATTGCATATGAGGCATGAAACACCCTCCGCGGCTCTGGAAAATAGCTTGTACACCTTATTATCCACTTACTAACATTTCTTTTTCATAAAGGAGAGATTAAGCATGAATTCTGTGAAATATAATTCAGTATCAGAGCATAGGTTATATATAAAGCTATTCTAAATCAAATCTACGGCAAGGGTATCATGTTAATACAGATGCACTGAGGAATTATTAATTCTCAAAAATGAAACATGCATTTACAGTGCCAAGTTTCTCTCTCTTTTCTCTGAGTTTTCTCCTCTCCTCTGCTCCCTACTCTGCTTTAAAGAAAAGTGCCACAGAAGACTTTTCAGCACTCGGTTTGCAGAATCTCATAAAAGTGATGTGATTGAAATTCTCCAGACACAGTTTGGCTTCAAGATATAAATAATGTTCTGATACTGGTTTCCAGAAGCTCACTAGAAGCATAAAATTTGCAACTAGACTGTTCTCAGTGAGAAAAAAGAATAAAGAAAAAATAAAAAGAGAAAATAAGGAAAAATAAAGGAAAAAATGGAAATAAAATTCATGAAGGGAGAAACATTATTACTCCCAGAAAGTTCAATCTTTTAAAGCTTCTTCCTTGAAAGACAAGCTTAAACTTGCCTGAGCATTTTCCCAACAGTGATTTATGTTTGAGTTTACTATGTGTTGGCAAGATTTTGCAGTCCATTCAGTCCAAGCTCAGGCTCAGCTACCAATGAAAGCAAAATAAATACTGAAGAGCAATATTTACTGGAGGTCAAAATAGCATGAAAGAATAAGAGCAAATTTGCTATGTAATTATTTCTTATATAATTATTATTTTTGCTTACACTTGTTAACCTTTCAGATTAAAAAAATATCCATTTATATGGGTGACATGCACAAAAGGAGACTACAAGGCTTCAAATAGCTGACAGTTCTGAGGATTAAGAGAATAATTTGATTTATTATGACTGTCTGGGTTGCTTGACCTAGCTGAGATGCAAAGAAATGTGTGCCAGGTATTTTATTTTCCATAGGAATTCCTGTGTGGGCCAATAGGGCAGAAAGTATGTTTCAGTAAGAACATTCAGTACCATGGAGCAGAGGGAAAAATGGAATCCTGAGGAAAGAAAGAAAAAATAAAAACAAAAATAAAAATAAATAAAAAACCAAACAAAACCCCCAAACCAACCAAACCAAAAAAAAAAACAAAAAACCAACACAAACCAAACCAAACAAACAAAAAAGCCCCCACCAAACCTGTTTTAAAAAGAACTGCATATTTCCTCTGTAAAATATCTCCAGGTACTGATCAAATCTTTTGTGACTGTTTTCGGAGTCAGTGTAGTTACCTATAGAGTTGCCCACAACTCTCACCCGTGAGGTGAGGTTTTCCTGTGTTCTATGTATAATCTTATACTGGTGTAACTTACTAACTTCACTAACCAGAAAGCAGTTAGGATCAGATAGGTGTCTTTTTTTCTTGCAATTTCTATGTCTTCTCAATGGTGGTAGTAACTGTAGTTCTGTCTGAAGAGACATTTTTTTGTGCAGCCATGTCCTCTAGTCAGGAGAAGCTTTTAAACCCAGAGAAAAAAGGTAACTGATAAAATGCTGGTTTACTATCAGAGGTAAAAATGATTGTCAAATTATATCAGAACCATTTAGGAAGCTGAATCCTATCTGAAAACCTCTCTGACCAGTACTGCTTATCAGAAAGACCATGGTCACTCGCACAGGTTTATTCTGTAATGAAAGCCTCATCCATATGTAGAGGAAACTCCACTCATAGAAATAGGTACTGGGGAAGCTCTCTATGCAAATAAATGCACATATTAACCAATCTTTTTCACATTAACATAGAGGTTAGTATTTTTAGTATCTTATCATTAGTATCTTGCTTGTTTTCTCTGGTCTTTCCTGAAGTGCATCTCCAAAGAAAGGACAGGTCAACATCATCCAAAACAGGTCTGTATAGCAGGTTGAGAGTTACCCCAAGTCAGCTTCAGTTAAAATGTAAGAACTGGTGATGTGAGTGTTGACAGTCCATTTCTATGTGAAATATGACAGATTTTGTTCAACCACTGTTGTAGGACTGATTGTAGGTGTCTATATGTGTTCCTTTCTTACTCTGGTACTCTTGTTTTTCTGGCAAATATTTACTGACCCATACTATGCCTTTCCTGAACAATAGAAAAGAAGAAACTTCAGTGAATTTTCTCCTTCCTTTTATTCTCTTTCACACTTTCGATTGTTCCATGGAACTTAAATGAGCAGAGAGTTACGTGTAATGACATATAGAAAGTGTTTTCAAATATGGGGTATTCTGACAGTCGGTGAGATCTGGATGAACTGAGCCTAGTCCTTGATACTGAGTTCCTAATTTTCTGTCGCATGCAGTCTTGCTTCATTATTTTCACCAGTTCAAATGAATACCAGTCACTTTCTTTCTTGCCTGGGAGCATTCTGAATCCTGTTTTCACTTGCCCTATAAAGACTGTCCTCACTGACAAGACAACAGTGAGCCACGCACAGAGACATTACACTGTTAAACCTATCCCAGTCTGTTTCTACTTCTGTTGCTTAAACTGGGAGGTAAACCTCTGGGATTGGCTACACCTACATATGGTGAAGATATGGATTCTGGATTCCTCCTGAAGCCTAGCTTCTTGCATAGGATCCACCTGACCAATGATAAAACCTACAATGTTGATGTTAGTGTCTGAACAAACCTTCCTAAAATACATTCAGCATATATTATCTCCATGGTGTGATTCACTTAGTTTTAAACTCAACACCAAAAATAGGTCAAATGAGTCAATGCTCTACAACTGGCTGTTTGTCTCCACTGCTCCAACATGAGCTTTCTGCTATGAGCCCATTTCTTCATAAGAGCTTAAAGTTAGGCTGATACAAATCCCATTAGATGTGTTTGCATCTCCTATGAGAAGGCTGAACGAAGATTTCCAGAAACTCTGCCTGTCTCTTGGTAGGTAAATGGAACCTGTCTACAGGGGAATTCAGACCAGCCTGTGATGAGCAGGTGAAAGAGCTGCCATCAGAACAGACACAGAATAGTGGGGCACATCCACACGATAAGGAGGTGTTGCTCAAAGTGCTCTATGGAAAATAGACTGCACAGAACTTTTCCTTTGGGTCTGTGATTCAGCCCTGCGCATTGTCCCAGGAGGCAGCTAGCATGAAGAGCCTTCAGCTAGTCCTTGCTCAGCACTGTGGGCCCAGACATTGCTCCCAGACAGGGCTCTGCTGTTGTGTAATTTCTTCCTTTGCAAGTGTAATGAGGAGATTGAACACAGCAGACATTGATAGGGACAAGGAGCTAATGCGGAGTTTCTTATCTTCCCATAAAACTAACGGGTTTAGCAGAAGCAAATAAGCAGATATCATACTGTAAACAAGTTGGTTTTATTTATTATAATTTTTTCTTAGTAGGAGGGATTAGTTTTGTCATTGATATTATTTTTATTCCTGCCACAGCTCTACTAGCATGTGTTCATTGCTTGTTAACATCATATCAATACAAAAGCAATAGCCTTCCCCATGTGATTCAGTCCCTAATAGCACTAAAAACAAACAAACCCTGAAAACTTAAGATAACAGTGGGAAAAATGTGCATATCAGCCAAATGTGTTTATTGTGAATGTATTAACTTTTCTCTTTTTTTAACAATTTGTATTTGGGGTTTCTGCACTGGACCACCAGCATACTTCCTCTGTTTTACTTAAACTTTCTTTTCCCTTCCAAACATAATTCTTTTCAAGAATCATCAAGTACCATTCTTCTGCAGTCTGAAATTCAGTATCTGAGTTATATCCTGGGGATTGTGGTGGTATTATATTGTCAACAGGGCTGCAGCTGTTACTATCATGTATAACACATGTTTAGAGTATAATTTTTTCCCTCTCCCAGTTGTTTGGGTTTGGGATTTTTTATCTTTTTATGGCTTCTTGAGAGAAAAGGGGAAAAAGAGGAATTAATTGGAGTCCTCAAACCATTAAAAATGTAGATACGAGATCTTCAGATGAAAACAATAGGTACATCAGTCCAGCACACAATGGGCAAAGATCCACATTAAAAAAAAAAAGTCCGCTGTCACCATAGTTGCTCTGCTGAGAAACTGGAAGAAAGACAGCCTGGAGATGAACTGTGAACATGTCATTAAAGGGGTCCAGCTGAAGTGCTCAGACTGAAAGAGTATTACAGCACTGGGATGTTTATACTTCAACTCCCTCCTTTGGCTTTATCCCCTCCTGCTTTTCAATCCAGAGTGGGGAGCAGGCAACTTTTGTCTGTACCGCATCATCCACCAGCACTCCTGTGCCAAAGAGTTTGTGGGAACCTGCTCACTTTCAAATGAGTACTGGTACAAATGGAAGTATCCATGAAGCCACATCAGGGTTCCATTAAAATACTAAACATGTGTGAAACGGGGATTAGAGAATGACTTAAGATAAAGACAGTGAAATTCTCAAGCAGCAACACATTGCTATTGAAGATTATCTTTCCGACAGCAAAGTAATTTTCAATGTGTGCATTACCAGCAGTCTGGGAGGGATTTCTTGAGAGATTTCAAAGGTTACTAAGAAAGAAAAGGACATTATCAGAAAACTCAAATTTGTTTTTCAGGGATTCATGCTTAAAAAAAAAAAAAGTGGAAAAAGAGTGAGAATTACTGCAACTCAGTAAAGCAATGCATAGAGTAGATAAAGTATTTTTATTGTGATGCTCTGGAATAATGTCTTTGGTAAATCTATTTTCTCATGTGTTTAGTTCTGATGGCAAGAAATTTCTTCCTGGCATGGAGAACATTTTAGTGGAGCTGGTGTGACACTGGTGAAAGAGGTAAGAAGTAAACCATTATTTTGCAGAAATAGGATGGTAGATTGGAAATCCAAATGTCATGTGACTGAGCAATAATGAAATAGTAGTGAACATGTGACTGAAACCCATGGCAGCTTGTAAAAACCAGGCATAAAGCAAAATAACATCTTTACAAATTCTAGCTTTGTTTAAGCCGGGGTAAAAACAGAATAACTGTTTTATCACAAATCATGTTGGATTTCAATCTAAGTGTACAAAAAAATTCTATCTCCATATATCAGCAAGAATACAGAATAGAAAAAAGGTGTTGCAGCAGCTGATCTCCTGTTTCTTTTCTCACTGTTCAGTATAATGGCTGAAATCCTAGAAGGCAGTGTAAGAGCTCTGTCGTGATCCTTGAATTTTCAAAAGCAACCAGACAATAACATTTTGCTAAGGTGGCTATAAGAAAGAAGCCTTTAATGAATACTAAATTGATTTTAAATGCTTAAAATAGAGTAGCAGTTCTGAGACACTTAGAGTTATGACACTTAGAAGCAGAAACAGTTATTTTCAAGATATCCAGATGGATGAGTGAAACTGCACAAACATGGCTTTACTTTAAAGAGAAGATCTAATAATAAATCTAATCCAGAAGTCTACCAATTTGTTTAGAATCCCCCAGAACCCAGTACATCTGTTGTATCTACTCCAGGCTCACCAATGCACCACAGCAGAACAACTGTACTTAAGACAAACCAAAAAAACACAAATGAAACCAGAATTAAAAAAACAAACAAACAAAAAACACCAAAAAACACCAACACCCCCAAAACCCCAAAAACAAACAAACAACAAACCTAACAGTATTTGAACCATCAGGTTGCATGCAAAATTAACATTCATAACCACAGGACTGTATTTCTGCTGCTCTTCTTCTCCATCATGAAAACTCACCTTCATTTTATGGACTCTGTCTCAAATTTTTACATTTCACACGAGTTTATAATGTCTTTGGGAGAGAGATTATGCCTTTGCCTTTTCTGAGATGGATACAAATCCCAAAAACTGAGGCCCTGGACTGTTTTGATCAACATCAACATTCATAATAATAATAAGTTACAGGATCTGCCTTGGAAGCTAAACTTTTTATCTAGTACTTCCATGTTAAAGAAAACCTGGAATGGTTAGGAACCAAAAACCAGTGTAATGACACATATTTACAAAAGCCACATAGAGGAATACTTTATTGTATTCATTCAGTAATTGTAACCAGTAAGTAATTATTAAGCATATTGCTTTCGTTGCCATTCTGGTGATGGAAAAATTGGACAACAGTGTTCTTTTCAGACAGCCTACTATGTCTCTTTATGGCTCCGAAAGTTGGAGTCAAGAAAATGAAGTTCATGATTCAGCAGACTGAGCTGCCTTAGTGTCCACACACTTCTCAGCTTTTCCAAGGAACTCCCCTGCCAAATAGGTAAGATAAAACTAATATTTCCACAACCACTAACAACTAATGTTGTAATGTCCTGTAGTAATGGATTCAAGCACCTCATTCTTTTCTTTCACATTTCATTTTCTGCATGCAAAGCAGTTCACCAGGAGAAATTGTTGAAACAGTGGAAGACGAACATCAAGGAGCCTACACTGGCCTTACAGCCAAAAACTTCATTGGTCTTTTCCATCCCTGATTCTTTGAAACTTGGCACTAAATGAAAAGTGTGATTTTTTTCCATTGTAATTAATATTAATATAATTTTTGCAACTTGGTAAATAGAGGAGGTGTGTCTTCCTTTCAAGCATGGGACCTCAAAGTACTGTTTACATCTTTACTGATGTACCTAGTGTATAATCTTTCCAATCAGCTTAGACTAGAGCATGTATGTAAGACTTCAATAAATAGACTGAAAAATTACAAAAACAGGGGAACTGGATTGGAACAAAACTGATCATATTGTACATAAGAGGTGCTTTCTGCAGAGGTTTAGACCCACGAAAGGTCTGTTTGAAAAAATAGATGGAAAAGAAAAGAATATCTCAGGATAGCCATATTTCATCAAACATTAAAAGAATTCAAGAAAACAGGACTGACAATGCTGAGCCAGAACAGGAACCCACCCACTCTAGCAAGCTGCTGTTGGCTGTCGTCAGTAGTGCTCAAGAAATGGTCAAATCTGATCCTTGCATTGAGTAGCCCCCAATGAACTTGTCCTCCATAAATTTGCCAAATTTCTTCCTAAAAATATTTATTCTTTGGGTTTTCACCACAACCTCTGGCAATACATTCCACAGTTTAATTATATACTATGAAAAAGTACTTGCTTTGGTTCATTTTCAACCTGCTACGTGATAATTCATTGACTGTACCTGGTTTTCTGACAATGCCAAAACTATTAGCTTGGACAATTTTTTCACTGTTCTCAAAAACAATTTGTACCTGAGAAGAAAAGGTTTTTCAACATAGGCAAAGAAAAGAATCCTGCCTGAGTTGGAAAAAGTGCTTTTTCTGACAGATAAGAATTTTGGAGAGGAGAGGCAGAGGGACCTGGACTAATAACCAGGACAATATGGAAGGAATTTGCAAGGCAGAAATACATGCCAGTTACTATTTGGAATTCCTCATTTTGTTGCATTCTTGTTAGTTGACATGAAAAATGTCCTTTAATTTCAAGGACACTGCATTCACTATATGCCATTGTTAAAGATGGGAGAGTTGCCTGATACCAAAAATTTAATGACTGAACATCATGGTTTCATATCCAATATGAGTCCAGCCTAAAGGAGAGAATTCAAATGTTTGACTGCCACAGCATATCCTGTCATTTGACAAGATATATAGAGGGAAACCAAATGAGAGAGAGCAGCTAGATTGGTTAGTAGAACAGCAACATGCAATGAAGTGCAGTGTAGACTTAGGTCTGTGTGTGATAGAGGAAATCTTTATCTCCTCTGTGGGTTACCGTGAACCTGAATGCAGTTAGACTTTCAACTGGCTCCTGTTTCCTAGGATACAGGAAGAAAGTACCAGACTCTAATGAATTTTCTGCCTGACACATGTTGAGATGTAACATATGATGGGAGTTTTCATATTACCCTTTTCTTTTATAGTCCTAAAAACCATGTGGATTGAAACGAACTGCTGAGTACAGCAAATGATGCTCAGAGAGCTGCTGTGTTTAAAACAGAGCTTTTGGATTTTGCTCTGGCTGCTTTTTATAATAATTTTTTTGCAATATTTGGAAATTTTTATTTTGGTGGAGTTTTCTGCTTGGGACACTTTTCAAAGGACTTCTCAGATGTTCATTGAGAGATCTTTATATTTATATATAAATATCACTCATGAGTGCTTGAGATGGTCTAACTAGATTTCAACATTTCTTCTCACTTAGTTGCATGAGAAATGTTCACCACATGTAAAATTTCCTGCTAAAAAGTGCTTTTTATGCACACATGAAACCTTGGAGAAAGACAGGTATCTTTAGAAGCAAATTCTCTTGTCAGTTTTAGGTATGTATCTTAGGATAGAATGAACTGTTTCTTGAAATAGCCCTTTTCACCAGCAGTGTGGTGAACTCAGGCCACCAGATTTCACTGCAGTTAACCAGCTGAAGGTAGCTAGGGTGACTTCTGTCCCTTGCTCTAATTTCTCCATGTTCTGATCTTCCTTACTAAGGACTCTTAGAAGATATTGAAACCAAACCAGTGCAAGAATTAGGTTTCCATATATGCTGTACAGTGCTGAAAATTAGGCACCTGGTTCATGTACTTTGCTCTCCATTGTGGCCATCCTGCTTGCCCTAGTGTTGAAAATATCTGAAACATCTGAAAACACATAATGCAAAGAATTTCCTGATCATCTACATCTTTGTCATGGGTTTCTCTGATTAGGGTTTTTTTTTAAGAGGAAGATTGGCTTCTGCTGGAAGCCTCTGGAAGTTTCCCTCCATCCTATAGAGCAGAGCTCCGAGGAAAACTTCCTGCTTTTGAACCATTAAGTTACGCCCCTGCGTGAAAACACATTTAAGAAGATGTTGCGCAGTTAGAAATGGGCAGCCATGGATTAACAACATCACAACGCAGACATCAAGGTCAGTGCAGGAGGAGAAGNCATCTGTGAATGGATGACCGAACAACAATTGATTGTAAACCTTCCACTCTCCGTCCCCCACACCGTCAGGGGAAGGAGGGGGGCATGGACAGACGGAGGAGTGGTGGTGTAAAAGTGTTGTCTAACCTGTTTCTATTCCCTATTTTTAGTTTTAGTTTGTTAGTCATAAATTTAAGCATTATTCTAAGTTCTGCTTTGCCCGTGGTATTAATCAAAG
Source organism: Sclerurus mexicanus (assembly GCA_013396755.1). Classification (NCBI taxonomy): domain Eukaryota; kingdom Metazoa; phylum Chordata; class Aves; order Passeriformes; family Furnariidae; genus Sclerurus; species Sclerurus mexicanus. Next base: position 469,759 of record VWZF01005188.1, read on the forward strand.
CTTCTCTTTTGGTCGTTATCTCTAGTCATAAATTCCTAGCTGGTTTTCTTTTCCCTTCCTCTGGAAGGCGAAAAGTGTGGGGGGGAAAAAAGCCTTGAAACAGTTTTGCTGGACACCAGGCATTTATCGAGGGTCAAACCACCACAATCTTAAATCATATTTAGACTCTAGTCTAAATATGAAATTCTCGTATTTTTCCTGCTGACAAGGTTGGGACTTTGCTTTCAAAACCAGAATCCATTGCATGTGCCTGAATTTACTCTGGGTTTTTTTTGGTTGGTTGGGCTTTTTTTTTCCTTATTTTTCTTATGTGTCCCTACTGGTCTCAGTAAAGTTTCATCTCAGTAGTCCATAAGAAAAGTTAAATTGAAGCCTTAAAATGCTGAAAAAATATCTTCATTAAATATGTTTCTAATGTGTCCTGTTTGAGTGTAGTTTTCTTATTTCCAAAAAGAAATCTCTTAGTGATGTTACAAGCACATGATGTCAATCAGCCTCCCCAAGACAAGTGCACCTCTGCAAAAATATAAGAAAGGACAATTATCATGGAAACATTGCATCTGGATTTGCCCTCCTCACAAATCATAATTCTGGGAAATAATGCAGTGTCCTGAAAGAAGCATTTTATTTCTAATGACAAGGCAGTATACCTTGAGCGTAGCCTTATGTATTTTTCATCACAGATCTGAAACAGTTTCTCTCCTACTTTTGTAATTCCATCTCTTGAATAGAAGTCACAGACTCATTTCCAGGTAAAGCAGAGTAGTCATGTAATCTATGCAATTATTTACATTTGATTTCTGTCAGTACAGACATGGTCCCCTCCCAGAACAAAGCTTGGTATGGGGCTCCTGCTGCTTCCCTTCTTGGGAGCAGAGGCTGCCACACAGACACCACCATGCTGCCATCTCCTCTGTATCGCCTGTCCTTGGCAAATACTAGGAAACTGCTAGTTGGAAATGTCTGGAAATGTGCACTGTGTGCTAGTAAGAGTAGGATTTTAATCATCTTAGCATTAAAAATGGATTTTTCAAAGCAATTCCAGAAGGAATTTGTTGTATACATTTTGCTCATTGCTTTGAAGACAGGAATATCATTACTGTAACCAGCCCTTCACCAACAGTTGCACAGGAAAAGGGGCGGGGGGGAACAGAGAGAAGCTACATGAAGTGTAATAGTTACAGACTCAAGCAGAATATCAACAGCAGCAAGGTTAATTACAGATCTAACCAAAATATATTAATAAAAGAAGAAAATGAAAAGAAGGGAAAATCTAAGCTTCAGAAATAAAAGATAAGAAATTCTTTAGAGTAATTATAGGCTGCTGAGGCCTTATGGTAATAATAAAGAAAAACATCTGACTGGATTGATGCTGGAAGAGACAGTGACAAGAGGAATACAGGTAGAAAAAAATAATTAAAATCAGCTATCTTGGGTAAGCTGTCATTCAGTCTGAGGAAGAAAAGAAACGCTAATAAAATATTAATAGGATCTTTTTAAGATTTTTTAATAACGTTCTTTTATACACAGGTAGCATTCCAGTTTGTCACTCAAGAGCATCAGACACAGAAGCACTAGACAAACAAATGCATGAAAAATGGGGAGAAAAGAAAAGCTCTTGAGCAAGAGTGTTTGACCTCAGAAAGAAACCACCAAGACATTCAGGCAGAAGCTGTTTGGAGAAAGCTTTGTGAAAAATCACTGACTCTGCTTGGCTTCTTAGAGGAAATTATAGCAAGGAGGAAAAGTTATTTCAGACTGACAGACACCAAATGTCAGCAATCATGATATAATCAGTGCAGGCTTTATTATATTTAAGTGGTTTGAAAGTCGGCAGATTTCAGACAGCTTCAAAATCTAGAGGAAGACTGTCTAATAGACAGTCTTATGAATATTACATACACACACTCTGTGAAGCATTGCACATATTTTATGTGATAAATTCTTTTGCAACTGTCTCTGCAGCTTCTTCTTCATTGGTCCCTTTGCATTGAATGCCTTTATTGAGCTGGCTTACAAAACCCTTTGCCCTCCCTTGTTTCAAAGTCTTTACGTAAAACCACTTCTTTGTTGCTGACCCAGCCCAGCTCTATAATGAGTTCCGGAGAAAGTATACTTTGTTGGTTCAGAAAAATCACTGGAGTCACTGCTCAGACAAGTTTAAGACAACTGTTAAATATTAAAGATACGTTGTGGGGGGTTTTTCCTTCCTTGTAATGTAACTAGACCTTGCTAGAAAACTGTTTTACCTTAGGGGTGGTTCACAATCCTACATGTCTTAGGCGACTGTTAGGGCAGGCTTACCATCAGCCCACAGATAAAGCTCCTGAGGACGACACACATCCCAGACATGTGACATGGGGTGACTGCATCGCTGTGTAATCTGCAGCTGCACTACATCTGTCACAGCTATCACAGCTACTGCACACCTCAGCCCAGATGCCATTAATTTTAACTCTACACCTGCAGCATGCCTGATTTCTTAAAAGACCCTTTAACAAGCTCCTTTCTTCCAAATCAGCAACTTCCAACTCAGACATAGCTGATTAAACTGGCAAGTTTTCTAAGGAGATGCAAGGGGAAACTGAGGGAAATAATTAAGGTCCTGCCCACGGAAATGTCACGTGGTTTGTGATTGTCACTAATGACAGGTGTATATCTGTGGGTGGAAGGAGAATGGATATTTATTCATTACTGGAGTAAGCTGTCTTGGATATAATGGCTGTTGATAATAATGCCTATTTTAGGATTGTTTGACTGTTCCCATCAAGCATAGAAAATGGTAAATTCCAGTAGGTTATTTCATCAGAAAGGAAAAGGGTAAGGGAAGAGTGAATGTCAGAGCAGAATTTAGTCATGTCTGAGAACAGAGCTGTGAGGAAACACATTGTGTTCTTTATGCTAAAAATTGCTGGTGAGCATCTCTTACACCATGGTGATTTAAAAGTTTGACAAAGCGATCATCTTTGTAAAACTGAAGTGACCTTGTAGTGGGTTGACCCTGGCTGGATGCCAGATACCCACTAAAGCCGCTCTCTCACTCCCCTCTGCAACTGGACAAAGGAGAGAAAATACAACAAAAGGTTCACGAGTTGAGATGAGAGATGGGAGAGGTCACTTACTGATCACCATCACAGGCAAAACAGACTCAAAGTGGGGATATTAATTAAATTTATTACTTCTAGGGTTAGAGCAAAAGAGTGAGAAGTAAACTATTCTTAAAAACTCCTTTCCCCCACCCTTCCTTCCTTCCAAGTTCTACCTCCTCCCCCCCAGCAGTGCAGGGAGATGGGCAATCAGGGTTATGGTCAGTTGTTTCCACCACCATCAGGGAGAGAAGTCCTTCCCATGTTCCCCGTGGGGTCCCTCCCATGAGAGGCAGTCCTGCACAAAACCTTTCCATTGTGAATCTATCCCACAGGCAACAGTTCTTCACAAAACTGCTGCCTTGTGAGTCACTTCTCCATGGGGTGCAGTTCTTCATGAACAAGCTGCTCCAGTGTGGGTCCCCCAGAAGGCCACAAGTCCTATCAGGAAAACCTGCACCAATGTAGGCTCCTCTCTCTGTGGGTCAGCAGGTCTCTGCCAGGACCCTGCTCCATCATAGGTTTCTCACAGGGTCACACATTGACCCTCTCCAGTGTGGGCTCCACCACAGGCTGTAGGTGGATCTCTGCAGCTCATTGGTCTTCCATGGACTGCAGGGGCACAGCTGCTCCACTATGGTCTACACCATGGGCTTCAGGGGAGCCTGGACCACTTCCTCTGCCTTCTCCACCATTAATCTTGGTGTCTCCAGGGTTGTTGACAGGTTCTCACTCCAGTCTTCCCTGGCTGCAATTTTCATCTGCACAACAATTTATTTTTCCTTCTTAAATATGCTATCACAGAGGTGTTACTATCACTCCTGATGGGCTCAGCCTTGGCCAGCAGAGGGTCCATCCTGGAGCCAGCTGGCATTGGCTTTACCAGATATCAGGGAAAGCTTCTAGCAGCTTCTAACAGAAGCCCTCCTGCCACCCAAACCTGGCCCCAGAAATCCAGTACAGACCTTTAGGACCACTGTGAAAAGCCAATCAAATACTGGCAAATCCTAAAAGCCTGTAAAACTCTCAGGTCAGTTATGATCTGGAACTAAGTATTTCTGAAAATGATACCTTCATTCAGCATGCTGAACCAGGCTACTTCAGTGGTGACCAGAATACGTCCCCATGTGAGAATGGGCTCCCCCTGCACAATTGTGGGTTATGCACCTGTACCATTCCACAGTTCCTGCTGAGAATAGGCTTACTATATGCTCTCTGCTTCCACTAAAAAGTGGAAACACAAATTACAACTATGGCTGATTAGAAAAATGCTGCTGAAAAAAATTCTGCATATGCATACAAGCAGAGTTCAGAGTCATGGGAGACAAACAGGTAAGAGAGGGGCTATGGTGAGAGCAGACTTCATGTGACACAGAACAGAGAGGATGAAGGTTCCAGAGGCCTCACAATAATTTTGCATTGCTGTGTCATCTTGGAGTCTTGTCTGTCAGGGCATATGCAATGCCCAAGGGGGTGTAAATCATTCAGGAAGCAGGCACTTGGAGTGGCAATAAAGCCCTTGCAGTCTCTGGTTCTCAAGGCCTAAATTCACAGCTGAGTCTGGAGAATAGGCAACAAATATGATATTGCACACTGAAGAATGACAGAAGATGTTACAGAATTTAATAAAAACATATTATTTAAAAATGTTGATTCAATGGCCCCAGCTATTCTTACAGGTAAAAAATTACTGTTTGAAACATGGGACATAATGAAAAAGCATTGAGGCAGTCAAGCACAGGTTGAAGGACCAAGTATTCACGTGCAGGCAGCAGGGAGCACAGCTGCTCTCTCAGGCTGGATGCCAGTGCAGCAGATCTCCAGCCCCACGTGGAGGCAGCTCCTGGCACCTGAACTGCTTCAAGAGGCTTCTCCAGCTGTGGCCACACACTGTGCCAGTCTATTTGAAGCTGACACACGGTTCTTCCTCATAATAAGGCGAGGGAATGGAGGGGCCATCTGTCTTCAGGCAGGTGGCAGCAAACTGGCCTTCAGAAGAGGGGTTTGTAAGTGGCCTCCATTTCTACATGCAAAAAAGCAACCTGTGCACAGCAGACCCATGCTTTCTGCTAAGAGGTAGCAAAAGGTGCTGAGAGAGGCGAGGACTAAGTTCGGAAATTACAGTGCTGAAAAATGTGGTGTTCCTGAACTATCACATCTTGAAATGAATAGGGACAGAAGACTATTTGAAATGCAGAGGGGTCAAATTAGGTGGCAGGCTGTGAATGCTTTGATTTCTGAAGCCTATGATGTGCTGCAGTTCTACATGCAAACCACCAGACTGAATCAAACCAGTTCAGTGTCTTATTCAGGATATTTCCACTGTTCCAACCCCTTTCCTTCTGACTCAGATATGGGTGTTAACAAAAAAAAATAAACAAACAAACAAAAAAAACCCCCAACAAACAAGTAACAGATTCTGAGAGAAGCTGCTACCAGGATGGAGATTTCCAATACCTCTTATGGGACATTATTTACTCTTTGAAATGTAGAAGATTAAATACTTTCCAGAATTAGCAGATTTTAAATAGCATTTACTGTAATGGTCAATGACAATATCAACAAGTCTTAGATAAGCACATCTAAGATTTTTTACATGACAGTTGTAAAAGCAGTATTTATGCCATTGGATAAGATGACACCCAGGAATATCCTGTACCTTAGACAAAGCTCTAGAATATTCTTGCCATTTTTTGTAAATGTATCTGTATAATTTAGAAATTTGCTTAGCTTAATTGCTATAGCTATGAGAGACCCAAATACTGCTTCACAATTATTTACAGTGATGTTTGAAAAGATTGCAATAAAACATAACATTACTATGATTACATAAGCAATTAAGAAAGATGTTTTGAAACCACCTTCTAAGTAGAGTATATATATCATCCACGTATCCACATCTCACTGAATTTTCTTTGATTTTAATTAACAAGACGTGCTGAACTCTGAAATGAGGATTCATATTTCCACATGTAGATGTTTATAGGTTAGACATCTCCACCTTAACTATTCAATCCTGGCCACTTTTGAGGCAATGGAAAGGAACTAAAAAATTACTGACTTAATCCTTAAGTATGCATTTAGGATGAATCAAATTAACTAGACCCCTAAAATACTTATTTCTCTTTCATAAACTTAAAGGGGACCTAAGAAATACATCTCAGATGTTGACACACACATTGTAGGAGTACATCAGACAGTGACCATCTGAAAATAACAAGTATTTTCCTACCTCAGTTCCCCACATATTTTCTCAGAAAAGTGGAAAGTTTAATGAAATTTCAGTTCTTTGGGTCTGTGAGGTATCTAGAAAAACATGTTTTACTATGTGCAAAGGAATATAAAATTTAATATTTACCTTGTGAACCCCACAAATGCAGCACTTGGCAGACATTAAACCTGCAGCAATGATCCTGCTAGGTGAAAGTGGAAACCTGCTCCAAGTCAGGAAAGATTCTAATCAAAATGGAACATGTAAAATAGCAGTACTACCTGGTGAACGAAGGTGTTTGTGATGGTGTGAGGCTGCCTGAGAACAGACTTTGTCATTTCTGCCAGAGTTTTTTTATGTCTTACCTTTCATAATATGTCTGTAGGTTTTCTTGCTTAGGTGAGCTTGCAATGTCAGCTAAGTAATTACTGAAAACGTCTATGAATCTAGGAGATTTCTGCAGGAAGTGGACAGTAAGCTCTGAAGCTTTTGGCCACAGGGAAACACAAAAGCCCCAGATTTGCATTCTGGAAAGCTTATTTTAAAGGCAGAAAAATTCTCATATCCCTATATGGTAGCTTCAGCGTTTAGCAGCCTCATGATGGAACACAATGACTGTGTAGACTCAACTCGCCTGTGACAATAATATATGTTTTATTTCCTTATAAATTCTCCTTAAATTTGTTAAAATGGAATTTAAACAAAGCACTTACAGGTGGTTTTTTGTTTTGTTTTGTTTTTTCTTATGTTTCTGTCTGAATAGTGATCCAAGAGGAGCAATGAGGACTGTGAAACCCAGTAGACACAGCATAATGCCCTCAGGATAAAAAGCATTTCTGCTTCACATAAACTATACAGCTTATTTTTTAAATTCTTCCATGCTTTTTATCCAAAATCGTCAAAGCTTTAAAAGGGATAAAGCAATTTTTGATTTATAGCTGGGAAAATGAGTTGCAGACCTAGTCAAGGTCAATAGCAGAGCCTCTGTCTTCACTGTTGCTGATCCATTTTATTTACTTTTACACTGTTGCGCTCCCTTGATTCTCAGCTCTTTTACGTTGGCAAAATTGCTGGAGTGGCTTCTGGTGGGAATGTCTGGGCCTTGTCCTGCTGCAGAGCCAGAGTGCAGAGCCAGCCAAGTCCCAGATCCAGTGCAAGAGTTGGTAATTGCACCTTCCAAGGTATTATCCAAGGTGACCCTAAGACTCAAGCCTGGCAGAAGACAGAAGATACTGCTGCTCTTGTGTGGAAGAAAATTCTTCTACTCAGATATATTTTTAAAATATCAGTCAAATTGACAGATTAATCACCAACACAGTTACCTTCAGATTTCCACTGAACCCTAATCAGAGCAGGTTTTACAAATATATGAGAAGGAATTCTAGTGTAACTAAATTCAATGGCATTTTTGTCCTTTTTGATGAGGGCAAGTTTTCAGTTGTGATCCAGGGAGTCAATTAAACAGCACAAGTAGTTGTGTTATTCTTGCAGCACAGAGGACTTGAACACATAAAATATGTCAGAAGAGATGCCACCAATCTGTTTTATAGCTGCTTAGATACTACAAATGACTCTAACAGAATTTAGAAAGATGCATGTTCAAAATGTCAAAGTCAAGCTTTTATCCCTGTTAGTAATTATCTCATTTAAGATTCTTTCACACAATGTAGAGTTTAAGTTTAAACAGAAGCAAGCATGCCTTATAGAAGTTATTCCATGTAACATGTTAGTAAGGCTTAATATGTACAGAGTCATAATAAGCCATGCATGAATTTCACCACTTTCCTTATTTTCCATCAGTCATTGCATGTATTTACTGTCCTTACTTTAAGTTGTGCACTTAATTTTCAAATGGAAAGATATTTATCTACAGTGTGACATTTAATTTCTTAAACATACAATCAATGAAGGATTCCAAATTGTATATTCTGGATGTGGTAACAAAGCTGCAAAGCTTAATAAATCTGGCACATAGAACTCTGAAAGCAAATTGGGGAAATGAAAATCTTACTCAGACAAACCTGAAGGAAGCAGATGTCAGAGAAAGCATCTTTCTAAGGGTTATCTGCTTTACACTGCTTGCTGGAAAACTGGGAATAGCAACTCAGGAAAAAAAAATATTCCTTCATCTTCAGAGTCAGGAGCCTTCCAATGGCCCACAGATGTTCCTGAGATATGGTAGTGGTAGTGTTTAACTCTGATAGGCAGCTCAGCCCTGCATGGCCGCTCACTGACTCCCCCATGGAGGGAGGAAGGAAAGAATCAGAAGGGGAAAAGTCAGAAAAGATGGTTTAAATAGGTAAAGAAAAAACAAAGTAAAGGAGAACAAGAAATTAATTTGCTACTTCCCATTGGCAGGCAGGTATTCAGCTATCTCCAGGAAAGCAGGGCCCTATCGTGTGTAATGGCTACTTGGGAACATAAATGTCATAACATCAAATGTCCTTCCTTCCTCCTTCATCCATCTTTTATTGGTGAGCAGTCTCATATGGTATGAAATATCCCTTTGGTCACTTGGTGTTATTAACACATTTTGCTTTGATCACAAATCCAAAATATTGCACCATATCAGCTACTATGAAAAAAATTAACTCTATCACGGCCAAAATCAATACAGGTGTAGAGACCCTGTGACTCACCAGCCATATTCCCCAGCTCTCATAAGAGAGAAGATGTATAATGCTAATCACATTTTTCATGAAGGCAGATGTGTGATGATATAATCCTGTCCAGTCTCCACCTGCCTCCAGTTCTCTTCACCTAAGATGTAGACACAAGGTATACCTACAGTACCATACAATGCTGTATGGAGGAAGTTTGCAAGAAAATATTGTGAGCATCACTTACACTAGTACTTTTTATCAGACTGTTTCACTTCATGAAGAACAGAGTTAATCCACCTGGCAGAAGTGCTTCACCTTGGAAATTACTGTTTTTGGAGAATTTGAGCAAACTCTTACAGCCTATGGAGCTGAGCTGTGAAGGCTCACCTTTCCAACACGTCTCAGTGCAGAGCACACCTCTCACCTCACCTCCAGAGTAAGGGAGTCAAAGTATTATTTTTGTAATTGTTTGTGTTTATAAAGAGTATTCCTTCTTTTATGGCTTTTTGATGGCAATTTCCCTCCAGTAGGAGACCTCAGAACTCTATGCCATGTCTCTACTCGTGGTGAATATTCTAAGTTTCTCTGTGAGGGATTGATGGAGAAAATCCCTGTTTTGTTCCTTTATTAATAAAAGAGCTAGAGGATTTCAGAATAATTATATCTAAGCCAAGACTCTTGTGAAGACACCTTCAACACTTTTTAGTTCATGGTTGATCTCAAGAGAAAGTTGTGTGGTTGATTGGTATGTGTTCATGTGACTGCATGTGCACTTTCATGTGGAAATTTTTTCTGTATGCTAGAGCATATAATGCAACATGTTTAAGAGAACAACATTGTACAAAGTGAGAACAGTGTAAGTTAATCATTATCAGGATAATACTAAGAAATTACAACGTATAGTTTTGTTACTTCAGAAAATACTACTTTTGACCTTATGCTTTCTCTTTTGCTCCTCTTTTTAATGCTTAATCTAAGTCACCCTTTGCCTATCGCTGCATTCCTGGGCCAACTAGCACAATTGCTACTGTGTGGGCACACAAATGAACAAGAACTCTGTAGAGCATTCAGTTAAACTGTAGTGAGGAAAAATCTGTTGAAACTCCTTTCAAGTTTTTCTATGTTATCTTCTAGTAATGTTACCTTCTAGTAACTCTATAGGTTGCCTCTCTGGGGTTATACCAACTGGATGTCACTGTTAAAACAGACAACAAAGAAAGATTCTAGCAAATTTTGTACAGTTCTGATGAGGACAGATGCAGCTAATCTAAAGTTAGGGCTGCCCCTGCTTATTTGGGGCCATGTTGGCAATTTATGCTCTTTTTTTCTACTTAGAGAAGTGTTCAAGGTGGAAAATCAGAGATTTCTAAGTTAACACTAGCTGTGCCAGTTCTGATTAGCTCCAACATCCATACATTTTCATCACCAGCAAAACTCTTGGTACATGAGTATCAGGGTGGTGTTTGTGGTATTTCCACAGCCCGAACTCTCCAGTTCTTTTACTTGTGACCCAGACTGACATTATGTCAGAATAGATGGCAAAGAGCACAAATATTTTGCTGAGGATCTCATCTGAAACACCCCAAACACAGCTGAGACTGAAGTACATTTAATTTGCAGGCTCCATAGGAAGGGTTTGGAAAACTGCCCATTGTAATGCCAGAAGGATGGCTGGGGCCATTGCTGTCTTCTCAGCAGTTGTGTGAAAAATATTTCAAGCAGAGATGAAGTACTGGCACTTTTCCTTGCTCCTCCCAATCCATCTGCATGAGAAGTCGCTCACAACAGAGAACTAGTCAGTGGGGCAAAGCTTTGGAGGGGCAAGGTCTCACAGCTCCTCCAGCACTAGACTCCTTCAAGAGTGTCCCATACCAAACAGTCCCATGTGGAAGGGGAAAACCTGGAGCTGCCTCAATTACCTCTGTACACATACTGACTGTCCAGCACATCTCCAGCTTCTTCTTTGCCAGCACTGGGAACATGTGAGGCACAAGCTGATTTAGGGAAAGCATAGGGCAGGACTACAGCTATCATGCTCCCAGTCCCTACTGGACGCTTAACTAATTTTCTGGTTTGCTCAATCATGAGTGAAACATGTCCTGCTTGAGGTCTGCTTGTTTCAGTAATGAAGTCATCTCAAAGGGTTTATTAGACAATACATTAGTACTTAAAAAGGAAACAATGTCAGAAAGGCACATGCTTTTAAATGGGTGAACTGAGACCCTGATAACAATTGACAGTGTTACTCAGGTCATGTGATTTTTACTCTGGAACTCTAGATGCATATCAATTTTACTTTTTTCAGAAAAAAATTACATAAAGGCAGTCATCATTTATTAATTTTCTAAAGTTGGAACTGTTTAATTCTGTCCGTGAAATCTTACTGTTCTGTGATGAGTTTATTGCAGATTATATACAATAGCTGAAGTATTCCCACTTGCCGTCCCCAAGTCTAAAACATGCCTCTGTCCAGAAGATGGCAAGGGAATCATTTAAGGTGCCTTTCTTAGAAATGCTCCAGGAGATGGAGTTTTAGATTTATTCTTATTTTAATAAGATTGCTATGTTCTTTTAAAATAACACTTCTTATTTTTGAAACTCCTCAAAGTGCCAGTCATGTCTATCACTTGTCTGTCCCTGCTCAGAGCTTAATGCAAAAGTCTAGAAACTCTTTGTATGAAAATTTCATGCCTCCAGGTGCTCCATTGATTATTCATGAAGCTTTTGGAGCTGTCACCATGGGAGCCAATTGGCTACAACTTATTTAGCATATTAATGACCTATATGAGTTAGTGCATGAGGAGACATCACGCCACCTGGAATGCAAGTGGCAAGCTGCTGCTGACTCAATCAGCTTTGCAATGGGAAGCAAGGAATTGGAAATATTTTACACAGAAACAGCAAAGCTCTTACATGTCCAAATGCATTCGCTCAAATTAGCATGCACAGCTTCAATAGCTTGTTTTCATAATATGTTCCTTTTATCCTCTGTGCGTTTGGCCTCATTACAAGCTCTCTCCTCCTGCCAGAGCACATGCCCCTGAAAAGGTTTAATAGGTGAGTCATGTGGTTTGTGAGACATTACATCAGAATGATTTAATACACCAAGGGCAGGGCTATATGTCAGGTCCAGCTGCTGTTACTGCCGTTACAGTTTGTGTAGCAGGTAAGCTGATGGTCTCCAGAAAGCAGCTAGATAATGATAACAATTAATTTTATGGCATCAAGAGAGGGACTTCAGCTGAGCTAAGCACCTTTTTAATTTTCCCCCATTTGCTGCAGCGCTGTTACACCCAGTCAGCAGGTGAAATGCTGCCTTAACATTTTGACAAAATTAAAATGTTAAAATTAAACAAGGAAATTTCCAAGGGGGAACTGAGAAGCAACGGTGTAAAGAAACTCTGTCTAAAACAGAGGCAGTTTCATTAAATCCTCAGACAAGCAGTGCTAGAAGCATGCTCTGGCAGGGCTGTGCTGGATCCTGCGGGCTCAGGTGCCCCTGAGCGCTGCAAATCGAGCATGGCTGGGAAGGCACTGACCATTGCCTGGCACCACAAGAAAGACTCAATAGCCAGGCTCTCTGCCTCTCCTGGTCACAACTGCTGTATATTACTTCCTGAGCCATCCTGCTACAGTCATGGAGAAAATAGCTAAGAGTCAGGGTCAATCAGAATAGCACCGTCTGACCTTTATGTATCTGAGATACAGAAGATACATAGCTAAAGATTTATTAAAATTATTTGAGGCCACCTTTGGGGACATAAGAAATTTGTTACACAGTGCATAGCTTCAGCTGGCTGACAGGGATTTAGGGCTCTTATTTTTGTTCTGGAGGACTCTGAGTCCCTGGGTGAAGGCAGGGTGACGAATGAGACTGATATACTTGTGTAGCTGTGAAAATTCAGTCTCAGCAAAAGTGGCAAAACAGTTAAGCACATGCTCAACTTATTTTCACTTCGTTCATACCTTCTGAATATTTTCTCTCATTTCATACATTGATTGTTTGAAGACATTGCTTGATATTCACAGTTAATTTATTTAGTAATTAAAACAAGCAAGAAGTAAGGCTGTTGCTCATGGAGATAACGTTATATGCCCACGTAACACATAGAACTTGCTAAGAAAATGCATGACCTAATACCCATGTAGGTTCTTCCTTGTGACTCCAGCACAGTTATGACAATCATCTTGCAATGAAAGACCAGTACGGAGAACCACAGGCTAAAGTACAATTACAGCCAGGAGAAAATCAGGAGGAGTCAAATGCAGAGCTGTTCAGACTGATAAAAATACATGTAGGGGGGAAATCTATCACCCACAGGAGCTCTTTGCTGCCCCAGCCATGCTATTGCTGACCTGACTAATGATACAGAACATCATGTCTCTCTTGCACTAAAGCATGCTAGACTGTTTCAGGAGGTGGGGAGGGACCTGTTGCACAGAACCCCTAGAAGAGGCATAATTTCTTCCTTCTCCCATGAACTAGCAACTGAAGACTATATTTGTAGGTGCTGGAGAGAAAAACTTATTTCCAGAGATCTGTCAGATTTGTTTGGACACCTGTCACCTAACCCTGGGGAATATCAGTTTTTATACAATGATTTCAACGAGATTTGTGTGATTAGTTCAGACTTTGATTCTAATTTTTAGATGACTACATTGGTCATAGGCATAGGTTTCTCTTAGAAACTGAGATTTTGTACTTCAAATTTTACTTCTCCAAAACTGGGCAGCTACATACATACCTTTACACACAAAGTCACTGATTTATGAAGCACAGAGGATCCTTAGAGAGAAAAGGAAGCACACAGACACCAGAAAGGCTCTTGGGGTCTCATACACCTAAATTTTCCCACATACATCTTTGTGAAATGAGAAGAAGATTATAATTAAAGCCCCCTTGAGTATTTTGAAAGTTTTATACCATTGTCCAGTATTTGGGATACCTGCTTCCTCAGCAGACTGGGCACAGCAACACAGCAAACCTGCTGTCTCTGCTGCCCATGTACACTGCATTCTGCAGTCACACAAACTTCATCTGAAACCACTGCAGAAACCTCACCCACGGTAAATTAATGGCCCATCTAATTGGCCACCATTTCTTCAAAACAATAGGGTTACTCACACAGAGAAAGAAGCTCTGGGCAAAGAAGAGACACAGCAACAACAAGAACCCGTAGTCCATAAGCCTCAGCCCTTTGTTTTACCACCCAACATCACCAGTACTCTGCCAAATGGGAAACATTTTCTGGACATAATGGAAAACATCACTGCAATGAGCTATTGGTGTCCCACCTACAGGTTAACTGAGGAATAGAAGTGCAAAATTATTTGGGTGTTAAAAGGCATATAGTTTGGAAGTTTGAACTGATGTAGTGATGCACATTTTGTAGTTACTTTGAAAGAATCAATGCTGGATTGTTTGGTGTTCTTAATTGCTGTTATTTGAACTGAAGTAAAGCCTGCATGTAATCATATTGTTGAATCCTCAGAACTGACTTTATTCCAATAGAATAAAGTCTTCCGTTTGCTTATTCAGACCTGAGGCAAGATGAGTTAAATTTCTATATTATGCAAAGAAGTACCATTTCATCTCTGGTAGTCTTTCATGCAGGGGTTAGCAATAGCTACAGGTACTGTGCAAAAGCAGAGGCAATGCAATGACACAAGAACTTAAAATAACAACATAGAATGGTCTACTGATAGCAGTATGGAGTCCAATATTGAAATATTAGCCTGGTAAATAACCCTTTATGTCCAAATAAATTCTGATTGCCTATTCATAGCTCAGATTTCATGAGGCCTTCTTCATTACAAGATGAATAGCTGCTAATTTGTTGCATCTCTAAGTAAAGTTCCAGTAAATTATATTTAAAGGAGGGAGAAAAAAGGCCTTGTTATGAAACAGTCACCAGCTGGCTATACCATTGCAAGTGCTATTTTCTTCTCCTTTTTGAAATTAAAATTTTTTTGTAAGCAAGACTTCAACTCTGAGCTTGTAGAGATGCATATAAAGACATATTGAATGCTGCACTCCCATATACATGTTGAGGACATTGGGCTGAGACTGCCAGAGATAATCTTCTTGGATTTGTACAATATGTTGCATAACAGGATCCTTGTTGCAAATATTGTTGCAATAGCACCACTAAAGTAATAGTAATAGTTAAGATAAAAACATTTAGAAACAAAATACCCTGAGACCAAATATTGCCCTGTAGTGAGGTCCTGTCAACTCTAAATGTTTTTCTCTTTAAATTTCTCTGTGTAAATCTTCACATTTTATCTCGGTGCCTGATTCAACAGCACATAGAGCTCTTGAAAAGGGCTGCTTTCTCCCCATCACCTTGTGCCTGTAGCCCTCCTTGTCCTGCTCTTAAACTGGAAAGGTGGGATTCCACAAATCCTCTGTGCCATTTTTGCTATCTGTAAGAGCAAAAACTTGTCTAAGTATCTTCTGTTATCTCTGTTAGAGAGACAAAGCATCTACAGCTGCTAAAAAGGCGTGAATTTCAACTGACTGTAGAGTTTCTTCAAGATTCAATTGCTTGTACATTCTAGTAAATACCTGATCTGAAGTCCTGGAAACATGGACCAGGGAAACACTCAGATGAGTCTCAGATGAGCAAAGACATTGAGAATAGAAGTGAACATGAGACTTGGATTCAGCTGAGGGCACCAGCTGCAAAAACTTAACAAATCACTCAAGGAGGCCACTTGACTGTGCAGTCTGTAGTACATGTCCCATAGATAAAGGTCTGGTTTTCAAAGAAGTTCTTTTAAGTAATACATTTTTCAGGTGCACATTTATGCTGTTACATTTCTCCTTCACATGACCTTCCTTGCAGTATAGACCCTTCTCATGTTACCCTACAGGTGCTGCAGGGATAGAGGGAAAGACCTTCATCGCTAATTTTTGAAGACTCTATAGCAAAAGCTGTGTTGCAAGGAATTTGTCCTAGCATTCATCTGGGCCATTACAGGTTAGTGGAAAAATGCATCTTCAGTAAAGGATCTCAAGAGAGTATTTTCTGTTTACTGATCTGACTGACAGTAGAGTTGGTGCTTTGTGACCTGCTGTGTAATCACAGAATATTCTGAGTTGGAAGGGACCCACAAGGATCACCAAGCCTAACTCTTAAGTGAATGGCCCATACAGGGATTGAACCCACTACCTTGGTGTTTATTAGCACTATGCTCTGACCACAGAGATTAGTGAGAAGATTGTAGGAGAAGTAGGATGTTGGTCTGAACAAGGTGATCATGGTGGTGGGAGCAAAGAGCATTTCCCTAAGCAAGACCAGAGGAAGACTCTCCCCCCAGACTGTGCACCTAAGAAGGTCTGGTGGGACTGCCTGTGGGAAGGGCAGGGGTGGAGCAGTGAGGGAAGACAGGGAGGGAATTCCCTGTCTGCCTCTCCAATGAGGAAATATCAGAAACCAACTGAGAAACTGGACTTGTTAACAAGAATATGTAGGGATTTGTGAGTTGTGGGTTTGAAGATAATAATTGAAACTCTGTGAGTGTCTAAGCTCACCCTTTGAATGGGGGAGATGGAATAGAGGAGTGTGCCAAGATCATCATTTATGTGAGAGGAAGTTTTATAGTTTGCAATTTTGCTGACAGTGATAGAAAGCCTTGTATCAGCCTCACTATACTAGGGCTCTTCTGTAATGAGTTTATCACCCATACCAGGTTTATCACTATAATGAGTTTATCACCCATAATGAATTTATCACCTGCATTGTTTGGTCAAAGCTTTCATAAAACCTGGTAAAGATACATCAAAGAATATCAATTTAATCCTTTTAAAACAATCACATGCATTCATCTTTAGAGGAAAATGCGAACATGTTCAAAACATCTTTTCCCTGAGGAATGTCTCTGGGCAATTAGGGGAGGTGTCCTATCAACCTCTACTCACCACCAATATCTCCTGACATCTTAAGCAAGAGGAATAAAATCTCCTTCAGGATAAATAATAACACTAGACATTATGGAAGGTTTTCTGAGTAAAAGGGACAGAACCCTTAACTGCACAGTTCCTGCCCCTCTGCACCAGGTCTATGCCAGCCCCGTTTCACTCAATGGTCTTACTGGTACTGTCAAATAACCGATCATTGTCCACCTCTGAGACAGCCAGGCTGCCAGTGGTTGGTTTTGATGACCTCATGTTAGAAGCCTGACACCCTGTTGTCTGTGACAGCAGATGATGTTTGTTGGATGGACTCTGTCTGAGGCACATGTTCCCATTCCATGGCATTTGCCTCTGGCCAGCTGTGGATATCTTTGCATAGCCAAAGTAGCATGGAATTTTATTACAGGCGACAATGTCACCTGATACATCGAATCTCAAGAGCTGCTTTTAGGACTGTTACAACTTGCAATAGTTAATTTTTGTTTTACTACCTACTTATATTTGTAAGGGTTTGGAAGGTTTATGAATACAGGTGGCCAAATTCATCTGTAATGTAACTCCCTGAATCCCAATTTGGCCCACAAACTTGTATACATTAAAATTTCTCAGTTGAAATTCTTTTGCTGAAACCATTTTTGCCTATAAATGCTGACCATAAAAAAAAAGCTAGCTTCATCATTTCACCTACTGTATTCTCTTCAGTGTCATTTTTCTGAAAACAGGGTTTCAGCAATACACTCCCTTTAATAGATAAAGGACAATTAAAAGGCTACAAAATGCCTTTTTATGATTTTTATTGCTTAGCAAAAATCTAAACTACACTGGCAACTGATTTTTCTGTTTTAAAGAACTACATACTCATAAATTATAATTCTAAAAGAAACAATCCATTCATAATATAAAATATTACTATATGAATGTACATGTCAGCTTTCTTGGTCTGGTTTATGGGCTGGATGTTAGAAATTAATGGATCTGTCTTTAGTTACTCCAGGACTGTATTTGACTCCGAAACTAAAATCCAACTGTAATTTCTCAATTGTAAGATTTTATTACATGATCTGTGGTGCCACCCAAAACTTCTTGCTAACTAGAATGCTACATTTTTTCACATCTTTTTATTCTACTGCTTTTAATAAAGAAAAGTGCACTATAGGTGTAATTTTATAGAGAAAATTTGCACAAAACCTTTAAAATTCTTGGGAAATGCTCAGCATGCAAGAATTCAGATTAAATTGGTTACCTAGATAGCTATTTTGCAATTTGGAACCCCCAATATGCAATCATTTACATCTCACCAATCTATCACCAATTTTCAGCTGGCATTTTCTCTGCAAAGTAATAAACTGAAAGTGGTGTTTGCAGCAGATAAAAACAGATGAAAAAAAAGTGAAAGGAAGAGCAAAAATGAAAATACTAGTTGGTAAAAATGAGAGACAATACTATAATTACTTGTATTTCCACAGTATCATGTCATCCCAGAATTCAAGCTGTGCATAATAGCTTTAGTGCAAGGGCAAAACAGAGAAGCCCTAAGGAAAGGGAATGCAGATAGTATTTTTTAAGCTTCCTGGGGAGCCTTACTTCACGAAGATTTAAAGCTTTTTAATCTTCATCAGGACATGTTGGCTGGAAAGTAGTGCATTTCAAAATGAAAATGCATTAATTAATGTCTCTTGGAAGAGGACAATCTACAATATCTTTCTCTGTGGGAGTAACTTGCAAGCTGATTATGTGGGCTGATAGATATACCATTGGAGAATGTTCAGGGGTTGTTAAGGTTGAATGGTAAAGCACACGGAAGTTAGGAAATGCTACACTGCAGGATTCATGAGCATCCTTAACTCTGCCTCTGGTGTGTATGTGGTATAATGTATTCATTACATATAATCTTCCAGACACTGCTATAAATATATACTGTCTTCTCCGATCTTAAATTTTACACATATCAGTGCATGCATTAAGTACTATGTACAAGTCTCCACCACAGCTTATTAAAACCTTTTGTAAGACAAGTACATAACAAAATTTTTCTGAACAACTAGTACAGATTAAATATTGCATTTATGATATAGGAAATGGCAGGCATTTGTTTCAATAAATTATCCTGTGAGTTTGAATACTACATGGGTGCATGCAAATTAGGCATGTAGTTAGTTCCTTCACTTCTTGCAAAGCTCAGGAGGGCTGACTTTGCTTCTGCTTGAAAACCCAAAGCACAGGTACTGCAGCAGAGTGAAGCTTTGGTCATTCTGATATCAAGCAGGAAAAAATGGGAAAGGATTGATGTGACAGTCAGCCAACATGGTTTTCTTACTGATCCACAGGACTTCATCTATCTGATGAGTGCAAGGGAAAGTTACTGGTTCAATGTAGCCAAAGACCAGGGGATGCATTGAAAACCACCTAACGGCGGGGTGTTTGTGCACATATGCTACTTGACGCTGGAAGTAAAGGAATAAAAGGAGTTTGTGAAGTCTAAATGGTATTCACAATGAAAACAAAGTACATAATTAGTAAGGTTAAAGATTAGAGAACCCAGAGAGAGTTGAGGTTTTACAAAACCCTCAAAATATATAAAACCCGTGGTTTTTTTCATTTAATTGACTCAGAATCCAATGAAAGCATGTTTCCCTAATTAAATAAATGTCTTGTGGTATGCAGAAATAAACATCAATGATTCTTAAATCATGGACTTCGGGCAGAATAGTTTTTTTATTTGGGTCTTAAGGGATGTTTTTTAACATCTTTTTAATTTTACTGAGTACTTCACTTTGTTCTGTTCTTTATCTCTTCATTCAAATGAAGGTCTAGTTGATTTTATTCAAAATTAATCCTGTCTTGCCCTTTTTCTTGCTGACACAATGAAGGGTCAGTTCTTTCCTCCATCTCTGTTGATTCTCCTCTCTCAGAAAGCAGCCTTTCTCCATAGCTGCAGTGGTGGCTGTACCTGCTCACCTCTTTCCTATGCAGCGAGGTGCTGTAAGGAACTTACAAGAAAAAGGAGGAATAGGGACTGTGCTCTCACAGTCTCTGCCCAAGCAATATCAGCTGACAAAAGTGGGGATGTCTCTCCTTGATGGGACCTTACTGCTAGTTCTTATTCCATGAAGTGGGCAAATCCTGCACATGCTCAAGGTCTTGTGACTTTGCCAGCCAAAGCTGAAATTTAAGGAAGATGTGGCCCTTCTCTTATTAAACTGACTCTAGTCAGATGATCACTTCTCATAGAATTATAAAAAAAAAAAACCAAACTAAGCCAACTAAACCACACAAACATAAATGCACATAAACAAACAAACAAAACCACGAAAAATCAGCAGCAAACAACCAAACCAAAACCAGAACACATAAAATGATAGAGGTCTCAAGAATTACTGAGATTTATTGGTATCATCCTTTCTAAAGTCTCCCGCTTTTATTATGAGATTTTTCCTTTCAGAAGTTTTGTTTCCTTTTAGCACCAGAAACAAAATACTTCTGCAAAACAACCTTCTACAGAACACACTTTTCTTCTGCTCTTTAAATATGTTTATTTTCAAAGTGATTCCTGGAGAAGCACCAGATCCCTTTAGTTGAAAGATCAGTTGGCATACCTCTGTCCTTGTGAATCTGCTGTTATTTTACCTTCTGGACACTGCAGGAAAGTTCAACAGATCCTTCTATGTTTAAGGAAAGATGTTTGTGCTCAACATATTGAATAAGTTTTATCTCAAGATGCAATAGTGCTTTCCTTCTCAGGACTTGCCAGCTCTGTGAGTGATCAATGAAGGACTGCAGTGGGAACCACTGCCTTCTCATCAGATTTCTCCTCCTACAGAAAAGCTAGAAACAATTTTCATTTGTCTTGAAGAAGTTTTATATTCAGGGGAGCACATAAGTGCAGTACTGGTAGGGTCTGCTTTCATCATTGAATGGGATTTCCAATAAATAGACGCTGCTATGTAGTGCACATGGAACCCCAAAGGGTGCCCTAAGATTACTCCATTTTGCACATCCAAACATAGTGAATGCTCAGTGCACCTTCCCTTCAGAAGAATGATATTTAGATTTCACTGACAGTAGAAGTCTGGAAGAATTTAGTAATGCCTTATGTGTGTTCCCTTTGCATATCACAGTGTACAGTGTCACTCATTTCAGCATCTGCACTGGAGATGTCTGAATCTACGCTGGTCACCCTCATATCTCTCTGCAGTCAGCGGAAAGAGGTAAGTGTTTGCAGGGTATGATTCAACTCAGTCTGAGCAGCAGTAAAGCAGAAAGATTCACAACTGATTGATCATCTCACACAGTACAGAAAAAAATGGTCAGGTGCAAATCACTAGTATTCACAGACTTTGGACAACTTCAACAATAATAGCTAAATTAGAAATAAGGAAATGCAAGCACTAAGTTACCAGAAATGTTACTTTAACCGCTGCTTTAGAATATAACTGAGTTCAACTCAGGTTTTTCCCTTATTTGTACACTCATGTTCTTGGAGATTTTAATTGCTCACTGGTTGACATTGTTCCAGTTTACATAAAAACATGCTTGAGGACTAAATATAATGCAATGTAGGACAGAGATACATTTTTTATCTTTACTGCAGCATATCAGAACCAAAGGTCTGCGTAATTTTCAGTACATCCACTGAGAATATACATTTTAACACAGATTAAACAGAATCCCATTAATCAAATTACTTTTAAGGAGGTATAATGAAACATTGGAAATAAAGGAGTTTTCTTCAAGGTAAACCTTTCCTGTCTTAATTGTGTTCACAGTCACGATTGGCATTTTCTTTGCCCTTGTCATTCTCATACATATGTTAAGTATCCATTAACAGGCTTTCTGCCAGTAATGATCTTATATCCCAAAGGTGGACTTCTTCATCTTCCGTATTTATTATAAAAGCTCTGTTTATAGCAACTCACTCTACAGCCTCTTGTTGCACTTATTACAGGCACATCCTCCCAACCTAAGCTCAAAAGGACACTCTTTTACATGGAAAAAGCAAAAAAGTAGTTACAAAACTTTCAATTCATTAATTTAATATTTTAACACTAGCTATAATTGTGTACTGTTTGTCAGTTCCTTTTCCCTTTGATTGGAAAATTCTTTATCTTAAAATACAGCCCTATCTTGTTGTCCTTGCTTCTCTAGCTACCTTTAATGTCCCAGAAGCATTCTCTATTCATGATTAAATGCAAATTTTGCTCAGGGATCTGAAAAACAAGTATTGTTTCTACCCCAACCCCAGACTATACAAGTCAGCGTAATTTTTATTAGCAAGTTAAAAAACAGAGATACTGTTCTTCAAACACACCTGAAAAGAAGTTGTGGCAGAGGTTCTATTCTTTTAATGGTAATATGGAAAAATGTTAGAATTGGCTTCTAATTGAAGCTAGGAAAAAGAAAAAAAGAAAAAAAGAAAAAAAAAAAACAACTTACCAAGACTTGTTAGAAAGAGCTAATAAAATAAATACATACATACAATTAAAAGCAATATGAAAGTTCCAGAATTTGTATCAAAAATGCTGTCTGTCTAATACTTTAATTGTCATAGCAGAATAAATGACTAAAGAAAAAGTTGTACAATGCTTACTATTGCAACTCTTAACTAGTTTCCACCCGAGCTACTCCTTGAAACAAACTGAAACTCCTTTTGTGCCTCTGGCTTTGCTGGGCTCTGATGGAGTTTAGATCCTGGATGGGAGGATCTGGACCTGCTAACATAGCAAAGCACATACTTGGCACAGTTGTTGCCAAGAGAAAAAGCAATATGGTAGGCTTTTCTAATGTCTAATCTACATCAGAGATGCTGATATTTGTTCCTGTTTCTTTTTTTTTTCCTTGATGACAAGTATAGTGTGTGTGCACATACACATAGGGCTGACTTAAATAGCTCCAGATATATTTAGACCTGCTGGGGCAGGGTGATGGGGAAGGGAGGGGGCTGTGGGTAAGCCAAAACCAGCACTAAAACTTGTCTGTGTGTCTGTGTTGTTCGGATGACCTGTTAGGAGTCTTAAGCATTTTTTCAGTGACTCAAGGACGTTTGTCTTCCTCAGCATGCTTAGTCTGTATCCCATATTCTCTAAACATTCATAAAGAAATCCTCCTACTGATACAACTTCCATACACGGTCTTTCTCAGATGATTCTCCATTATGATTCCAGCCTCACTGTCAAACATCCCACACCTAAGTTAAAAGCTTGCCTTGACCAAACAATTCTTCATACTGTAGATGGCACCTTGCATAGGCCTCCTGGCACCCGGAGGGAGGAAAATCTTACTATTGACCTTTCACTATTTGGACTGGTGAAATAATTTTTTGTAGCATATGACAATTTCTGGAAGACTGAGAAAAATGGCAAATGCATAAGGGCACTCCAGTATCATGATACAATCAAAATAACCAAGGAAAATAGAATTTATGGTATGCTTTACAAAAAGTCATACTCTGAAATATGACAATTTCTAAAATGGGCATTCTGTAATGGTTTAGGCTTAAGTAGTTCATAATAGGAAAACAAAGAAGAAAATATTTACTTTGAAAACAGGAAGCATTTGGAGAGTTTTACAACCATTTCTAGCACAGAAATAATGAGGGATGAAGAGGTGATACTTGACAGTTTAATAGCCTGCATCATGACAGCTGCAGAGCTGGGTGGGAAAGGGACAAGGCAGTATATGTACTCAATTTCTGATCTGGTTTAGGTTTGTCTTTTTCATTAGTCCCTCTGCAATTCTTTTGGCACAGTATACTTTATAGACTGGAGATGGTAAATCTCCCTTGCCACTAGTTAATACCACAGAGCTTTGGGCCCCTTTACCTGGGAGAAGGATAGATCAGATCCTAAACATCACTCAGTGTCCTTTGATATTTCAGTACTTATAATTTGCTCCAATTTCCTCTTTTGTCACACTCTGAAAATTTATAATCAATATAAGTTTGTTACACATAACAAATTTTGAACTTTAAATTATCTGTCAAAAAGAATGAAGAACTGATTTGATTTTTCTTCAGTCTTTTGTTCTCAATATACATGTTGATCTGTAGCTAGTAGTATAAATGCCTGGAAAACAATTGCTTGTGCATTATCTTTTGGTTCAGCTTATAACTTCAAAGAATTATATTTTTTATATGTTATTACCTTGATTCTCATTTGAGATCCACTTGCTATGAAGGAAGTAGAGATTGTCAAACAATGAGGCAAATCTCTCTAATGCTCATCATGCAGTGTTCTTCCCATTCTCAATGGGAAAATCATGAAAGTGATTTAGGGGTTGTGCTAGATTTTGGTATGTTACTTCTATGGGATCTGCTCTGTCATATTGTACCCCCCATGGCATTGCCTCATCTTCTGGTGAGACACAAAGACAACTGATATACAATCTACTTGACAATATTTTCTTATTTTTTTATGAATTTTCAGCTGAAGGTTTTGAAGTGGTTTGTGCCAGACAATTGAAAGGGAGCCTTTTCCTTTCCTAATAATATATTATTCATTATGTCACCAAGAAGAAAACTATTTGAAATTAGGAGCACAATACAACTTGTGGAGAGTAATTTGTGCCAGCTTAAAGCAGCTGGCATGTGTATGGGGGCAGCCTTGTTATGTGCCTGGTGGAAAGGGACCTCCTGAGCTTAGCACTGGAGTCATTGCAGTAATAAGGGAATTTAGGCACTCAGACCTATATCCAACATGTGTTCATCTCCACAAGCTGCAGTCATACCACTGTCAATATGGACATTACCTCAGATGTACTTTTCTAGCTTTTTTCCATCTCTTTCTACATTTAACCCATCTCTTTCTGAAAATTAAGGTCTTAACAAAGAAATACAAAACAACAAGCAAGTATGAAAAAGGTTTTGTATGCCTGCAGTTCCTCTCAAAATAGCTTATTGGAAAAGGATGTGTGTGTCAAAAACTCCCATATAAACATTTTTATCGCTCATTAAAAAAAGTAAGTCTCAAAAGAAAGGGAGAACTAGAAAAAAATAATGCATTTTTTCTCTTTCCATCTTTTTGTCTCCCTATATCACCCATGCAAGATTTTTTCTAAATGGTTTTCTTTCTAATGGTAATATCCTTTCTTCAAGGCTTTTAGCACATTCCCAGCACTAAGCTGATGGAGCCAGTCAGAACTGATTTGCTTAAAGTCAGAGATACTGTTTTTGAACTAGTGCCACCATCTATTTATAAAGTGATGTGGAAAATGTCACAGTAACCTTAAAGACATTTTTTCTCTCTCAAATGTCTGTAGGATGATTAAATAGGACTTATTTTGTGAAAGTGGTCAGAAGGTAATATTTCCCCTTGAAATTAACTTTTTGAGGTGTCTTTGTTTTCTCACAGAAAGAGATACATCAGCATTCCTTTCATCTGGGCTGCAGATATATACATACTCTCCTTTCAATATGAAAACTACAGGGAATCAGTGCAAGTGTTAAATTCCTCAGGGATATCCTCTTGCAAATAGAAAGGCGTCTACTGTCCTTGAAATACTTTGAATAGGGAGAATTTTGCTTCAGTGGATCACATATCCAGTGAGAAGATTTCATTCTCTCTGGCTCTGAAAGGGTGTTAAAAATGAGAGGAGAGGGGAATGTTGTATGGAGTGTATTACAGACACTTAATCTTATAAACAATTCTGTCAAGGACTATCAGGAGCTTGTAGCCCAGTTTTCCAAGGGAAATAGTGACAAAAGACACCATATAAAAGCCAAGTATGAACTTGGTGATGTGATCTCTCCATGTGTAGGCAAAGGAAATTGACTTACATACCTATAAGCATGATTCCAAGACCAAAAAAAACGTCACAAAGGCTGTTCAGATCTACCTTATTTCCCCTAAGACTCCTGAGAATCAGGGAGTAATTCTGCTGTGAGCAGATCAAAGGGCAAAGGACAAAAAAAAACTTTCACCAAAGAAGTCCTTACAGCAAGGACCGATCCCAACACAAACCATCAGCTGAGGTTTCCCAGTGCTCAACATTTATCACAATTCAGGAAGAAAAAAACAAATTTAAAAAAGAAGACAGAGGATCTTGATAGCATCTGTCAATTAAGTCTTTTCATGATTGTTACTGTATTTTGTTATTTATTACTATGTTTAGCTAGTTGTAAGAGTCCCATTTGAGCTCAAGCCTCAGCGTGCTGCAGCCTAACCCAATACATAAAATGGGTGAGAACTGCTTGAAGAACCCAGCTGTCTAAATGACTTGTTGCTGGAATCGAGTTCAGGTGGTAATGTTTATGTGGTCTTGGTCTTTCACTTGTTGCTGGAATCGAGTTCAGGTGGTAATGTTTATGTGGTCTTGGTCTTTCACAAATTCAATGCACAAATGTTTTGCATATGACAAGAAAATAAATAGTTGACACAGGCAATCACTTTCTAAACAATTAGGGGAAGTCAGAGAAATGTCAGAAGAGAAAGGAAAACAGAAGTAGAGGGATTTTCTCAATATCACAGTGACAGGCAGAACTAGAAGTAGAAATCCCTTTCACTTCTCTGTGAATCTGGCAGAGCATTGCCGGAGTCCTGACAATGTAGCAGATATAACAGAAATAGCAGAAAGCTCATATTGTATACAATTTTTTTCTCTTTTTGTATATGCTTTGTTAAAGGCACGTAGGCCTGGTTGCATTAAGGTTTGTAAGGGCTCTTCTGTCAGTGACACACAGAGTGAATACAGTAGCTCAAGACAGACTACACACAGGAAGGCAAATGAAGGTGACAGACAGTGTTCTGCATTACATCTTTCCTGATGAAGTACAGAGGGCCCATTAGGCTCCAAATAAAAGTGGTAAAAATTTGTTTTAATTAAAAGCTTGAAATTCAGGCTGATAAAAGGATGTGTGAAAGAACTGAAAAGAGCAAGGACAACATTCATCTATGGTGCAATTTCATTGAAATGCAAAGAAATTTACTGAAGGTAAACTGGACCCCAAGCATTTGAATATAGAAATATTTAACATCTTTTATTTTTGCAAGAAAAAAGGATTCAGAGAATTGTAAAACTGTTTTTTTATTTTTACAAGGCTGAGATAAACAGCAACAGTAGCTTTCCTTTGCTACTCTGTAGCTTTACTCAGAGTTTCTCAAAATCTTCAAAGACATATATTAGGTGCTTTTACAACCTCTTTGTTCCCTTATGAGAATAAAATTATGGTGCAATTTCTTCTCATATTCAGATTTTAAATCCTGATTAGAGACATGCAATCTGGCCTTCAAATAAAATATAAAATTCTATGCATCACATTCATCTTTCTAAATTACAGCAAATTGTCCAATTTTTATTTTGTGGACTGTGTAGTTACAGCAATCAGCTTATCTGCTCTTCACCTCAACATATGCTGTAGTGCCCTAAGTGATGAATGTCATTTTAATCAAAAGGCTTGGAGAAATCTTCTGAGCTAATAGAATACTTCAGATTGAAAAACCTGTTGCTCCAAGAAAGCACTAGGGATTCACACTGTCTTTTAGGAATACTCCAAGTCAGGTTTTAGGTGGGAGGGGGAAAAAAAGAAAAAAAGGAGGGGATTTGCTATTTTTTGGACCAAGAGGAAAAGACAAAACCTCAAACTAAGTTAAAGTCAAGAATGTAACTGATTGTTTTCTAGATCATGATGACATGAACTCTCAAAGACATCAATACCGCTCCATTAAAAAAAAAAATAAATAAAAAGGAAATTAATGCTAAGGTCCATGTACGACCATGCATTTCAGACTCCATATAAGGAAATCTAGATACAAATCAATTCAGTTAAAAGAAAAAATCAGAATTAGTTAATAATTAGTGTGTGGTTGGTAACATGGGCTTCTCAGACTTCTGAAGGCAGGAGAAGGAAAAGCAGAGCACAGTGGGACAGCGTCCAGCCCTTCCTGTCTGAATATGTGAGGATGGCTAGAAGGAGCTGTGCCATACGGAACGAAGAATTTATTATCCAGAACTATAAATTCAAAGAAAGTAAAAAACTCCCAAACAAAAACAACCAACCAAACAAACAAAAAACCAAAGAACAAAGTGTTTTGGAATTTTACTGAAGTATAAAGGGTTTTGAGAGTAAGTTGGGGCATGGGAGGTAAAACCAATTAAATGAGTGATTGGTTATGATCTGGCAAAGCTGGCTTACTATACAGAAAAAAGAGAAATACTGGCATGGTAAATTCCTCTGAAAATGATCCACAATCTCTTTCAGCCATGCAGTCTTGATGTGCATTCCTTTCTTTCTTGCCTTTAAAATGTCTAAAAAGTTAAATACAACAGTATTTTAAAACAAGGTAGAAGTTGCAATGTGAAACACTGAGGACCATATTTTCTGCTGACGCAACTCCACTGAAACCAGTTGAATTATACCAATAGATGTTGGCACTGTAAGTCAGGAAATGCCAAAGTTAGGTTGAATATCGGGCACTGTGACAGTATTTTTGCAATACAGAAAGCACAGTTATTTTCATTCTCAAACAGCTTGAGTAAGTTGTTGAGGAATTTGAAAGGGTTCACTCAACAGTACTTTCCAGCTCCCAAGATAGCCAGAGAATAACTCATGATAATGCAAAAGTCACCAGTGTGCATGTACTTAATTGAGTACAACATGAAAGGATGAAAATAGATTTGTGTTATCTAAGAAGAATGCACTGAGAAAATAATCTCTTGCTGTTCTACAGGCATACACATATGTACCCATCAATATCTGTCCGCAGCTAATTCGTATCTCCATTTCATGAACTGGTCTCGTTGCCTTTAAGTCAGTAACCTTAAACTCAGAAAATCCACGTTGTAGCTCCATAAAAGATGTCTTAGTAATAACATCTATTTAGAAATGAAAACTGATAGAAATATAAAGATAATTAAAACTGATTTTTAGAGATCTAGGCAGTGTTCAATGGTATCTGTGAAAACCACTACAAACTTTACTTCCTCCAGTTGTTTTGTTCCTTTCTTTGTGTTTGATATCTGGAGGGTTTTTTTCTCATTTTGTGTTCACATGCTAATCCCTGAGAAAAAAAATACTACCAATAAAAACTACTGAGGTCTTCTAAAACAAGTTTTTTTATTGTTGTTGCATTCAGTTATTACTGTATATAACAGTTTGTCTTGAACTATGCCTGTACTCATAGCTGAGGTGGCCATATGCAAAAACTTTCAATACGAGAACAACATAATTGTGATGCTTCCGGCAGTAAAAGCCTTCTGAACTTGCTCTGTTAAAGCAATCATGGAACCAAATTCTGAATCAGAAAGGTCCATTTGCAGGCACCAGCTTCTGCTGAGCTGTGCTCTTCACCTACACCCAGGACATGATGTTCCCTGTCTCAAGGAGCATACAAAGGACACGGGCAGGAGAAAACCTGGATCCTAGCACAAAAGCACTCCATTGACAAACTGAAAAGCAAGGAATGAGAACTTCTTCCCAACCACAGTGTGCATGAAGGAGGAAGCACAAATGCAAGTTCCAAAAAGACCAAATGCTGGCTAGAGCCTTATCATTCGACTGGAGATGAAAGTCTAATCTTACTGTAGAGGATGGAAAGTAGGATGGAAATTGACTGTGAAGGGCACTGCAAGCTCAGACAGTTGCCCATGATTTATGTGATGAGGGTGACGTGTCAGGAGGCTTTGCCTCTAGGGTGTGTGCAGGAATGTCTTTCTGTTCCATTTTGAGGTGAACTGGGCTTTGTGTCTACAGGGAAAAAAAAAAGATCCAGGACTTGGATATCATGTTTGTATTGCCCCTCCTCATTCTAACTGTTATTAGTAATTTCTTATACCAGCTGAAGATCTTTTATAAAGCTTATCACAAAGAATATTAGAATTTTTCTGGGAAAGCCAAACCCAAGAATTTCCACTGTTAATTAAAATATCATCTTTCTAACAATTAATTAAATAATTTCTGTTTAAAATGTGGAGGGGAGCAGACGTCATGTGACTCATTTTTTAACAGCAATTTAAACTACCTAGGGCAAAATCAGGTGAGCTTCTCAGTAAAGAACATCTGTTTGTTTTTTTAGTATAGCAGGTAAAATTCTTGTCCTCAGGGAAAATTCTCATTTATAAGGATGTGTCAATGCCTTCTTTATGATTCTTTCTCAGAATTTTTCCCTAGTCTAGTGTGAAATCAATTTTCTTCATTCATGATCATCTCTGATGTTATGCTTCATCTATGTGAGCCTGAATATAATTAGAAGAATGGATTCATTCATGTTATTTAATAATATATGTAATATAATTGCATTCCCACTTGATTTTCTTTTTATTTAGAACTTATATTTGCAGCAGTTAGCTAGCAGTATATGTTTCTCATCTTTGTTCCATTGATACACAGGCACCTACTGCCAACAGATACTGTTGTATCTCTATAAAATAGCTCATGGAAGAAAGCTGTAATAGTAGAAGTATAGATCTTTTCAAGAGAACAACAATGTGGCATCATTATGTGTGTTAGGTGGCCAGGAAAAATCTTCCATATTTTTATAATCTCAACTCCTTAACAGTCTGTGCAATTAAGGGAATCAGTATTAGTAATTAGCAATTAGCATCCTGAAATTCGCAAAATTCATACATTTGAATCTAAACCAAAAATATATTCCTTCTGAACTGGGGGTTTTCAGTTCCAAATAGTATTTTTTTTTTCTGAAGACTGGAACTATTTCTGTTCTTTCTTTCAGATAAGATGTAACTCATAACTCCACCAGGTGTTTGGAAAGATATGGGCCGCAGTCTCTCCTTTTAAGAAGGTATACAGGCGCTTTCCAGCTCCACCCTTAGTCTCATGGGATTTTTGCAGGTTCATCCCTAAAATATCTACTTTCATACTTTCTTGCTTATCCTGACAGTTGGTTTAGTGCATTTTAACTAATTATCATTTTCAATAATTGTTCACATCACTTTTTCTTTAATTATTTTAATATTCCCATAGGAAAATGAGATAGCAGCAACAGAATGAAGGGGAAAGCATATTTCTTTGAAGTTTTAATATTGATGTATTTTTTCTGTACAATCGAAACTTCAACTGGCGGTTTGTGTCAGCAATCTAAGAATCTGACTTTGCTACAAAAGTCCTTGGGTCCAGAGCCTTGGGGAGGAAAAAAAAAAAAAAGAGAAAACAAACCCACCAGGATTTCTATTCCCACAAGTTTTTTCCATAAGAAAGCTGGTACGAGTTCTGCCAATGGAACACCAAATAAAAGCTAGCAATTTGCAAGTCATTACTTGAGAGACTTGTGGAAGTCTTGAGAAATATTTACGTCAACTGAATTTTTGACATCTAACTTTTAAAGACTATTCTACCTCAGTTTCATATAAAGACAAAAGAGACAAACAGAGGGGTACAGCTAAAGTTTAACACGGTGAATATCATTTGGTTTTCTTCATAGTCAAAGGGGAGTGAGAGGCCACTACTGAGGTACTTCTGGAAAGAAACTTACTGTAATTTGGAATCACCCCCTTTGGAATAGTCTTTCTGTTCACAACATAGAAAATCTTGGACAATCAGCCTCATTTTATAAATAAACTTATGTGGTAAAAAAATCACACATTTTGCTCCTCCCTATTCCTTTTAGTGGGCTTTCATTTTTGTAAAAACATACTTTTTGCTCAGATGCTTTGAATTATGATTTAAAGGTCAGGGGAAGACACAGGAATTCTTCTGGTTTGAATTTCACTATACATTGCAATCCATATATATAAATATTTTTATTCTGTTCTGTGCTTGTAACCAATGGCAGAAAATCCCAGTATAATAACAGTAAGTCTTGATTTGTAACTGGATTTCAGTGTCTCAAGCAAGAAGACTTTTTTCTCTAAATTTAATAAAGTTTCACTGGTGCTGAGCCAATATTAATTATATAAAAAATAAATTAGTGATCCGTCAAAGTAATAGAGATAAAATTATCTACTTTTTTTTCCAATGGACAAACCAGATGGCTCCAAAAAAATCTTTTATCAGGGTCTCTACTAGTCACTGAGAATAACCATATTACTGATATTTTGTCAAAACATCCAGTTTAAGACGTCTCCTAGGAATAGTTGATAAGTTGGGACTAAACTGTTCGTTTCACTCTTGAAGGACAGCTTTCATAATTCCCTTTTAACATCACTTTATCATAATTGTACTATATTGTCACATTCATCACATTCTATCATAATTTTTCAGTCATTATTTTGCATGTGTTGTTAATGTCCTTAGTCCAAGTCACAGCTCACACTGATCCCAGTGGTCTCCAAGAGGCTTCAGTATGAAGGTGTGGAACATTCCCAGACCCTTTCTGAACTTAGGCCAGAATGAAGGCAGAGTGGCAGATGGACATCCACACCAGGGGCATCACTTTTTTCTGGGACAAATTAGAGCATGGGGCGATGAGATGAATGTCCTCTTGGGTTTAATCCTGAGATGGCTTTGGGTTTGGGAAGTGTCCACACCTAGAGGATAGGGCTTGGAAGAATCTTTATTATCCTACATTTCTTAATAGAGCTGGGCAAACTATGTTCCTAACTATGACATTATCTAAAGTGCTTCAAAATTAGTGAAAAAAAGCATGTGAAAAGTTTGAAAAAATAAACCAGATCAAATGGAAAGTTTTATCATCCTTTTTAGTTAACTAAATACATATACATTTATTTTTTGATTTTTTTATTCTTTAGAACAAAGATAAATCTAGACATAGCACCTAATTTTGAATTGAAACCTTTCATTTTAATGTGTAAGGTTTAGACAATTTAAAAGCTTTGTTTACAAAATTTGGATTTGCAAGTATTTAAACTGCCAAATTTTGCCTTCAATCAACCATTCAAGTGACTTTCTCCAGCAGGAAAACATGCAAACAAAATTTCCCAATTTCACAGCAGTGCCAAAGGAGGTAACAGCTAAGAAAAGGTACCAGAGGAAAATGCACACCTCTTGATGCCTTTCCAGCTTCCTGGAAAACAGCGGTGATTGTACTGAGACCTCTTCTACCTTCAGAAGATTGTTCTGCAGCCCACACTGGGAGGAGCTATGGGAGGAAGAGTTCCCCAGGATATTGGGGAGTGATGCTACATGACCCCTAAATTTTCAGTAGCCCAGCTGAGGACAAGAGAGACAAGAGATAAGAGCTCCTTTCCCCCTCACACCCTCGCCAGGCACTTTGGAGCCCAGGGCTCAGAAAGTACCACCAGCAGGATGCTGACAGTCTCTTCAGCAAATATCCAGGCTTGGGGGAGATAGGAGTCTCCCCACCTCTCTGCTGCTTCTTTGCCCCTCAGCAGAAACCACAATGTTTGCTTTAATGCCACACACTGGACAATAGCCCTGAGCCTGTAAACGTGACCTTACCCATAATCTCCACATTCTCTCCACTTTCATGCTTGCCCTGCTGAGGATCACCTCCATTTGCTGTAGCAAGCACAGGGTGATGCATCCATAATTTCAATTTCATAAAAGAAATAGAAGACAGCAGAAAGTCCATTTCCATGCAATAACTGCATTTTTCCACTAGATTAAATTGTTTTGCTTTCAGATTTAAACCTTACATACTGGCACAACCTAAAATCCAGAAATAAAAGTTGCTCTGTAAGAGATAAGTGTTAGTCTTATTGATTATATAATTATCTAGAAATGCACCACAACAAAGTCCTCAAGGTTTAATCTATGCCACATCAGAGCTTTATTACTATTGCAGTCACTCTGTGGTATAGACAGACTGAGTAAGCATTTAATCAGGAAAGGATATTTAGTTTCACAGCAGGGTGGGTTTGTGAGTGTGTATGTAAGCGTGAAAGTTTTTTCATTTGACCTAAGGGGGCCAAATGTTGCTCTTGGATATGTACATGCTGCTTCTACTAACATCTGCATTTTTGCATATATATAACGTTTCTCTCAAGGGCTCCAAAGGGAATGATTTTCAAGGCCTAAATGCTTAAGTTATGATATTATAAGTAGTTATTTAAAAACACTAACTTTCTAAGTCTCGAAGCCATCTACTGCATGAGCTATTGAAACAATAAGGGTTTAGAAAAAAATAAAACAAAAGAGAAGTGTAACTGAGAAGTTAAGTACCTTGCTCAAGATCTTACGCAATCTCGGATGAAAACTCACATCTGATATTAGTTTCTTTGTAGAGGGCATCATTCTGAAATTGCCAGACCTAACTAATTCACTATAGGATTTCTCATATTTTATAGCAATCCTAATTTATTCAGAGTTTGCTTACTTTATTTTAGATTTAATTGCAAAATATGCCCTTATTCTAAATTAAGTGCCTCAGTTCACAGGGTTATGAAAATATCTATTCCTCTTTAAACTACTATGCCAGACTCTGCAGTGATTTGTCTCTGTAGAAAAACCGGTAATGAAATCAGCAGAGTTGCAATGAATTTGGATGTCTCTGTAGGGGCCACCTGGCCCCAGAATTACTTTAACTTCTTGCTCCTCAAAATCTACTGGCATTTATTTTTATGCCCATTAACATTTCAAATAAAAATCTTGGTAATACTTTGACATATGTAAATGAGCCTGCTGTCCACATGGAGTCTACCTACACACTGATAGCACTCTCACTGCAGCAGGTCTGGGTTTACTGCACACCAGCAAAGAGGGTCTAAGTCCCACAGGCAGCTGGACTGACCTACCTGCAGTTCGGTGGCCCTACCACATTTGGGATGAGCCATAAGGTGAACCATAAGTGTAGGCCACAGTGAAGTCATTGGGCTCTGTGCACAGAGAGCAACCTTTCCACATCTGAATCGATCAATCAGTGACCCCCTGAGCTGGCACTCGTCACCTCCAAGGCTAATGGTTGGATAGGTAATCTATTCCAAAAAAAGGGTAAAGACAGATCTTAGACTCAGAAGAAGAAAATTTTCCTCTTAGACTTCTTAAAACCCTTAAAATTTATTATTGCCTCTAATAATGTTTGAAAAGACGGGAAAGCAAGGTGTCTCTCTCACTGAGCTTACAGGGTATAACTTGAAAAAAGCAGGCAGTGATAGGCAGAGACACAGAAGCAGGATATTTAGATTGGGGGGGAATTGATTGTTTTGATTTTTGTTGTTGTGGACAGAAGTTAATTACAAGTCCTTTTTCTCACCTTGTTATTATCTTCAGCCAATCAGTAGTTACCATCTTGATTTAAGCCCTCACAGCAATTTCTAGAGCCAAAACATCTGTTTCATAATTCCCTTTAATTATCAAATCAAATCAGTTGCTATCAGTTCTAGTTCTAGTTTTAGGTTTTGGACAACACAATTTTTCTTGCTTTCTAAACATGAACACCCATACATATATATGCCTCCTTCCCACAGGACTGTTATAGGATAAAGTTGGGCAGCCAGCAACCTGCTCTTTACTACTTACTAGAGACAAGTAGTAAGCAGGAAAATACCTCTAAAACAACTAGGAATGTTGTTTGGGACTGTCACAGCAAGTGCCTCAAAGACAGTGAAGGATCTGCCTGAAAGGAAACTACCCAGAGATTCCATTCAACTCCAGAATAGGCAATGGGACTATCTGGGATAGGTAGAGCAGCCTAGCTTGACTCATCAAAGTGAAGATGCGATCCAAGTAGTGCAGTGTTGGAGGACGTGTATCGATTCTGGTTCTCCGATGAAAAAAGGTTTGAAGAGAATATATGAGTTCATAAAAATATGTCTTCATTTTAACTTTTGGCTTGAGGAGAGGAACAACCATAGATTAGAGCTGAAGCTTGTAGAGTAGAGGCGCTTATATAAATTAATGGAGCTTAATTTGTTTTATTATTATTTTCTACCCAAATATGCAAATTTAATTTGGTTGAAGAAGACAGTTTGGGAGTTCATTATTCTGTAGTATCTTTCTGATGTGTGTTGACAAAACAGAATCACTTTTTTTTTTTTTTTTTACTTTTTTTTTTTTTCAGTAAGGAAGGAGGTTTACATGCCCAGCATGAAATTCAGGGAAATCACAGAATCACAAAATCACAGAATATGCTGAGTTGGAAGAGATCCACAAGGAGTCCAACCCTTATCTATGCACAGGACCATCCCTAAGAGTCACACCATGTGCTTGAGAGCAACATCCAAACACTTCTTGAACTCTGTCAGGCTTGATACTGTGACCACTTATTTGGGGAGCCTGTTCCAGTGCCCATCCACTCACAGGGGAAGAAACTTTTTCTAATATCCAACCCAAACCTCCTCTGACACAACTTCAGACCATTCCCTCGGGTCCTATGACTGGTCACCACAGCGAAGAGATCAGTGTCTGCCCCTCCTCTCCCCCTCAAGAGCAGTGATAATAGTCTGCAAGGTTCAGAGACTCCAGAACATACATTTGGAAAAGCAAAGTGTAAATGAGGCACCATCCTCAAGCTTCACTGTCCAGGCACTAAGGCCTGAGTGCTAGAAAAGAAGCCTCAGAGCAGCACTGATGTGAAGCCATCAGTCCACAGATTTGCTAGTGCAAGCATGATCGGGGAAAATTTTAGGCAGAAAGGAGCAGCCAAGTGTGCCCTTTGGGATTGAGCAACTCCATCAGTTCCCCTTCAGGGGAGAGGAACAGGGCAGGACTTGCCATCAGACAACATTAGGGAAAAACCACTGCTGGCTGCACCTGAATGACTTCAATTCCAGCCTGTGAAGCTCCAGTGCTGCGAGAAGAGGATGAGAAAGTACCTGAACAAGTCACTGCCAGTGACAAATATAAAGAGAAGAGACATGTTGAAACACAGTATTAGGTGCAGAACAGCAAACACACTTTATCTACATGCCATCGTCCAGCTCCATTGCTTGTGGGAGGCTTGAGGTGGTACAACAAAGGAAACAGATAGGTCTCTCTAAGATTTCCAAGAATGCATCTTAAAGAGATTAGCCCTTACATTATGCTATGTGTCATATGTTTTGCTTTTTAGTTAGTTTAAAAACTCCCAAAAAAGAGGGTTCTATATTACAGAAGGATGAGTCAAAGAAGATAGGAAATGCATTAGTTTATCAAAATTAATAAATGGTGAGTAATAAAAGATGTACTTGGTAGAGTGAGAATATGCAGAGCATGTGACTAGAAAGTAAGGATACTGAACATATTGTTAATCAATGGAGCAGGGATTTTTCACTTATTTCACACATGTATGGTAAGTTCTGCTGAGTAGACTGTTTCATGGTTTGAATTTGTGTAAGGTTAGAAGTGAAATGCAGAAGGTTTCAAATATAAGCAGTCTGCATATTTTGGGCAGAAAGCTGTTTCTCCCCAGTGTCTCAGGGTTACTAAATTGAAAAAAGCTGTTCTCTTCAAAATTCACCTGAGTCTTCTTAATGACACAGTACAATATCCTATTTTCTACATTTTATACTCCAGTATGTTGTTCTGTGAAATTCAGGATGCTTTTCAATTTCAAAAGGTCTGGTGCAATTGAGATGTAACATTAATTAAAATTCTCTCATAAAAATACAGTCACAGTGCTACTCTTCATTCCACATTTGGGACAGCAGTTACATGGCATTCACTTGTCCCCATTGCATTTATGGCATACTCACTCTGGGGGAAATACCGCAAGAATGTGCTTCAGGCAAATCTGAAAAAAAGTTGTATTTCAGAGTGTTTGAACAAACTTAAAATTGTGGGGAAATAATGAAGAGATTCAGTGCTCCATCTCTTTATCGTCCCACACAAAACTGAGGATATCATATTTTATTATAAAATAAAAGCAGTCTTTACAATAAAATTTTAAGATACTACTGTAAATTTGGATAAATAAAAACAAGAGGTGTATAAATAAATGTTTCATAAAAGAATAAAATGGGTGTACACATTCTATAGCAGCCTCCATGCCTTAAGCCATCTCTGCTGTTGTATAAGCAGAAAAGGTTTTCCATGTATTCCTATAAAACACAGCTACTATACTTAGTTGAAGATGTTATATATTTTCCCTGAAATGTTGGAATAGACTAGAAAGTAGGTGTCTTTTAATCTTGTAAATATTCTTATGTTATGTTTTTTGGCATGTTATTAAAAACAAAAATAGTTTCTGGAGGGAAATACATTTTTTTCAATTATTCCCCTGTGTACTTTATTCTCACTTGAAGAAGAGAACACAAAAACATCTATAGAAGGGTTTTTTATATTTCCAATTAATTTTCATTTAAAATTAACTGTTCAAATAGGTCAAAATATTTCTCTTCTGTTTACTCAAAGTATTTTTTTCAAAAAAACTGAATCCAAACATTTCAGTTTTCTACAAAACAAGCCGTTTCATACAAAAATCTTCCGTATTAGTAGCTTTTACTGAGAAAACGTTCCAACCAGTACATCCAAAGCACATTGCTTGTACTATGTCTTCGCAACACAAATGAAAGTTGTACACAGTACAGATCTCGATGACATGTGATCCCTGTAATCATTGCAAAATAATTTAATGACAGTTCATTCTGAAACAAACTAAAAGATCACCTAAAAAGAAAACCGTGGTAGCCTTTCCTTGGTCACAACATGAGCATATTATGAGAAAAATCCTTAAGGACATGAGGTATTATAGAACAAACTCTTTACAACTTGACATTGATAGCATCAGTTATGCTTTATGCATCTGTCTACTGAGAATATATAGAAAATCAGAATTTGGAAAAGGACTGAAAAAGCCACAGGAGTGATTTTCAACGTATTAGAAAAGTAGCTATGAAGACTTATATTACATACATGGATATTTGATAAGACATTGTTCTGATGATGTCTAACCAGACTTCTCTCTTCTAGCATATGGTAATTCCAACATAGCATAATCAAGGCAGTTTTTCTCACTGCAGCAAAAATCAGATTTTCAATGGACCATCACAAGGGACTGACAGGGAGGATTCTTGATCACCAGCAGTAGCAATCACAAGCTTTACTTTTCAGAATTCTCTATTTTGTTTTCTGTGTGTTTCCTTTCTAAATTCATGTGATATTTCATGTTCAGTGGTACATTAATGTGGAAATACTTCATTGTTTTTCTTTCCAGATAGTATTTCATTCTGTGCCTTCCAGTCCAGCTTTTTACTTTACCCTCATCTGCCTAGTAACATTTAAATTTCTTCTCCAGTGCCGTCTCTTCTCATAAATACTTTCACAAAGGCCAGAACATGGAAAATATATTAATGCCAATACAGTATTTCTATTCACAGCTAATAGGGGTGCTGGAAAGGGGATTTCCAAACTTACAAACTGCTGGCTCACACATTATATGTTTATCCTTACCCAGTCTATATTAGCAAGTGTTGGAGTTGA
This sequence comes from Sclerurus mexicanus, assembly GCA_013396755.1. NCBI lineage: Eukaryota > Metazoa > Chordata > Aves > Passeriformes > Furnariidae > Sclerurus > Sclerurus mexicanus. Next base: position 508,781 of record VWZF01005188.1, read on the forward strand.
CTTAATAGTTGAAGTTTTCACTGTATTGTAACATGAAGTTTTTTACCCTTTTTCCCAAGTTACCCCCCTTTTCTCCTAGACTTGTTGTCTTCCTAATTAGTATGCAAGCCTTGGCCAGGACAGGTGAGGTCCCCTGATTGGCCCTTTGTTAACCCCTTCCCCATTGGCTGTTAAACCTTTAAATACCCTAACCTGTACTCAATAAACTCTCTCTCTGCACCCTCCCCTGTGGTCTCCGGTGTGTCTCTGTCCCACGGGACATGTCCGGGGCCATGTGGGCGAATAGGAGGGGGGCGAGGGGGAGCACTACCCTCAGCTGCCACAAGCAGGGGAATAATCTTTGTTTCATTCTACTTCTCTATTCCTCTTTTGTAATATTAGATAATTGATTATTGTCTTGTGATGGGAATGACAAAGGTTGATAAGATATTATTTGGCCTTTTAGGACTCCTTTCAAATTTTTGCATATTTAAATTCACTTTTTGCTTTGGAATTTCTCATTATGCTTTTTTGTAAAATACAGCATTTATGCAATGCGTTATGCATTTTGCCAGCTCTCACCTGAATGTGCTTATTATCAATCTTGCCTGTGCCTGCTTTGGAACACTCCTGCAGTTCTTGCTCTGAGCAGCTGATCCTACAGCAAGTCCTTCAACTCCTTTAGCTATTCATGGATGTATCTCCCCAGAACAAGCCACCTAATCCCATCCTGGCTGTACATTTCCTTGGGCATTGATCCACTACCAAAAGCTGCACCCGTGCCACTGCCTCCGTAAGGTGGGAAGATGTGATCTGAGAGATGGCTTCATGTGTTCAAAACCTCACAGCCAACCTGGCAGGAAATAAAATGAAGTTACTCAGGGGTAGTTTGGTGGTGCTTTTGACAACGTGGCAGGGTTGAATTTTCAGTGCCCATCCACCCTCTGTAATTCTGACTTCATTTCAATAGCACAGGACAAGAAAGTAAAAGTTTCTCAAATGCAGGTCTCAGAGTGTAATTATCCCTTGAGCCACTGAAGAAAAAATGCAGGGAAAACATTTTTCTTTTAAACTGCAGCTTTAAAGACGGAAAGCATTTTCAGTGTATGGAAATGTCTTTTAACCTAGCTCTGCTGGGTATAAAATGAACTTTATTTTGAGTGACAGTCTGCTATTTTCTTCTCAGAATCTTCAGTCTAACTCTATTTCATGGTGTGTCGACTCTCTATATGATTACTCCAATATTCAGGTGCAGAGAAGTAAATGTTTCATGAAAGTGATGTCCCTGTCAGTAGTGTGCATATCATCTGGCCCCCTGAGCTGTCAGTGAACAGATTGTAGAATTACCATTAGAATACAGGAGCCCATAGCTGCAGGCAGTAAATGGAGAGCCGGTAAGCATATGTCACCAGCGTGATATTTTAGCTTCGTATGAATTTGTAAAGTGGAAATAAGCCAGCAGTACCACAGCAACTGCTAACTGTTCTGACTATCCATGTTTCCACATTACACCATATGTTCACAAAATTTGCAGCAAAAAAAGGAATAAAAACTGCTTTCCACTTTTGTGAAATATAACTTTGTGAGATAGGGTTTAAAATTTCATTGGTCTAATGCTTTAGAGCTGTGTTTACCCTGATGAAATTTACTTTTTAAGATATTACAAGATTTCTGTGGATGTCTACCTAGGCAATTGTGTTTAGCTGCCAGCAGGATAAAAACAAGGCACATCTGGTTTGATCCTCTAGGGAGGAAGGTGCTAGATACATTTGGATTTCAAAGTCAAATTATGTTTTTAATCGTATTCAAGATGCGGTTGGATAGCAGTCCATCCATGCAGGCAGAAACAGAGTTCAGTGTTGCCTACCACTTTTTGTTATTAACCTTGGTGAATTTTGTCTTTCAAATTTTCTACAATGGTTTTGAATCAAAATGAAAGGCCCCAGGTCACTGAAGAAGTACTTTTGCCTTTAATGTCAATTTTTTCTTTTAAAATTATAGGAAGACACTACATCTTAAACAACTATTAAAAAAATAAGCTCATTACAATACTTTCCATGGCCCATACTATACTTTTTCTCATTAATGGTAACATTTATATTGAAGAAAACCAAAACTTTTTTCTCTAACTCCCAATACCTAGTGTAAAATAGAAATTGACCAAAATGCTGGTATTTGGACACACATGAAGTCTGAATTATATTCTGCTCTAGATATCTGTGCTTCTCTGCCTTCTCTGGGTTATGAAATGGGAGAAACACCATATCAGGAGGACATTGTGCTTTTAAGAGATGCAGGATACTTAGATCATAAAACAAGATGGGGTAAATTTGGGATATAGAGGTCAACCAGATCAGGGCCCTGTTTCTTAAGTGAATAAAGCATATGATGGTCCCTTTACCCAAGAGCTTATCTGGGACTATAACAAGACATTATTATTAGACAGTGGGAAAGAATATTTTGCCCTGTGCTTTGACACAGAATATTAGCTTTGGTCACCCATTCCCAGTTGCAGTATGCACCTACTCATCACCCATTCTCTTGTAGAGGGTAACAGGTGCTGTTAGCACAATGGTAATTATTAATAATGATTAAATCAATTAATAAAGAGATGGCTATTTTCTTGGCTGGAACATGATAAATAGAAGTAGTGACATCAGAGATATTTCAGTCTTGAGAGCTGACAAGGTCATACCTACTGGCATGGACAACATTGCACATGCACAAAAAACAGAGATGTGTTTAATTATTTCCTTTAGGGGGAAAAAAAAAGAAAAACCACTCAGTCAAATTTCATGACCTTCCGAGCATCCTTGAAGAGTCATTTATTTGCTAAAAAAAATGGGCAAGTTCAGATTTTATTTTTTGGAGGCGACAAAGAAAACACAGTTCTCTTGTTCTGATTTATTGGCTAGCTGCGTTAATTTGTTCTCTCTATAGGATTATTGCTATGGTGTTTGCTGACCATCATTTAGAATTGTAAATCTAATTAATTTTATGTGCACCTAGAGCTTTTCTATGGTTGTCTTTATACTGCTTAAGTACATATAAATACAATAATAATAAATATATAAAAATAAAGCAAGACTAGGGGGAGGTTACAAAATAGGAGACACCTGAAAAACTAAAAAGATGAAATGGCAAGCAAAACCAAATCCCAAATCATTACTGTCCTGTGAGGGAATACTCTCATTGAAATCTGGATTTTCTCTCTCTCTCTTTTTCTTTTTTTTTTTTCACGTGTGTGTGTGTGTGTGTATGTGTATATGCAGTGAGGTCCATGATCTATGACTGCACCGAATTTGAAGGTTCTACTCAGCAGCATTGTGAAAAATCACCAATATGCCTGCAGCATACTTGCTTGCTTTCAGCAATTTTCTTGGCTACAATCAGACAAAGAGATTTGATGACCTTTATCACCTTAATCTTTCCAAACTGAAGGCTTTCTGTACCTTAGTATAGATAGAAAAGAATTGGTTCACATACCATGGCTGACAAATTGGTGGTTCAGATTTGAGGAGAATAACTGAAAGGTCAATTTTCACTGTCAGGGTAGTTTACCCCTTCTCCACTCATACTGATTGCATAAATGAATATACCAAACCTCAAGATCCTAACTTGGAATATGGAGACTTATCACCACGAATCACAACCTATAAACATCTCTATTGTATGGATAATAATGGGTATTTGTGGCTTTGTTCTTGGCTACAGTTTCAATGTAAGCACCAGCAACTTCGATTATAATCTCAAGAACATAGCTGTGCTTTGTTTGTTCTTCTTGAGCTAATCAGAGCAAATGTGTGGTGTTGGTTTTAGTTAAAGGGCATTAGTCCTAGATTTCTCATACTATATGACAGGAAAATCTTCCATTTAAAAAGCTTTGAATACAAGAGGAGATCAGTGCTTTCCACCCCATCTTTTCAATTAAACCAGAGTGAAAAAAGGAGCCTATCAGTGCTTTAGAAGGAAACTCTCTATAAAATCTACATCTTGAATCTTAATACATTCTGTTATTATTACATTTATATATAGTATGGTTATATGAAGGATGATTTGTGAGATTTTTTAAAATTAACTGTGTGTGTGCATGTATACATACATACATGTATTTATGGTAAAGAATCACAAGGTTTTTATGTTATCCTCTAGTGTTTCAAGTATTCATCATACAGACATTCCACAAAAAACCTGGCTCCTGTTGGACTATTGGTAATCACTTGGTAAACCATCAGTTGCCATCAGTACCGAAAGTGACAATAATGTGCCAGTCTCAAAGGCCCTTGTTTATATATAACTCTGGTTTAAAGTATGACCTCTCTGATACTGTGCTTCTCTCTGTATAGATAATTGTATGCAAAAAGCCTAGAAATCTTGACAATACTTTTAGATCAGCCTGACAATACTCACTTGCAGATTCACATTATCTTTTTTGACCCACTTCCATTGCCTTTTTAGTTTTTAGACTTTTTTATCCACATCGAGAATAAAATTTGTATTTGGTTAAAGCTCTTTAGGTTCAGACTTCAACTTTGTTAAATAGGAACATAATGTCATTTATTTCATTGGAATGTTTTAGGTCAGACATTTTTCTTGTTGAAAATTGTGATTTTCTTCATTTTGGAATCATAGAATAGTTTGGGCTGTAAGGGACCTTTGTAGATCATCTAGTCAAATCCCCTGTCATGAGCAGGGCTTCATCTAACCTGGCCTTGAACATTTCCTGGGATGAGGTAACCACAGCTTCTCTCAGAAACCAGTTACAGTGTCTCACCACGGTCACATTAAAGAGTTTCTTTCCTATGTCCAATCTAAACCTTCCCTCTTTCAATTTATAATCATTGCCCCTTGTCCTGTCACTACAACCTATGGTAAAAGTCCTTCTTCATCTTTCTTATAAGCACCCTTAATATACTGAAAGGCCACAGTAAGGTCTCCCTGGAGCCTTCTCTTCTCCAGTCTGAAGAAGCCAAACTCTCTCAGTCTTTCCATGTAGAGGGGTTCCAGACCTCTAGCCAATTTAGTAGCCCTCCTCTGGATCTGTTGTACCAGGTCTGTGTCATTCTTTCCAAAAATCTTGATTCATCTGCCTTTATTTTAGGTGAAATTTCATCTATACTGTTTTTAGAGGAGATGGGTCATTTGGTGTACCTAGAATTTAATGGCAACTGAATTTTACTTTATTTTTTAATCCAGTAAATAATTCTGAAAAAAACTATCTACTTAAGTTTAAAAGTGAGAAAAATAAGTCAGAATAAAACCATCATCAAGTAGCCCTACAACCTTGTTCTGGAGCAAAAATGAAGGGAGCGGGGATCAGCAGGGACTCTGTAGGAGGATAGAAAGAACTGAAGGAAGCTTTGCTGTGAATAACACTAGCCTAGAAAGTGGAATGAAGCACTGCTTGTTTATTTGGACTTCTTGTGACTGCGCAATACTTTTGTCTGTCCCTAAAGCTATGGCTTGGATAATTTCCTTTGGTGGGTCTGCACCAGGACAAGCTCTCTGCATATTACATATAAAGGGCTTCTGGTTCTGCCTGACCTCTGAAGCCATACCTGAAAAGCCTGAGAGCAACTGGATATTTCTTTCCTTTCCAAATGTGTACACAACACTTTGTGTTGAACCAAGCAGTGGGTTTCCAAAGAAGTGTTTCCAAGTAGGTTCAATCTTTCTTTCCCTCAGTACATATAGAAAACCATGAAGAACTGGGTGTCCACCCAGAGGTCCTTGGATTTGCACACCTGCAGATCCAGGATTAAAGGAGACACTATGAAGCTCACCTGCCCTGCAGTCAGAGCAGGTTTCAGCTAGCTCATCTCAGTAGAAAGCAAGGCTGAACTGTCCCACCATGGCAAAGCCAGTACTTCAGAAAGCTATTCTCTATGATTTTTCCACTTGCTCTGAGCAAGTGCAGTAACTGTCAGAGCAGGAAGACAAACCATCATCTAAATTTCATCAGATAAAGGTTCTGTTGGGCAAAACCCTTTCACAGGCCATGTCCAGCTGAATAAAGGTCTTTCCATCAGCTATGAGAACACCAGAATAAAACAGAATCTGATCATATAAATACAAGCTCCAACAGGAACACATCGTATTCCCTACAATATCTGCAAAGTGTTGAAATGTTCATGAAGCCAGATCTCACATGTAATTTCAGTATCACTGAGGCTTACAGTACACTAGTTGAGTTGTCGCTCTCTGTCCCCTTAGAAGCCTGGAACAACCAAAGAAAAGAACAGTACACATGATATTCCCTCACTATCAAAAGAAGAAAACCCAGAGCACTGTGGGGGAAAAAAAAAAGGTAGATTATGCTGGGCAAGATAAGTCATTGCTTTTTTTGTCCTAGGATTTGTTTGGTTTTTGTTTTTGTTTTGTTTGGTTTTTTTTAACTTGGGTACTTCTCTAAAGCAAACTTCTTAAACCTGTGCTAGTTTTTAATCACAGCAGCACATATAAAAACTTTGCAAACATCTGTTTGTGTTTGTATACATTATGAAGCAATTCTTTAAAAAAAGTCTGTAGAAGAATTTTCTACCCAGGTTGAGGCCTCATTTGCCAAATTCTATCTGGGATCTAATCCTATAGCTGTGTAACAAATCCTGAAAATGATGTTTACACTGGAAATGCTGACAGAACTTTCACCATAATTGCAACATGTTACTATAAATACATGTCTGTGCAACATATATATGTACCGTATCCACACACATATGCTGTATGCAGTGTTTTATTAATCATATGACATTTCATGTTTGACATTTTTTTCAGAAATAGAGATGTTGCAGCGCTGCCCTGAACGCATTCTAACAACAAAGACAATAATAAAATTATTACTATATTTATTGCAACAGATTCACACAGCTGTCACCTTTGATAATGATGTATTGATACAATACATTGCAAGAATAAGCAACTGAGTAATGTATATTGCAAAAGAGAAACCTGCAAGTAGGAATTTTGTCCTAATTAAAGGAGAAAAAGACAAATGTGAAGGTGACAGAACTATTTCAATTACACCTTTACTAGCATCTCACAGGAATCTCTCCAAAACAACTTTTAACAGCCTTTATGCTTTCTAGAAACTCAGAAAAAAAACACAACAAACTAAAAGTTATTTGGAAAGAAAGGAGCATCCACAAAGTGCCCTAGCACATATTACTTCTGCTCTGTGTGAAAAGAAGGCAAGAGCTCTATTACAGTATGACATCCCTTAGGGGTATTGTCACTGTTGTCAATCAAAACAAGTTTTTCACGAACACATTTACTAAGAAAACCTTGTCTTTTTGCAAGGGGCCACTGTCAAGACTTGTTAAGAGTAAACAAGGCAAGACCACTCCCGTTTACTTTTGACATCAGAAGGATGCACATTTAGCTGTTTCTCAGGCTCAGCCCCTCCAGTATGCAGAATCCTGGAATATGCTGAAGCAGAAAATCCTGATATGCAAGGACAGGCTTGAAGTGAGTCAGTGGAACATAAACAGACCATACAGGATAAAGAAACCACAATTATTGTGGGGAGGCAAGCAAGGGGGCTTATCCATGAAGTTTTCTAAAATAGTAATTGCAGTTTCTTTCACAAACATGAAGACATTTCAAAAGATAAACTGAATAATTCTATATATGCAAAACCATAGTAATTCCTACTGCATAATATTCATCTTACTGCTCTTAAGAAGGTCAGGGCTGACTCCAAATCAGCAGAATTAGTTTTATCTTGAGTTCTAGTAATAATCAGTGCTTAGTCTTAAAGACTAAACCCCCAGAGTCATGAGTTTCTAAGATAATCTCATGCTTTATTACAGCAAAAAGCAGAATTTTTGTTGTTATGGTCAAAAATTAGCCTTAGAGTTTCCCCAGGGCTCTTTAATAGGAAAACAAGTACAAAGTGCCAGAAAGCTTCTTGCAGTTTTAAGCAAATCAATGAGTTTTCTCTTTTTTTTGTATAAGCAAGCAAAACCATAACTTAGACAGCAAAACCGGAAGAGAAAAATAGCAAAAAGCCATGGGAAAAAAAATTGAAATTGAAGCAATTTTTTTAACTTTTTTTACCTGTAGGAAGATAAGAGATATGAGAATGACATTACTGTTATAAGTAATGCCTGAAGCACGGAGCAGCTAAGCAAGATTTTTGATAACTCCAGACAGAACGAGTCTACAGAAATATCAACTAATCAATTTCTTACTGAATCAACTTGCTGCCTTAGGTCATAGCATGGTTATTTACAAGGTCTGACCTCTAGATCTCATTCTTACTACCTACGCAGACACCTAAAGATTTTCCCTTCTTATTGATGCAACACTATTTCATGGAAAAATACAGAGAAAATTATCATCATATATATAGTAGACATATAAATGTAAAACATATAAAATTCAGTGCTATAAACCTAATCTTATATGTATGTTCTTCTAAATTCATATTCCTAATTTTACAAAAGAGGTCATAGCATCAATAACTAGTGTATTTCACCTTCAGAGAAATCATCACTTATAACTATTTCCCATACTTTTTTTTTACATATACTTACACTGGAAGCATTCCAAAGCTTTACTTAATTATGTATGTATTTGTGTATAAAGGCAGCAAACTGTATTTACTTAAATCTGCATCAATCTTTAATCAGTACATAAAGGCACTATCACACTATTGTGGTTGAAACAACTACTATTGATTCTGCATTTCTTGTGAAATACCTTCAGATTTTTTTATCTCACCACTAGAATTAGTAAGTGGAAATTGTATTTGCTAGTTATAGTAAACCTAATACCTTTCTATCACAGCTGTCCTACGAAGACCCTTACAGTAAAAGATAGAAGCAGTCTGAGATCTAGTCATCTTCCATTTGTATTACAAAAAGTTATACCATGAGTACATAATAAGTGAGAACTACCAGAATATTTTGCTTTGCTTTGTTGTTTTCATTTTATCCAGAAATTTGTAAATCTGAATAAAGACTGAACACGTATTCAGAACTGAAAACAATATGTGTAACTTTATAGACAATAAATATTCCATAACTGAATTTAGGATTGTCTCTGGGACAAAAGAGTCCAGTTTTCAGAGGGCATCCTTAAGGGAGTAATTTCTAGAGAAATGCCACTGAACAGCATGGACAGTTGAATTGTTCAAGGGGAAAAGGGCCAAAATAATAATAGCCATTAGCACAGAGCAAGTACACTATTGGTTTGAGTTGAAGTGGCAACGCTGACACAATCCTGCTCTGTAGAAAACAATGTAAAAATTAGAAAGCTTCATACAAAGTCTATGGGGACTGGGAAAAGTAAGATGAAGACGTTTTTTAATAACCTAATTCCATAATATTTCTGAAAGACATTCTTTAAAACACAGGGCATATCTATGCCCTTAAATGAAAAAGTGCCAGGCAGTGACTTTGAGCACTGGCTGGAACCGCTAGTCTTCTGCAGTGCATAATTGGTAGCATATTCCCTGGCAGGATTTTCGCCTGTTCCACTTAAGAGTTCTCTGACACAATGACTGGGCATGGTTCAGGGGATAACTTGTGCCAGGACCATTCCCAAAAGGCCACATGGAAAAGAATGCAGTGGTTTGCGTGTCCCCCACCCTACACACTCTTAAATTTGCAGCAGTCAACGATGTACCCTCAAACACTCCTCTTGCCACAAGACACTTCATGCAACACATTCCCACCGTTTCATGCTATAAAAACATTGCTCTGGTAGATACCAGTCTTCATGTCCTTTCACACCCTAAAAGCAAAAAAAGAAATTAAACATAAAAATAAGGGGTTTTTTTAAAAGTCCAGATAAGTTACGGGGACAAAAGATACTCCTAGGACCCCTGAGCCCTAGGACTATGGCAATGACTTCTGGCCTTGTTTTATTTATTAGTATAGACAGATAAAGAGATTTTCACTGATATCTATGACGCATGCTAACAAATATCAGAGCACTCAATACACGCACTACTGAAGATACCACCACACATTTTGGTTTTGTATTTGTCACGGTGTTATTGCATCAGTAGCCAATTCACTAAGACAAATCAGCAATATTTGATGGAAGAAATTTGACAAAATATCAGTTAAATGCAAAAAGACATTTTGAGTGCCACAAGCTTTTAATAAGAAAACCACAAAGTTCAAGTCATTATCACCTGAGGTTCCTGGCAGCTGACAGATATAAGGCCAGCTCTTCAAGAGAGCATGGAAATAAAATCAATACACAGACTCATAGTGGTGGCTATATGTTCACCTGAGGCTATATGGACTACTGTGTTATGATGCATAATATTTCCAATTTCAGTAGCCACTGGCAGACAAAAGAACAATGTGGCTAGCAAAAAAATCAGTCCTCTGATTCCCCAGCTGAAATGTAGAAGTTTTCCTAGATGGTTCAGTTAGCAAAAAGGAAACAAACATAAGAAGAACTCATAGAGAGCAAGGGCACAGACTGACATTACTAAATATACTGCATATTTTCTTAATCTCTTACCTACAGCATCACATTTCACTGCAATACAGTACCAAGCTATTTACTGCATAAGAAATGCACAACTCACACTGTGGGTCTTCTTTGGCTTGCAAAAGAGCACACCAATATAATAAAAAGAAAATAGGTGCTGTTGAAGAAATAGTCACATTGCCTAACTTTATGTGCACATTTTCTGACTTTAGTACACTGGAAATCAACATAAACTATCTGGAATATTCAGGTCCTGAGACAATAAGGCCAAATTCTTCCCTTTGGCATCACCTGAGATAAGAAGATAATGTCACTTGCCACGTTTGAAACTGTAGGAGCATAATTTTGTTAACTTTTACAGAACATGTTGCAGCAATTATTAATATTGCAGCAGAATTGACAGTTTTTTTCAGCTATTTCCTGAATATCAAAACAATAGAGGATTATCTAATAAGAGTTAGATTTAGAGTTAGGGATTTTTATGTTAATTTTTTTTGCATTTGTATCACGGGGTTTTGGTAGTGGAAGGAGAATACAGAGGTGGCTTCTGTGAGAAGATGCTCAGAAACTTACCTTGTGTTCAACAGAGCCAAAGCCATCTGGCTCCAAGACAGACGGTGGTAGTGCCTCTGGGATGACAGTGCCCTGGTCTGGCCAAGGACTGGGGTCATTTTTTGCAATAGCCAAGAGTAGGTGTGGCTGAGGGGCATGGTAAGACACTAATGATGTTCCATACCACCTCATCATTGCCAGGGGTGGGGGAAAGAAACTTCTGAGAAGAAAGGCATCCCTCTCTGGTGCCGAGAAAGGGCAGTGCGACAGACCCTGTTGGTATTTGTCGCAGGATTTCTGTGCAAATAGTTCCTTTGTCTCATACCTTTTCTTATTAATAATGTTGCTATTACTGTTTGTTTTCTTATCTCATTGCTGTTTACCATAAATTGTTCTTATCTCCACCTGTAATTTTCCACCTTTTGTGCCTCCAGTTCTGAACTCCATCGCACCAGAGTGGGAAGGTGGAGGGAAGGGGTAGCAGAAGGATGGGAGTGAGCGGTGGCATGGTTTTAGTGGGACTACTAAATTGGAGAATACCATTACTAAACCATTAGAGCCTTGTTTTGACACATAACCTGTACTAATGTTGCTGCCATGGCCTTGTAAGAGAGTACAACATGGAAGGTGATGACTGCTAAAATTTTCCTAACACTACTCCCTCCATCTTCCCTCTCTCATAAAAAGCCACTGCACTCCAGTTACATATTTGCATAATAGTGAGTACACAAATAACAAAAATACTTTAGAAAACATTTTCCATCTTAAGGTAAACCATGGAAATTTTCAGTGCAAACTGTTAAAACTTTGAGGAAATTATATAGGGATCCATAATGGAAAGTTTCTGGCTGCTTTAATCTACAGTATACATATATATCTCAGAATCACAGCATGGCTGATGTTGGAAAGGTTTCCTGGAGACATCTGCTCCAACCCCCTGCTCAAGCAGGACCGTCTGAAGCTAATTGCTCTCAACTGCATCTATATGGCTTTTGAGTGTCGTAAAGGATGGAGATGCCACAACTCCCCTGGGCAACCTTTGTGAGTTCTGGGTCATTCTCACAATAATGACATGTTTCCTTAGATTCAGGCAGAGGCTTCTGTGTTTCAGTTTGTGCTCACTGCCTCTGGTCCTGCTAATTAAAGAGGATGTAATGGTCTGTGGTGAACCAAGCATATGGAAGCTAATTTATGGATTTTGTTCTAGTGGCTAACCAAACTGTGTGGTACAGGACAGTTCCTGGAAGAATCTTCAGTTCATTTGGGAGAAAGAAAGACACAAGTCTCCCAATTTAAACTGCAACCTCCTGAAACACATCAACTGCTCATGGGTTCAGGATTTGAGAATGGACATCTTTAATTCCAAAGGTGTGAAATATTACCTCTATTCAATTCAACAAGCATATTTCTTCCAGAATGAACATTCATTCTTGCACATCTCAGATGAATTACCACAAAGAAATTTAAATTTAGGCAGTGGGTAAGACCTGCATCTTTTAATTCATGTTAACCTTGGCTGTGCTGCAGTTCTTTAAATTGTTCTTACAGCTATTTAACTTCTCTTCCCAGTACTACCAGTCATTTTTATTTGGTTATTATTATTTATTTCTTCTTGCAAGAATGGAGGATCACAGTTATGAAGCACTAACTCCAGGCACCAGCCCTGGTGTTGTCATGGGCATGTCACAAGGAGCGGAATGTTGGAGGTGCCTGGATGGGTACCTGCACCATGGCCTGCACCATGGCCTGCTATGGCCATGGAGGACACCAGTGAACACGGGCTGAGAGGAGAAGGCAGGGAGGAGTGGGGAGGGTGGGAAAGCAGGGTCTGCCTGTTGGAATGGAGGAAGACTGCTTCTTCTTTGCTTCTCCTGTGTAATGCAGATGGATGTCCAGACAGGGATGTGAACAGACTATGGCATGCTCCTTTCTCTCTCCTCTGCTACTTATCCAGACACTTGCCAGCACTCCACATGGCACAGAGGCACCCCATCATGGTCTTACAGTGATTTGTAAGCTTCCCACAACCCTGGGCAGAGACAGATCCACACCCTTTTCCTGGCTGCCCAAGAGCTGGGCCCCATATGAGGTCCTGACACCAGCCCTAACAATGTAGTGACCACATCACAGTGGGAACAATACTGGTGGTGGGCCCATTTTATAGTGGGGCTGGTGACATGACTGGCCCCGGATGAGTGTCTTGTGGTTGCCAGGAAAATATGGGGTGGACAGTCCTGATCTGAGGCTGGCAAAGCCCCAGGCAGGGAAGCTTCCCATGTCAACAGACGGTGGATGTTCCATTTCTTGATTCTTCTATCTTTGATAGCCACAGTCCCAGACAGAGACACAACCACATGCCATTATTCTCCCTCCTCCACCACTCAGCTGGAGAGCACTGCAATTCATGCTGGGACATCAACCTACAATTAAGGAAGCATCCATAGTTTCATTCTGTTGCACGTCATGGTCCTACAAGTGGCTGGAGGGTCCCTACAGCTGTGGATGAAGGGAGCTCCACACCATCCACCATCTCTGTGCCCTGTTATGGTCTTAGATGCAGCTGGACGGGCACCAGAGCTGTGAATACAGGGAGCTCCGCACTACCTCCCTTTGCTCTGTGAAACTACTCTGTGTCCAACCTCCTTACAAACATGCAAATTAAAACTAGAATTCACCTTGTGAAAAAGACAAGTTCTGAACTTCTATCAGCATTATTTGTTTTTAAATTTTGTAATGAGAGCATCTATGTATGTCATACTAGCACTGAAATATCTGCCTTATCATTTCCTGCTGATTTTCTAGATGTTTGTTCTCCCAGAGAGAGCAATGGCAATTTATTAATATTTATTGTTCAACCCTGAGGACATATTTACACTTCCCAGGAGGGAATGCATATGTATGTATAAATGTACATGTGTGTGTATATATATAGATATTCATTTGCATATATATATTAAGTCCATATTATACACATAAAGTCACCATATGGAAACAATGTCAGATTTTGAAGGCAACTCACCTAACAACTATAAAATTATTGTCCCTGCAGTCTTAACTCTGCCTGCTGTATACGTGGATCCATTAGCTGAAAGCTTGCATAGAATGTGAAAGACTCCATGGTCTGCAGCAGTGGAGATCAGTTGTGCCTGTTTATTGAAAGAGAAGATTTCTTTTTCTTTTACTCTTTAATTTTTACCTTATTGATTTTTTTGCTTTTTCTATTTGATGAATATTGATTGTACTCATGCAGTATTGCATTCATACTAGTGCTTTATTTCTCCCTTTTTTATTCATTGTGGTAATTTACTTGGGGGTATGAAAACTGCTGAGTGTCACAGAATCAGAGAAGGTGGAAGGCACCTCTGGAGATTACCCAGCCTCTCCCCAGAGGAGGGTCAAATACAGCAGATTGAGTGTGCCCTCAGCAATATCTGCTGACACACCAGAGGGTCATGTCGCCATCCAGAGGGACCCCAAATAGGCTGGAGAAATGGGCTGACAGGAACCTCCTGAAGTTCTAAAAAGAGAAGTTCTGCACCTGGGGAAAAATGACCCCATGCACCAGTGGATGCCGTGGGTCACTCAGCTGGAAACCAGCTCTGCAGAGAAGGGCCTGGGAATCCTGGTGGACACCAGGTTGAACACAGCAACGTGTCCTTGCAGCAAAGAATGGCAATGGTATTCTGAACTGCATTAGGGAAAGTCTTGCCAGCAGGTTGAGGGAGGTGATCCTGCCCCTTTATTCAGTTTTGCTGAGGCCACACCTGGAGTGCTGTGTCCAGCTTTGTGTTCCTCACTACAACAAAGAACTTACTATATTGTCCCTTCAGCAGACAACAGGGTGGTTGACATCTTCCGTGAGGAGAACCTCGAGGGTTCTTCCAGTTGTTTGAAAAACATTGTCAGCAGACCCATCATCTGTCTCTAGGTGGAGTTCTGTGCATTCCTGCTTCTCTTCTCACACATAAAGGGCAACTCTTCCTCATTCCAATCTGCCCCTCTTAAGAGCCTGTACCCCTGCGTCACAGCACTCCAATTGTGTGAACCCTCCCACCACTTGTCTGTGGTTAAAGCCAAACCATAGCCCTGCTTTCTCCCCGTGCTGTAGGCACTTTGGACACAGCCTTTTCTGGGCTGATTTCCCAGGAAGGGTGTGAGAGCTTCCCCCATGAGCCAGACCCTTGGCATGAATGTGCCTGTGCTGCAGGGAGGGCCCTTCCGCCTGTCTCGTTGTTTTCAAGGTGTCCCCTGCCCATGTCACTCTGCACCCTTTGCTTAAAAATCACAGAATCATAGAATGGTTAGAAGGGGCCTTAAAAATTATCTAGTCCCAAATCCCCTGACACGGGCAGAGATGCCACCCACTAGACCAGGTTGCTCAGAGCCCCATCCATCCTGCTGTCGGACTCCAGGGATAGGGTAGAAAGCCAGTCCACAACCTCTGCATTTCACTGTTAGCCTTCTCTTCCTTCTCTTCTCCCTCTCCCTCGCCCTCATCATTCCCAGTGTAAATCCCCACACAGCCTACGGACAGTGATGGCTCTACTGCCCCGTTTAGGTGGATCCTGTCCCTTCCCGGCAGGCGCCACCTCCGCAGCCGAACCTCCGCCGCCGGCATCGCCTGTGCCACCCGCGGGCCGGCTGCGACCCTCCCCGAGCCCCGACCCCTGCGGGGGGACCGCGGGGACCGGCCGGGACGGCGATCAGGGCAGTGCGGACGGTGCGGGGGCCGCCGGCTCCCTCTCCTGGCCCCGCGGCGGCACGGCGGGACACGGGCGGGACACCGGCGGGACACGAGCGGGGCGCGGGCCTGGCTTTGCCCGGCGGCAAAAAACCCTCAAGATTTGTGTGATTTTATCGAGGCGTTCGTGTTCTCCGCTAACCTCTGGCTTTCCAAAACAGAGCGCTTTTTCTCTGCACGTGTTAATTCAGCGTAGATGGACTTGACGCTGGATATCTCCTGATTCCTGAAGGGGAAAAAAACCTGCTGAGTTGGGCACTCTTTGAGCAAGTGGAAAAATTGGATTCAAAACCTCTCTGAGGAAGAAACAAATTATTCTTTGTCCTGTGTTTCCTTGATATGTGTGCTAAACACCAAGTTCTAATGAAAATGGGAACAGCTCCTGCATTTAATGAGACTAAACCCTGCTTCGTTATGACAGTGACCTGAGATTAAGCTGCTGATTCTGGATCACAAGTGGTGAGAAGCAATATTGAGTCTCAAGGAATTGTCAGATTTAGAACAGGTCGGCAACTCAGGAGAAAAAGGAGTGTAAATAATTTAAAAAAAATAAAATAATCAAACCATGGGGAAATATGCAGAGAATCAAAGTGGAAAGAGTTTGCATACTCTCAAAAAAAGTTAGCAACGTTCTCACCCAGCTCTAGTGTAACTAAGTGTTGCTGACCAGCAGGTAGCTTGACATTATTTGGTACGTTGACCCCATGAGCTTTATAAAACTTATACAAACAAAAGCAATAGTGAATTTATGACAAAAGATTAGGAGTTTGTCCATAGGGAAAATTCAAGAAAGATTCACTTCTTTAAGTGGATTATCAAAACCTCCTTAAGCTTCTTTGAAAATCCCCTTATTCAGTATTAAATTGTCTTTACACTTACACAAGGAGTGAGTTTCAACACTTTAAATTTTTGCCTTTAGTGTATTTGGATTGGTTTTCCTCAGTGTCCCTGTTCAGAAAGATCCCAAGCAATTGGATTTTAGGCAGTTTGCAGCAGGACAGAAGACTTTAAGATTCATCCTCTCAATTCAGGACTGAGGTCATTACTGTCGCTGTGGTGAGGAATCTTTCCTGTACCATCTGCATTGTAATATCAGATCCTGTCAGAGATGCTGACTCAAAAGCAAGATTTCTCTTGTCTGTGTGAACCCTTAGACCTCCACATGAAATGTGAGGTAACAAGTGCCAGTACAAGAGCAAATGGACTCAAGTTGTGCCAGGAAAGGTTTAGATTGGATATTAGGAAAAATTTGTTTACTGACCAGGTGGTCAGACATTGGAACAGGTTCCCCAGGGAAGTGGTGGAATCACCATCCCTGGAAGTGTTCAAAAAACATATGGATGTGGTATTTGCGGAGATCGTTTAGTGGTGAACAGGGTGGTGCTGACTTAATGGCTAGACTCCATGATCTTAGAGCTCTTTTCCAACCTTAATGATATTATCCCTTTTGAAGTTAGTTGCTGTCCTGAACTTCTTTGGAAATACAGGAGAATGAGAGTTTTGAAGTCTATAGAAACACTCCCTGTTTATGGTTGCACTGACTGCCTGAGTCTCCATTGCAGTTGCTGAAGCCCCCGTAGAGGTTCAGCCTCTGGGGACTCAGTTCGACTGTCTGACCTTGTGTCTCACAAGACAATCAATGTTGAGACTTACTCAATATATCCACATGAGAACAGCAGATAAAATGGACATATCCTGAACGAGAAAAAAACATGAGGACTCCTTAGATGGAACTAGATACTGATGTTTAGGTGAGCAAAATTCACACTAAGTCTTCTATGCTAGAAATACCTGACCGTTGTTTAGCCTTTATTGACCACGATGGGAGGTCAGATACATCCTGTGACTTCAAACAAATACATTTATAGGCCTTAATTTTGAACTTAATCAAAGTTCAAATTAGCAGTTTTGGTCTTGGTTTTGGTAGATTGGTTTGGTTTTCCTTTTTTGTTTGTTTTGTTTTTTTAATTTCTGATCTGAGTCGTATGTTTGATATGCATTCAGCTGAATGTCATGTATAGCAGGGTTTGAGGTAAGACACAGACACCCATATCCCCTGAAGCTGTGTGACCAAGTAAGGGTATGTTATTCTGTCATAAGGAAGAATCTTATGAATTTTGTGTCTGCAGAGCTAAGCAATTTGTAACCCTATTCTTAACATGACTAATTTTAGGCACTCACATCCCAGTATAGTTGGAATTGCAGTGGGCTGGATCTTCTCTGTCGTAGCTGTTTTTCAGACTGGCACACAGGACACAGGACTGCTTATGACAGTCTCTGCTCACCCATTTTTCCATTGCTGGAATTTTGTGGGTGAATAGAGGTTTCTAAGCACAAGAAAAAGAAAAAGAAAAAGAAAAAGAAAAAGAAAAAGAAAAAGAAAAAGAAAAAGAAAAAGAAAAAGAAAAAGAAAAAGAAAAAGAAAAAGAAAAAAGAAAAGAAAATCGGAGTGATTTTTTACTGGCCTGTTGCTCAGATAGACTCTTATGTCCTACATAAGGAAATTCCTACACGAACAACACCTGTGAGAGAAAAAGCCTAATAGATTTTCTTAAAGGGCCTTCTTGTCCTGTGAGCTCTTTTCAGATAGCTCAGCTTTTTCTTCAGGGGTAAAGGCAAATAAATTGCACATCCCCTCATAGTTTTGGAGGCAGTGGAAAAATAGTGGAAGAAGTGGGGGGGGGACTCTCCTCTTGCAACTTCCATCAATGTCTTGATTTTGAGACAAGCTGCAAAACACAGATGTGCTGCTATGCTTCTGGCCCGCGGTGGGAAGTAATAACTGGAATCAGGGATGCAAGGTGTCGGGGAGCGGGTGGCGCGGGCGGGGGCGGCAGGGGGCGCACGGGCCCGGAGCATCCCTCGGGGGGCTCCGCCGAGGGGGCTGCCTCAGAAAGCTGGATGCTGGACAAATCTGAGAGCATCCCAGTACCGAACAGTTGCGATCTTTGGCTGCTGTCCCACCAGCCCTTCCGTGCAGGCAGACTTTCGCTGGAGCTGACGAGCGGCGCTCGCGTAGATCGGGTTTCAAAATTAGGATCTAATTTTAAATGAGATGTCAAAAACTGGGACTGACAGTGGGAAAGACTGTAAGGAGGCAAACCACAGGTAATCTCTGTGAACAGCTCGGTAGCCATGCTGACAGCTGGGAACGGGAACCCCGGAGCGCTAACGTGAGCTCTCAGGCTGCTCCCCTGACCTCCGACAAGCTGCTCAGTGCTTCTTCCTTCAGGTGTTGAGCTCCTTCTGAAATGCTGCTGAATAGTTTGACAGGATCAGTGGAAGCCAGGAATGTTGCTCCATTCTCGTGAAGCACTCGGTAACCTATGGGAGCTACTTTCCTTTCTCACTTTCTCTGTGTATGAAAGAACTCATCTCATGGAATAAATAAAACCGGGACTACAGAGCAAAGTATTGCACTACTCCCTCATGGAATAATGCATTTAAGTAGCAGCACTGCATTTGTCTGGGACTTTTGTGTTTTCTTTTCCTTGCTCTCTTTGGAACATTATAGAGCCTTGAGAAAATCTCCTAGGTAGAAGCAGAGAATTCTGGTCATGCAGAAGGAAGAAAAGTGACTAAAACAGCCAGGCAGCCACTCTCTTGGAAATACTGAAAGTATGTATAAAAGCATTGAATTAAAATAAGCAGTGTCCACTTTGTTTTATGAGATTAGTCTGGGCAAATGCAACCACTAGACAGATGTAACAGCACCAGCTCAGACGAAACCAAATCATCTGCTATTTAGAAACTCAGGTAGCAACCTTCAGCTGGACAGCTAGGCAGCAATAACAGGAAAACTCATTTGTCACGGATGAACCAAGGACTTCTCTTTATTCGCCTTTTTCATTTTTTCCCCTCTCTTTTTCTTGTGTTTTTGGTTTGTTTGTTGATTTTTTGTGGGTTTTTTGGTTTGTTTTATTGGGTGGGGGAAGTTGTGGAGTTTTTTGTTGGTTTGTATTTAGTTTAGTTGTTGTTGTTCTTTTGTTGTTGTTGTTCTTTTGTTGTTGTTGTTATTTTCTTTTTTAGATATAGAGTTAGGAAAAAGTATGACTGCAGGGACAGGCTGCTTTACCGGACTACCTGAAGAATGGTTCCTTGAATGCTTGTACTTGAGTCCTAGATCATGGAAGGGAATAACATAGTACTATGGGGTTGTAGGTTTTTGAAAACATTTTCTGTCTGACTAAAGAATATGCAGACATCGTAAAAGACACATCATAAGAAGACCCAGTTAAGAACTAATTTCCTCTGTATCCTTAGCTCATTTCAGACTGCCAATGTCAGTGTATCTTTCTTCACCTCATACCCTCCTGGACATGAGACCAAAACCCAGATTTCCATCACACATGATTTCCCACAGTACAGTAAACTCTCTTTGGGTCCACTTTTTGCCACTAGATTATTCAGTTATTTCTGATTCATCCTGGCTGTTTTTTCTTGTTTCTTTGTCTTTGTTTATGATGAGTGTTTCCACCACTCTGGGTGCCTAAAATGGAAATTGACTTCCAGATCATTTCATAAATCAGGGAATACAATTCTGGGCTCAGGCTGCAAACTGAGAAGGACTCCTTCTTTATGTGTACAGATTTTCCAACGGCTTCATCTGCAACACTATGTAACACACCATAAGTGCAACCAACTCACAGGTTCTAAGTTCACACACATTAGGGTGCCTTGCTGAAGTAGAGATCAAAGTATTTGACATTTTATTGATTATTAGACCATCTAGAAGTAGAAGCTATTAGCAAATAGTTGAAAAGATAATCGATGATGCTTTCATTAGAGAGAGAAAAAAACAGAGAAGCTGTTATTAGTGCCAATCAACACTGGAAACTGAAATCTTGAGCAATTCTGAAGTGAGGAATTTGTTTTCAATCCTTTCCTTCTAACAGTATTATAGAGATTGAAATCCAGGTCCCTGATTAACCCCTGAGTAAAGAATAACCTTCACCTAGAGAGCTCTTTTTTCAAAAGAGTTGGCCCCTGTAACTAGAGCCTGTTCAATTATTCTTCTTCAAAGAGAGCAGGCAACCAAGAATGTCAGCTTCATAGAAAGAGCTATAATTTCGAAGCAACTTCCTGTTTGTCAAACTTTTTTTAATCTTGGTGTTGTAAATGGGAGGAAATGGCATGAAGGAGATGTTTTCTTTTTTTTTGTTGTTCCATTTTGCAATTTCAGAAGCTTACAAATGAAGGTTGTTTTCTGTCATTGCTTATAGATTAAAAGTGAGCAGACTCTCTATAGACTCATAGCTACCAAATATCTGATGAATTCAGATCAGCCACATAACATATTACAGTGTTCTTCAAAATCAAATAATGACCTCCACTTCAAAAAATAAGGAAAAAAGAAAAAGAAAGAAAAAAAAAAGATAAGCCCAAACCAAAAAAGCCACCCAAAATCACACGCTATCTGCTATTCAGAAGAAAAAGACACACAGCTGAAGCTGGCTTTAGATATGAAGTATCTCCCTGGAAGAAGTCAGTCTGTCAAAATATCTCTTTCTTGGCAAGATCCCAGAAGGGGAGTATTTTCACAAAGATGAAAAGAGTGTTAAATGCTAACATTCTTCCAGATTGGATATACATTCTTTATTATACATATTTTTGTTATGAAACAAATACATTTTGGTAAAATTTGGAATATGTTTCTGTGTTTCCTTCTCTACTGTATATTTTGTGTGATAATATGGCACTGATTTCCCATTTAATTTAAAACAGTTTAAAATAACTGGTAACATCTAGTAGCTTTCTATTCATCTAACCTTTATTTTCTCTTCTGTATATTTTAATGCGAAGCAGGGAGTTGGCTGGGATTATTTACTTTTTGTTACTTTTCTGTTTTAGAATAAGACACAGACTTTGACCTTCTCCCTTCTGTTCATGACTTCCTCACCATCACCCAGCTTTTCTGTTCATTGTCCCAAATTACATGGTGGAAAGAAATGTTTGGATTTAAACTCTGATGCTTTACATTCTGAGACTCAGTTCTTGAAGAACAACAAAAATCTTTACCAAATGATATGCTGGTTCCTTTCAAACATTCCTCCAATATTTGTAAACCAGAAGATACATGTACTCTCTCCTCTTTGTCAGAGCCCTTACATTTCACAGTGTTAAATCTCTGATTTGGGGGGCCAAAATTAGTGTTTGCCCAAATCTCAAAATAAAACAAAAGCAACAGCAGCAACAGCAACAACAAAGAGAAGAGGGAGGGGAAAAATTAAAAAAATAAAAAAAGAAAACCACATCTATAATCTTCTCCCCAAATACATGTTCTGTGTAACTTAAGGACAAATTAGTAGGTGAATGGGATGTACATGGACAGACACTTTCACAAATATCCCTGTAAACCTAAACCACACTCATTGGGGTGTACAGGAGCTGCGCAGTAAGGGCAGGAGTAATCTCGGAGGCTGAAAAGCTCCAGCCTGATAACATTCAGCATAGTAAGATAGTACTGGATACATGTAATATGCAGATGTCACGTGCTACTTTAATTAGAAGACCGGACCTTTGTCTGGTGTTTTAAACTAATTATTTTTCCTTTTTAGCATAGTACCCTTTTTCAAATGCTTATGCTTTCCAGGAAAATAGGTTATTTTATTCAGCCTAATGTGTTTTCCTAATCCCCTTTTTTGTTACATGGTTATTGCCATTTAAAATAGTCTTTACAAAATAGTTTCTATGAGAAAATCAAACTTCTACAGATCACAAATATTAGGCTATAGAAATAGGTAGATGAAACACGGTTTGGAAAAAAAAATACACTAAAGAAATTAAATTAATGTGAAGTCTTACTCTCCCATCTCTATCTCAAAAACAATGCATGTGCTTTATTTTAAATGTATTCTAGCACTCAACCCCTAATCTGGGAAGGAAAACCTACCCTCTACTCTGGGTAAGCTTCCACTCCAAGCAAAGCATCCACCAAAGCAATTGTAGCTGACATCCTCTCAGGATCACTCCTAGCATGTGCAGCCTGCGAGTTTCCTTGGAAACTGCCATGCAGCAAGCATGAGATTATGGCATGTGACTGCTAAACTGTATAGCTTTACCCAGGAAAATACAGGAATGCAAGAACGGGGACCAGAACTGCCATCCACTTCCCAAGGACAGTAACTGCTGATTTTCAACAGAATTCTAATGGCCAACAAATTGCTTCTACAGTCACAAAAGATAAGGAACTAAAGCAAATCTGTTGTTTATAAGCTTATGCTCATTCCATAACTGCCAGTTTTACTGCTGTGAGGGGGCAAAACTGAAAAGCAACCTGAAAATCACCACATCTCCAAACATGTTCCATGAGAAGTCAGCTGTGAGGCCTTATAACATTTTCCTTAGGCTGATCTAATCCGGATAAACTACCTCATAGGGACCTTTTTAAAAAGAGGCATTCCCTCTCCAGATTTCTGTGATTATACAGTGTTAAAGGTGAGACCTTGAGAACTGCAGCAGTGGCCCATCCAGGTAACTACCAAATTCACCAGCTTGTACCCGACAGAGTCTGTATATAAATAAACTAAGGAAGGACATAAGTGCAAAGGAAACACATGATTCTTTTTATTCAGGCACTTTAACAGACTTGCCAGCAATGGATTTAGCCATTTCTGGATGCTAATAAGCCTCTAGTCCCATCGCTGTCCTGTGGCAAGCAGTCCTGCAGGTTACATCAACATTTGGTGAGGAAGTTTTTCCTTTGGTTTATTGTGAATCTGGGTCCTGCTGGTTTCCCTTTGATGACTCTTAGCCCTTGCATTGAAAAGACAGTGACCAATTGTTACCTATTCACCTTCTTCTTTCTACTAATGATTTTACAGCTCCTCTATCAAATCCCCCTCCAGTCATCCCAGTTTGAGGCCATAGAGCACTACACTCATTGTTTTACAGTGCACTTTTACATGCAGTTTGTCTGTGGTGATGTCAGCTTGGAACATGCATTTTCTTGTAGCTTTATTAGGCGAGACTGATTAGCTGGGTCCTCAAATATATAATTTAGCCTGTGGGCTTTGCAGTCTCCCTATGAATTTGACCCAGGATATACAGGTCACAGGAAAGCTTAATGATTTGGGTATTTAGATGTTCTGCAGGAGCCCAGCTTTGCTGCTGCCATCCCCTCGCGGCAGTAATTATTATACTCAGCCTCAAATTCATTCATATTAACTTATACTGACTTCAAAGGTTTTGATGTAAATCCCACCTTCCCTCACTGATATGTTTCTGGGAATCTATTGCATCCCCCCAGACCCTGCCAGGAGCCTGTGGCTCTGGGGCTGCTGGGGCACCCACCCAGAGCCATCTGGCATCTGCCCGTGGTCCTCCAGGGCACCACTCACTGAAGGACAGCTGCCCAAAACAAATGGCGACCTCTGTCATCTGGGCCATCAATTGTTACAACATCTGGCAACTGGCTTTCTTATGAGAAGTGACATTTGGTTGCTTTGGACCAAGGATTTTAAGATCCATGGGCCAGAGTAGAAAATGGGGCAGATTCCAATTTTTTATTTTTTATTTTTTATTTTTTTTATGTACTTAAAATGTTTTGCATTCACTTGGAATAACAACATAAAGAACTCAAAGCAAATAGTCAAATTATCACAGTGATTGAATCCTTTGGATAATTTTTTGCTGGTCTTATCTCATTCCTGCCCTGAGTTAATACCTTGCTGCATCTGAGACTACTTCTCTAAATTCTTTTACAGACACTCTCCTACACCTCAGTGGTGCATTTAACCAAATGCAGTGACTAGCATTATTGCAGTTGTCTCCACTGAATGTAGGTGCTTGGCCATGTGAGTTTCTAACCAGCTTTACATCTGCATCCCTGTGTACAACAGCCGCAAGCTGGTCTGACTCCCTGTGCTCAGTCTGTCTTCTCATAACTTTTCTTCACAAGTCAAATGCAACAAAAATAGATGTCAGGGCACCTCTAAATTTGAAATATTTCAATGTGCTAAAAAGTGTCTTTGGTCTTTTGTTGCATTCATAAAACAATTTGAAAAAAAAATTAAGAAGAGTGATATCCTTGAAATCTTGGCAAAGCTAATAGTGAACTCTGGAAAATTGCATTCAGGTATTGTATACATTTTTATTGTGTTACTTCAGTCTCACAGATGGCTACAAATAAAATAAACGTTTAACATAAAATATTTATTTCAAGCTACAAACACTGTCTTTTAAAGATTCCTTCCTTAAACTCCAGGCAGATCTGATAGACAAAAAGGGAGGAAAAAAGCAAATAGCTATCAAATAAGTAACTAAAATAAACTTTCAAAAAATAAACTTTCAAAATGAAGAAATAAATCTTATTAACCACAAAGAAAAAGAAAATCAAATAAAATATAAATGTGACAAACATGTATAAAGAAACGTAAAGCTTTTTAAAATTAATAGGAACAAATTTATTATTTAAATCTACTAATCACAATAACTAATGCAAACTCTTAGTTCTAATTGAACTAATCATCACGAGTAAATTCTAAAGTACAGTGGCTGCACTGATTTATCAAAATGCCAAACCTTCAAATAGTTAATTCCAGAGGAAGAAAACAAAATCTTAGTGCAAATACTTGTATTTCTCTGTGTTGAGGTTTCATCTGGGTTTCCTGTGAAAAATGGAGATGGAAAACAATACTGTCGAGCTACACAGCCCCATTTCAAGCACCTCGCTGCAGCAGTCAATGACGGAGTCTGAAATGGAGTTAGGCTTGTTTAGCATGCCTGCAGGGTCACGCGGAGTGACCCACTCCCCTCTGGTTTCACTTAAAGCTCAGATTTTCTCCATGAAGATAACATGTTCCTCTGATATTTAGTTACCTGGTCTCCAGAAAGATATCATTTTGTATGGTGTCATTTTTAACCTTTGTTTAAGGCATCTTTTTTTAACATAAACTCTTTTAACCTGATATATTTCCTGAAGATCATGTGCTTGCAAGGAAAATGTTTGGTTATTGAAATATCTTAACAAATCTAAGTTTACTGTAGTTTTAGCTTGATAGGTTATGAAGAGGTGCTAAGGCAATCATTAAGTGTTTTTACTTTCTTTTGATATTTTGTGCTATAAACATATGCATATTCATATAGATGAACTGATTCTGTATGTGCTTATTCTGAGAGCTTTTGTACTGAAATATGAGCTACCACTTTCATGGCTTTTTTTTTAATTCAAAACACGTGTGATTCATGATAAACAGGCAATTTTTTTTTTAATGGATTAAATTATGACAGAAATTTTCATTTGAAATTCCAGCAAACAACCACCTTCTGAGTGTGAAATGCTCCAAAGTATTGTTTGTATATTGAAGGCTTTTTGAGGGAACTGGAAAATTATTTGACCAGAACTTCCCTAGCATAAATTGGTATCAGGTGGGGTGTTGCCACTGGGAGAGGACCTGGCTGAGTGCATTTGGTTGAGAACTTGCTGCTGTTTGTCTGACAGCCACAAAGGCACACTGGATACAATATCTGTGCAAGTACTTTCTGCTTATCGGGAATGGCAAGTCCCAGACCACCTCCCTGCCCAAGTGCCCCCTTAAGAGGCCTGATTGGCATGTGAGGAATGCAAGGATTAGTGATGTAAACTGCAGCAAATCCAAAGTATAAGGAGGGCAGAATCTATTTAAATATGTCACTGGGAGTCTGGAATTACATTTTTCTATTTCACTGTTTCCAGTCTTGTCTTCTTAAACTTCCTGACTGGTACTTTGAAAACTCTGCTTGCCCTCCCAGTCACATCAATAGCCTGCCCCTGCACTGTCCCTTAGCATCCCCATTTTGTCCACCCTTCTGTGCTCTAATCTCTCAATCTGCTCACTTATTTTTATTTTTAAGAGAGGGAGGGTATGGTGTCTTGTTGATGTTGCAAAGCAGATGTTTCAGGCAGTGGTCCTATACCTGAGATACCACAAACAAGTCAGAGTATCACTGCCTGAACAAACGTAAAACCTTTTGGCCCAGGAACTGTACAAAAATCCTTCCCATTTGCAGAATCCCTCCCTGAGAAAAGCACAACTGATGAAATCAGTGCAACCACTCATGACCTCTGAGACTATGGTTTTACATGAAGATTTTGCTGGTGGGAAATCAGTTTAAGAAGTTTCAACCCCTTTTCCTTCCTCTCACCTGCTTATTCCTTTCTCTGCTTCTCCACCTCTGGTGTGGGAAGTTTATCAGTCCTTCAGCAAGGCTAATTCACTCATTGGTATCGCT
The DNA here is from genome assembly GCA_013396755.1 of Sclerurus mexicanus. Taxonomy (NCBI): domain Eukaryota; kingdom Metazoa; phylum Chordata; class Aves; order Passeriformes; family Furnariidae; genus Sclerurus; species Sclerurus mexicanus. Next base: position 535,713 of record VWZF01005188.1, read on the forward strand.
GCTGACAGCTGGACTGATACAGGTTAATAAAGAAAGAAAAGCAACTCTAGAGGAAGGGTGGGAAAGTGTCTATTAGCTTAGATCATTTCACTGAACTATTTTTTAGTATGGTCACCCAGACAGCTCAATTGCCACATTTGAGTACCAACATAGGTGGGGAAGACTGTTTTAAACTAGCTTTGCAACTTGAAAAATTATAAGGTGGAATCTCAGTTTGGTTTTTTTGGGGTGTGTGGAGTAATACACATTCAGGAATCATGTTACACCTGCCTGAAAGGCAACCAAAACTGTTGCAAAACTACTGCTTGGGGAACATGAGATAACAAATTCTGATAGAACCTGTATGGAGATGTTGACTTGTGCAAGGGCTGATTCCTCACTTTCTGTTCTCAGGAACATTGAGACATAGCAGATTTTATATTCTACTTACACGGGCAGTTGTAAAAACACAGCAGTTGAAAACAGGTACCAGAAAAATAGAAAAAAAAGAGAGAAGCAAAAAAGATAACCAAAGGAGTACAAAGGCTTCCACAGAGGCAAGAACAAAATAAACCAGGTGACATTGCTGTGGAAGGGGAACAATTCTAGAGGGGTAGAGAAGTGCCTTTGAAATTACGAGTGTTGTTGAGGTGATATATAAGGATGGTTTGCTCACCACTTCATCCCAGTGAAAAAAATACTGGCCCCCCAAAATGAGTAAGTTGTAAGCTGAACACAAAGAGGTATTTTTTCACACTGTATGTAACTAAGGTGGGGAACTTGCTGCTACAGGATGTTATTGGTGCTCAAAGCTCATTTAGATTTAAAGGGAGAATGAACAAGGACGAAAATCTAGTAATGGAAACACCTAGAAAGCAAACTTGGCACAGGAGGCCCCTGAGGTTCAACTGGTGGAAGCTGTTTGGGGAATTATCAGTGTATGCCTCCACATTCCTGCCCCAGGCACCCACCTTGTCACTGCCAGAGGTGGGATAACAGGATGGGTGGGTTTGGACCTGATTCAGCACATCTGTTCTGATGTTCTGCAACACTATAAAGCTGTCTAAATCTGAACCTAGCCTTGTGTTTCTGCATGTTGCTGTGCTCCTACATGGGCAAGGCAGCAAGAGTAGTGTGGACCTGTACCCACATCTCAAGTTTGTGAGCAGAGAGGGGAGTTTTCCTGTCCCTGGAGCCAGCATAGATGGGAACCAGGGAATCTGGCAGTCTGGTCCTCATCCTTCTAGCAAGAACTTTTTAGAGAGGAAGATTAACAATCTAGGGCTCTGTTCTGTGACTGTTTGGGAGCTAAGGGCATGCTTTTTACACCACTTAATCAATCTAAATAGCTACTAGTTGTGGTGTGGTTGGTTCCTGATGCTTAAAGATTTTAGTGTATTATGTAGATTTTCTAGAATTTCTAGAATTATGTAGGTTTCCTTGGATTGCTGACGTATTAGGTGGTCTTTAGAGATCACTGGGCACTTTCTCACACATTTCTGAGTTCTGCCAAGGACTGATGACACCAGCTCAGAAACTCACCTCCGCATGCATGCACAATATAAATGCAGTATAGATATATAAGAACATTGCAGACTTACAGGCAGCAACTCAAAGGATAACGCATGACAAAGGATTTTTTTACATTGGTGAATGGTTAAATGGATGGGGTCTTAGTATCTGGGTCAAACCATGGCTAAAACTAGGCATCTGTTGCTTGTTAGTGTTGGTAATGATCTTATTGCTACTACCACGTTTGCTATCCTTTTTGCAAAGGGCCCTGCAGAGGATGATGAACTCAGCTTTTGTAGCAGAAAAACAAAAAGGGGGAATTGTGGAAGACTTCTCGGTTGAAGACACCTTTGGCCTTGGAAGGATGCGGCTCTGAGGATGGGCAAGTGGAGAAAAACATGTCTACGGCCTTGCAGCAGCATGGGAAAGTAGAAGAAAGAAGAAAAATAAATGAGAAAAACAAGATATGTTTTGAGTCTTACCAGCATGAGCTGTGAACTACCTATCAGAAGATGGTCTAAGACTTGTGGACAAAAGTGCTTGGCTAATAGAATGTGACATGTGTATGTGTAGACAGATAAGAAAAAGTATAAAAGAGAAGCCTGTTAATATAGTAGTTGCTGCTAGTTGTAAATATTCCCTGCCCCAAACTTCTGTGTGTGTTTGACTGTTGTCACAGGTTCCAGCTCTAAACTCTCCAGTGTGTGATGACTCGTGTTTATAAAATGCAGACCCTTTAGAGCTTATTTAAAAGACAATTTCTCACAGAGAACATTTTTTAACCTAAAAATCGCTATATTTAATGAATGTACAGAGGCACTAATTGTCTTAGTCTATCAAGCCTGCAAAGTAATGAAGAAGTGGATACATGCAGGTGTTTGGGTAAAGCTTCAGTTTGAACTCCTATAAAAGGAAGTATTAGAAGAAAAGGCTTATGTTCATCTGTATTTTCCTTTTAATAATCTCATCATGTTTAATGTTTCAATATTGCATAGTTCTTATTTTGCATAAATACATGATGATTATAGCTGTATAACCTTGGCAACATAGTGTCCTCTTGAGGCAGCCTGAAATAGAAGAGAAATGCAGATTATACTACACAACTGCCCTTCTGGGAATAATATTTTATTATGCTTTATTTCCTTTCCATAAAATTCAAAGAAAATGAAGGTAATTTGGGTTCTACAAAACCAATGACAAGCTGGTGGAAGAAATTCCTAAATGCCTCTGAGGCACTGCCATACACACAGGTGTAGGCAAAGATGGGCAAGATTGCGCTACGCTTATGAATACCTTGGGTCTGACCTACTGAACCTGAAGTTTGAGATTTCAAGCTGGAACTTGTTTAAATATTATTAATTGTATGAAAATAATGAGGTCAGATCTCAGACACAGGAAACAAGTGTCTGCTGTAACTTCACTGAGTGGAAAATGACACATGAGGCAAAGGAATTGAGCACCCAGTTGTTCATTAGTTTATACAGCCTGAGAATGTGGCCCAGGGACTCTCTCAGGCCGGCCATTAGGGCTATTGTAAAAGACATTAGGACTAGCCTGTGATGTCAGTGATAAGCTCAGCTTTCATTTAATAACGCAAAATAAAGGCCTTTTTCATGGTGGAGATAGAATCTCAGCCAGCCTGCCTGCCACTGAAAGAAAACAAAACCAAAAAACCTTTCATATAGGGAGACAACTTGCTATTTTTTGACACTAAATTGACTCTTGAACTATTACCTAGGGCAGACTGAAATGTCACTTCTTATAAACGAGCCACTACTCATTTGTTTTCTGTTTAGTGCCTCATCAGAAGCGGGATGAAAATGCTCCTCAGAGCAATGGTACGATATACCCTCGACATGCAAATTGTGAGTTTTGCCTATGTAAGGAGGAAAAGGCTAAGTTCTTTACTATAGGATGAAAAGGATAAATCTACATAAATTGTTTGATGAATCAGTGAAATAATCTCTGAAGAATCACACAGGAATAAACCTTTGCAGCTAAGGAAGGTTATACCTTCAGCTTCACTATCGAAAGGCTGGTGCTTTTATTCTCTGGCATGGAAAGTCAAAGAGTGTTTCATTAGCATGTGAGCCCATTAATCTTACATTTGGCATATGAACTCCCACGTGATTTGAACATCTGCCTGGAAGGTACATCTCTGATTAGAACAGATATGTTATTATGGAACTAAAATAAATATAAAAACAATTTTCTGTCTTTCAGCTTGCTTTCTTCATAATACCTGTATTGAAGTAATCATGGATAAAACTTGTCAAGTCCCAAAGCTGCTAATGTTTCATTAAGAATGCACACAGTAATAGGGTAATTCAATACTTGTCTGTGGGATATGTACCTATAAGGTTATATTACTGCTCAGTCACAGGAACGCTGGAAACAACTGGCAGAACTCTTGCCTGCAGCTTACAACACAGGCATCTTTAAATAGGAAACTTGCATTTAATGCCATGCTATTTAGTATCCCAGTTTCTTCAGTTCCTGTTTTAAAAGGTGACACCTGTAGTCTAAAAAGTGGTGATTGAGAAGTTTGGGAGGATTCCCTTCCTCAGGCTAGCCTTGAATGGTTACAGATAAAATGTCCAGATTCTGGCTGGACCTGGTTTGACTTATGAAAGGACAAATCAGAGACTGACCTGTAGATCTCCCATGAATGAGTACTGGCAGCTTCAGTGGTCATCTTCTATTTGACCATAACTTTACTGACTGTTTGTCAGCAATTGCTTTGCAGTGACAGAGACTAACTGGAGCCCATATGAGATTGCAGTGATTGGTCAATATTAAAATTATGCTGCCTCCTGTTTCCAGAGTGGCTTTCTGCACCCACAAGTTTTATGAAAACTGCAATCCTTTATTACAGTTTGTGAGGACTGTACAAGCAAATATGCACAAAGATAGGGCTCCGGAAAGACTGAAGGCATCTCTCTGTGATGTCTTTTTGAACAGAAGCAGCATGACCTCATAAGGGAAAATCATCTAAGGGGAAGATGTGTCAGAAGCTGCAATCACAGGCTACACTGGCAGACCAGAGATGAGACTGAATCATGGAGTAAAAGGTGGTTTGTGCACATAAGCCTGAACCCACATCTGCACACCCACTAAGCTTGACTCATCCATCCCAGATAGACATTGACACTACCTTTTCAAGAAGGCAAGGATACTAACAGTGACAGTGTGCTAATATTGTTCTATCCCCTATATTCCACATATAGCTCGTTCAATTTCTCTTCCTTTCTAAGAGTCAAAGTTTCCTAGCTGTGAAATGATCCTCAAATTAGATAGGTAGAAGATTCAAGGTGCACCAGCAAGATGCTTTTGTAGAATGAGACAGAAGAGAGTGCAAAATGAAATACGTTGTGTTTTCAGGCTTCTGTACCTGTTCCAACAAAGCAAAAGGAGATGAGAAGCATGAAGAGGAGGAGACAAGGAAATATACTTCTTACAATTCCAAATACAAAATCATCGTTTTTGACTTTATGAGTGACAAAAAGGAGAAACTATTATTTGTAGGATTTTAATATGACATTTGATAGATATGTGAGTCTATGCATGTTATGGGCAGTATGAGAATCCATCACTCATCCTGCTCATGGTTTGAAATGAACTCATACAGGAATCTTTTATTCTAGAAGTAGAGTGAGCAAAAATACAATTTTTGGTACACAAAATGAGGAAAGAAGATGATCAAGCTAAAAAAGAAAAAACATATTGGTGATCTCCTGTTTCCATAAGGTAAAAAGTAAATAAGGTATTTGGCAACTATCACACCACATACCTTTTGTTTCAGAGGAAAATGTGTCAGACATGATTCAGATTTCCAAAGGGCTGCAGGCAGGCATACCTGTTTCAGCTGATGTTTCTGAGAAAACACACTAAATTGTATGGACTGACTGGATTACAGTGCTTTCATCCAGAAAAGGAAGGTGCCAAGCATGCAGTCTATTTGAGTTTCTGACTATTTTTTAGCTCGTGAGAAGGAGAGAGGATGTCTTTGGTTTTCTACTCATTTTGTTAATTCAGAAATTTGCTTAGTCCTAAGGATCTTAAAATTTCTTTCTCACTTTTGGAGGATTTCTGCAGAATTAAAATGCATTCAGAGATGAAGGATATATTCTCTGTACAGTTCAGTTACAATTTTGCAGTCTCACATAGTACATGAAACAACACATATTAAATAATGTTCACTCCTAATGTGCAGAGCAAAGATCTGCTCTCATTTGCCAGATGTGACACTTGGCCATGACAACAACTATCGTAAGCATTGGTATTGGTATTTATACTGGTACCGATAGTACACTTCACAAACACAGCAAAAGGCTCCACTGGTGACAGTCAAAACATATGCGTCACTTTTTGTATGAAGGACACCCAATTTGTCTTGCCACTGCTTGGAATGAATATTAATAACAACAATAATATTAATAATTCAAAGTGTCAGCAAAGTGTTAATTGCTTTAGAAGTGTGTGGGGACAGACAGTTTACAGTCTAAAGAAATCAGAGACAGATAGCTAGTATTATTGAATGAAGTTTAATAGTTTCAGAACAACTCTATGCTTCCCTGACTCCAATTTCTTTCTCATGCACAAAAAACTCATGTCTTTTTAGGGAGGTATTTCAGGCCATAGTGATCCAAGATTGGATGTCCCAGAAATAGAATCTATGCCAATTATGATAATTTTCTTTATCTATATTTAAAATTAATTTAAAGGAAATGGTGACACTTAAATGCACCTGGCTGATTAAACCATAGTATGTAGACAACTGAAGTTAGCAGAAAGTCTTTTATTGATTTTAGTGGAGTTCAGACCATGATATTTAATCCATTTTGCTTATTGGTCTCATTTATCCCATGGTGAACACGGGTTGAAAAAAAGAGATTGGAAGCAAGAAAGGACTCGGTGAAAGTGTATCTCAGATTCTTTGTGAAAGAAAGAAAAAAGATTTTCCATGTAGTATTAAAGCTATCTAAGAAGGAGTAAAATATCTCACTCTATTTTCTTTTTCTCTTTTCTTAGACCTTTCCCCTCTTTTAGGTAAGGACTTAGTTTCATCTGTACTAGGGAAGCATTAGCACATTGTGGATTCTTCTGAAATCCAATAACTAATGATGCATCACTCTGCAGTCTTATGAGTAGCTACAAAGAAACAGTGAAGGGACCAGAGAACATTATTATGACATCATTTTTCTAGAACCTTTTAGAACTTTTAGAGTTACTCTGAAATTTGATAATGAACTTAGAAGGATATTTGGCTTTATTTATTTTTAGGATTTCTTTCACACAGCTGTTGCTGCAATCTGGCTATTCTAGAACACGTAAGAATCAACAAACCTGTTGATTTATTAAGTGTTAGTAGAGGAGTTAAACAGCTAATTACAGACTGGACAAGGCAGAGCAATACATTATATGAGCTATGACCTTCCTGTGAGGTTCTTCAATAACAGACACGACAGAACCCCAATTCAGTGTGAGGACCTCAGGACATGACTGAAATACAAGAAACACAAATGTACAATTCTGAGTCCTTTGAAACTCCTATGAGAAACTCCCCCAGATACTTCATTCTGCAAAGTTATGAAAAGCTGAAAGTTGAATTTCCTTGAATTTACAATTTTTTAATTCTTATTCTGTTTAAACCAGAGTGGTACAGGCAGGTTTCAATGAAGCTGAAAAAGTTTCTGCACATACTTGTAGCTACCAATACATGATGCTAACATAGAATTGTTCCCAGTTAGTGTATAAACTGAAAGAGAAAAACACATACAAGAAAGCAATACTGGGACCAAATCTCCAGCTGCTTACTGATGATGACTTTTCAGTAAACCCAACTAGTTCCATCCATAACTTAGTCATCTCAGACAAGTACTGAAGGTGAGGTTGAAAGATTCCAAGTTTAGGAACAACGGACCATTCAAAAACTTCTAAGATGCCACCTTTCTCATTTTCTGAAGTAACAGAGTTCAGGGAATAGAGAAGGGTATATTATTCCCTGAGATATGCTGCGATGACTTTGTAAGTGTAACTCCTCTGACACCTTGCAGTCATATAAGCCTTGAGCTCACTGCTCAAAAGGTATATGTTTTTCACTTGCAGCAACTAGCATATTGCCTTGCTCTAAAGCAAAACCGCTGGAAAGACATGGCTTAATGGTTTTTACAATCGGTCAGGCAACCTGAGTTTGAGGTACAGTGTAACACTGATGATCTTGTGGTGAAACTTCAGTGTTTCATTTTCACAGTGTCTTTATGCAGGGACACTTCAAGTATATTAATGGGTCTCAAATAAAAATTCACCTGTCTTTGACTGTAAAGTCCATGCACATACCAGTCAGCAGTAACCACAGCTAACAACTGTTGAGCCTCAGATTCTTTGAAACCTAGCAATATTTCACTGGCAATGTTACTCAGGTAAAAAAGACATTTAAAAAGTCATTGCATGAAACTAAAAATTTATTATCCTTAGAAAACCTGCAGGAATAATGATAAGAAGTATAGGAAGAGTTACCATGAATTATATCTCAAAACTGTTCCTCTTCAATCTTTTTCTTTCTCTACTGTTTTGCTGCCTCAGTCATACTCTCCACAGGATGTGCAAGCTTGCACAAAGGACCCTACCCTCATCCTGTTTGGGTTGATCTTCCCTGGCAGAACATAAGGGGATCCTCCTGACTTCAGCAAGAACTGTTACCCTCATACAAGAAAAATGTGTCATCTGAAAGCTTTCTGAACATATAATATTTCTACAGCTACACCTGCACTGCTTAAGATGTTTGTGCTAGTCCTTGATCCCCAAACTATGTTGATTCTGAATGACTCATGCCCATGTATATTAATGCTAACTGCTTCAAGAGCAAACTGATTGCATCTAAACTGTGTACTACTTGAGACAGATTTCTGCTAGCCCACCTGTGGGGGCTTTGTTTGTTTTGGTTGTAGGTTGTCTGGCTTTTTGTTTGTTTTGCCAGTTCAAAATGTTTGAAATAATGTGAGGAGTGTTTTACAGCCCAACAGAGCAAATGTTCTCAGAATTGCCACCAACTTTTATCCCAGAAAAGTCTAACTGCTTTATGCAGACAGAGAGCTTAGGTGTGAAGTTGTACATACACAGAGTGTATGATGAAGAGTTTGGAACTTGGAATAAACAAGGGAGCTGACTTTTATGATAGTGTAGACACATATACACTTAAAAGATATAAAATAGACCTTGTAGGAATATCTAAATAAACCCAGGTATATATTCAGCTTGAAACAGATATGTTTATGGTTTTCCTTTTACAAACCTCTTATATCTTGGTCCAAAAATACTTCCTCTCAGACAACAGTCTTTCTACATTCCTTACTCTGTTGAACTATCTCAAAGGCAGATATTGGGTACAAGCTCTAATACAAGAAATTCCATTTAAATGTGAGAAAAAAGTTTTTCATTGCAAGCATGATCAAACAGTGGTAAAGGTTGCCTGGAGAGTCTATAGGGTTTCCATCTTTGGGAATATTCAAAACCTAGCCTAACCTGCTGTAAGTGACCCTCCTTTGAGCAGGGGTATGATTTTATCATTCTGTGATTATTTTTTTTATGAAGAAAATTCAATTTTTTCATAGTCCTAGGCTCATAAACTTCTTAATATAAAACAGTAGTCAAAATGTGTTAGCTTATGCCTTTATGCTGTTCTGGGGTTCAAATAGACCAATACTTTACACAGCAGGAAAAGAATAACACTGGACAGCTTAATGGGTCTTTTTCCATCCTCTTTCAGCTATTTATTAACTCTCATATTTTGTATTCAGAAAAGCAATTCACCAATTAGGCTACACATAGTCTAGATGGTCTATGTCAATGTTTCTACTAATGGAAATAAAACAAAGAAATTACATTACTAATTGTACACATGCATCAAAGTTCTTCTCTAAATTCTGTCCCATCCTGCCGTACAGGTAAATGACCCCTCATATTTCGATGTTATGCACTGGTTTGCCCTCTGATGAACTAAGAGTGAATGTGGACTGTCAAACTCTGCATGAAATATTTTCATTGCTATAAACAGCTATTCTTTTTTTTTTGATTGTTGCTCTTATAAACTCTGGAGTAGTATTGATATCATACAGTGGATCTGTGGTATTTTTAACACACTGGAAAACTTTAATTTCTGAAAAACTTCTCCATGTGACCTACTTATTTAACTTCCCTAAGATGAATGTGTTGTGTCTACAAATGATAGATTTGACAAATAATGAAGAAACATTTTGTATTTATCCAGATGGATTGAATAACTCATAATACGGAAAAGGAACAGGAGTTTTCATTTTCCCAGAATTTTAAAGACTTTCAGATGCAAAATCAGATTTTATGGGCCTTAAGACACATGGAACCATTATTAATTTAAAAATATGTGAAACACCTTCAGTTAAATAATCTGAAAAACTTAAAGAGCATAAAACCAGACTGGTGGCATCTGAAAAAAAAATTAGTAGTTTAAAACTATCTCCTCACCTTCATACCAGTAACAGTTGCATATAAATGGCAGAAGTTCTTTCCTACTGACAATTATTTTGTGACCCACATGAAATAATAAGGAACTTTCCTACATTTTGCAATGATATGAAAATAAATTTTCTTTAAAGTCTAGATTCACCAGTAACTTGGACTATCTTCATTAGAACCACGTGTCCCAGATTTTTAAAATAACATTGGATAATGATATGTAATGTCTTTTCTTCCGAAGTTGCATCTTGATTACAGGATGCGGGAGACCTTATTTCAAGGGCCCAGATCACAGCTCTGTCTCAAGCATGGCTTGAGGATCAGGTGCACCTCAGCATGTGAAGAATGGCAAAGGTGGACTAGTATAAGTAGTGTAGCTACAGTGAGAAGGGCAAAGCTTTCCTTACAGGTAGCGAAAGTGTTAAGAGGAGGTGTAACAGGTAATTGTATTTACAGCCTCTATTCTTTCATAGAGTCTTTTAGGATATTGTAAACTACTTGAAAATGAAAGCCTTGTTTTAACTCTGAATTCTGGGAAACATGTATTTTCCTCATTCCCACCCAATCCTTTAGAAACAGTTCGATTGCTGTCCAGTAGTGAAAGGTCCCAGTGGTGGGATCATCATTTCATATGTCTTCAGGATGCAGAGAAACACTTAAGTATTAATCACCCTTGTCTTTAAGACAGGAGTTGAGTGTCTACTGCTAATGGCTTAGTAAGTTCAAAGGCACTTATTTTCCACAGCAATTAAATGAAATGAAAAATGAACTACATTTATTGGGGTTCTTTCTACTCTCATGTTTATTTTCCTCCATGCTACTTCATTGATTTCCACAAAGATATTCCTGATTTATTTAGTCTTTGTTCTGATTGTTGACCCTGCTGAAAAGAGAATTAATTAATGTCATGTACAGTGGAGAATCACTGCCTATCAAATTGGATTGACGTCAGAGTTTCCTTTCACCTTGAGTGCACAACTGTCAAAGAACCAAAATAAATTTTGAGCACTTTCAATCCACTCCATTTTCAAAGCAATGACCCTTCTGAATTCAGAACAGAGCCATCTATTTAACATTTTAGTGTGCCTCTTTTTTTTTTTAAGTATTTTGATTTCTAAATCCTCTTCTTTAAAAATAAAGTGACAGTATGATAATGGCAGGCAAAACCAATCCTTGTATTATGATTGAAAGTTTTAAGGTTGCTGCCACCCTGATAGAAAAAACATGAAAACTGTTGACTGAGTACTTATATTGCTTTGATTGTAGCAAACTATACTTTCTGCTACTAAAACTTTTTCACTGGGTGCATAACTGATGTGAGCCCTCAGATTTTCTGGTGGAAAATCCCAATTGATTCTTAATGCATCTAAAACATGCAACTGGATTTCTTTTTAGAGTTAAGTACAGACACACTGAATGATGGACATTTTTAATATGCCATAATAGGAAATCATGTGTTCATGAAACCTTATTGACAAAACTTGATAATTGTGTCCTTGTTGGAATCCCATTATTGGATTTTTCAAAAGAAAAATGGCAAAACAACTCTTTCAAAAACCTTCAGAGCCTTCACTAATGTTGTATGCTTTTTTTTTCCTATGAGAATATCTTCTTTTTCCTTTTTTTTTTTTTTTGTTGCAGCATGTGCAGAATATTGGATGACAAGTAATTCCCATCCAGTGTTTTGCTAGCAGTTACCAGCCTTACAGCAAGGCACAAATTCTTCCCTTGTACTGATCAGTAAAAAGAGAACTTGTATTAAGCATGATGTAAAGCTCTGTGAGCAAAGATTAAAATAATGGGAAATACAGTTCCACAGAGATGGCTTGTTTGTATGCAGATTATCCCCTAATAAATGACAGAGTGTAATTTGCACTTTTTGCTAAAAGTGCAGAAGTACAGACTGGAAGGAGAAGAAAGTAAAAAGCGAAAGGGCTGACCTCTGAATGAAAACATCTATGCAGTGACCACAGTTTGCTATGCTGATTGAGGGCTTTACCTCACTTTTTCATTCTTATCCTATTTTGGTTTTCAATAGGCCTTGAATGTAGCTTATTGCATACTTCGGCTTATATGATCCAGTGGAAGACAGTGGTTTAAAACCTAGGTCAATTCTCATATGAAAGCCTTGATCAGGCTTATAAGGCTAAGAAATATTTTTTATTTGTTTCAACTAAAACAAAAATTTTACCAAAATTTGCCTATAAATATAACTACTCACATTCAATTAAAAAAAAATAGCTAAAATTAAGATACTAGTTTCAAATTTTGAAAGCATCTCAATGTATGGTAGGTTTGACACAAAAAGCTTCAGCCTGCCCTCTGTCAAGTAATATGAGATCATCCAGAAATGTAGAAATATTTGTATCTTCCAATGCTAACTCATTTAATTAGTGACATTTTCAAATTATCATGATGATAATTGTAATATGCTGGGGCATCTTCTTGAAATTTCTGCCTGAACTTTATATAATGGAAGAAACAGCATTAATATTGTTGCAGTGAGCACTGCATTTAGTCACCAATGAAAAATAATATTAATTATAAATACCTTCACAGAAGTTTATGTAAAAATTCTTTCTTGCTCAGAGTCATTTTAGAAGCATTTGTTTTCCTTTTTTTCTTTTTCCAATCTTTCATCTCTTCTGAGTTTTGTCTCTTTCTTTGGTCAGCCCATTTTAACAAACATTTTGTTAGTACCTGTTGTAGATAAAATTTACATATCAGAAATATTGATCAAACTTGGAGAAAATCTTAGTCTTACATGAACATTAGTCCAGACCTCTAGTATTTTCAACTTATGAATTCTGTATTAAAAGAAAGGCAAACTAGATGATTTATATATCTGTTTTCCACTCAGGTCAGGATCTTTGGTGAGATCTTTCATGTAATTTCATGATTTCAGAGGCCAAAAAGTACCTCATGGAGGTCAAGATCCTGCAGCCCCACTGTGTGCTGTAGTTAGCATGACTCATAGGGAGGGGAAAAAAGTAGATTATAAATGCATCCTCAAGCCTCTGAAACATAACACATGAAGGTATTTAACATACAAAGGATATGGGGAAAAAATACAGATTTTCTCTTTCTTTTTCAATATAAAATCTGCTATGCAAAGCTATGATACACTTTGAAACATAGCCAGCAAACAGCTTAACACCAAAAAAAGGAGTCAAGAAAGTGCTTTCAGAAAAAAATCCACATGTACATCTAATATTAATCTTTTCTGGGATGCCTGCTAGAGCCTGATTCCTTCTTAGTGCTGATCACACTCTGGGGTGGTGCTGAGTATTGTCCTTGACACCTTGATCTTCTTGCACAGAAATTAAAGTATTGCTAACCAAGCTGTATTTTGTAGGCAAAATGGAAGTAACTAGTGCCTACAGCTTATTCAAGAAACTCAAAACAATAGATAAAATTTTCTTGATGTAAAGAAATTGACATTCTCTAAACCAGTTCAACAGTCTGCTTCTTTCTTTGGGACCATATTAGTCATTGCAATTTTTTCTCACCTCATTTCTGTGACCAAAGATTGAAGTAGGAACCAAAAGGAACAAAAATGGGAATATACATGAATTTACTCGCAACATAAACATTAAAAGGACAGGGATTACATCATTTTGGCAGAATAATGATGATCAAAATGGTTCATTCCTTTCCTTATCATTACCCTTAGAGTAGATTCTGCAATTTTCTGGGTTTTGGCAGCCCCTTCTTTTAATGCATATTTGAACAAATGCCAACTTGTTCTTCCTTCCCAAAGTCTGCCTGGGATTGTGGTACTTCATGTCTGCAGAGACAAGAGGGCTGCCCTGTCCTAGATTAATGAAGCTCTGTACTCTAACAGGAAATTTCAAAATGAGAAAAAATCAAGTCAGCCCTATATAAATTTTCCCTTTTTTTTTTTGTTTTTTAGTTCTTTCCCACTAAACAAGAATTAGAAAAACACTAGGAATATGATTTAGCATCCTTCAAAAATGCCATGGAAGTTTTTGAGTCTCACGTAAAATGTGCCTGAAGACATTAGGCTCTTGGAGATTACTTTTATCATTCAGCCAAGCACCAGATTGAAATAAACCTAGCAAATATCAGAAAAAGGGTACAGTGTACACCCAAAGTCAAAATCAATTTTTTCATTACTCAGTGCTGATTCACTGAGAATCTTAGGAAAAATTGTTATATGTGTATATATATATATATATGTCTCTTTGATTAGAAATAGTTCTAGTGTTAGAAATACCAGGTCAAACTTATCATAAAGAAGTATCAGAGAAACCTGCTGAACTATGAGTTCACTGGAATTGGGTTGAACTCACCTTGTTTCATTCTCACAGATCAACTTCACTGAGCATCTGAACTGCTGGGGTTCTGGCTCTTTTGGAATAGCAGCTTTCTTGGTTTCTCTGCAGAAAAGTTACGCAAGGACTGTTTTTGTGCTAAGAAGATGAAAAGCAATAGTACTTAATAACAATTTTTCAATCTGAGTAAACCCAATTCTGTTAACTCAGCTTCAAGAAAATCATCTCTGCTACTTCTCATATTTAATCTCATGTAAGTGAAAAACCACCTCAGAAGAATCTGTAAGAGAGACAAGTGAGAGATCAAAGGCGATGTGAACTAGGACCAATGAGACACCTATTCTTACAGAATGACAAGGCAAAGCATAAAGAGTGGATGAAAGAGAAAAAAAAATTAAATAATGAAATAGAAAGGGAAAAGTTGTGGAAGGCTTGAATACATGAAGAGAAAAAGCATGATATAACATTTAAAAAAGGAAAAACACAGCCTTTGGATTTGTACTTTTATCTAAGGTTGTGTAATAAGGTATTTGTCTTCAAGCTTTCAAACAGAACTGCCGTGAGAACAATTATATATTATTATCACTATAAAATATAATAATTCATGAGAGATGGTAGGGAGTTGCAAGGGACATTATACTTTCTTCTCCCACATGAAATAATAGCAGAAAGCAGTCAGGAATACAAAAGGAGCTTATTCCTGAGGATTTTCACTCACAACTGTTCTTCATATGGAGGATTGGGAGACTGAAAAGGTTATGTGGAAATTACTAACGTCTAACTTATCTATGAGAGTATGGTTTTGCATTGTAAGACTTCGAAGCATTTTTTGCTAGGCTTTTTAAAAAATACTGATTTGTGAAATCAATAAATATTTCAGCCACTGCCTTCCTGCATTTGCTCTGAGAGTTCTTTGCAATTTTCTGGCATAAATGGGCCTTAATCCCACAATTTTCCCAGCAATTTCCTAGTCCCCTTACTCATTACAGCCAGAAAATTGTTATCTCATCATCTTCATCAGATTCTTTTACACAGACACTAACGTATGGCAGGACAGAACACTTGCAAGCTTCAATCATCTCCACGTTTAGGCTGACAAATAGCAAATGATTCATATTATATTTTAGCCTCCCTGATCTTTTTCAAATGGCTCCTCATTCACTCTTTTAAAAAAAAAAAAAAAAAAAAAAGAGAGAGAGAGACAGAAAGACCTAAACCAGAAAACTTGCTTTAATATGAGCTGTTGCAGTTCAAAATCTTTTTTTTAATCTCCAAACTTCGAAATCTCAAATTTGAAGAGTCCTTTTTACTTACATATTTTTCCTAACATCTGTACTTTCAGTTCTGACTAAAATAAGGCTATTTGGTGGTTTATTTTGTTTTCTTCTGCTGCTGCAGTTAAAATTTTTGACTCACTGTATTTGAATTCAGATACTTAATTTCTAGGTGTTATTTAATTGTCTTCATTACAGTACATTGACATATCAGGAGCACGTATACATCTATGTGTGGCACATGTGTGGCATTGAAGGTACAGAGAGGGGCTTACAGCAGAGGGTACAACCTCTATTTCAGCTGTTTTAGTCCACAATAATGTTGTTGGAGGTCAGGATTGTAAGATATTACATTCTTCATTGAGGCACTAGCTGCTTTGTTATGCAAACTGAAGGTTGAGAGATTTCAATTAATGATGATTGTGAGGTCTACTAATATTGACTGCTGTCTCCACTATCGATCTGGAATGCTAGTAAAATTCCTCCAGCCTACCATACTATATAGGTTTTTGAGAAGTGGCTGCATTCTCCTCCTCCTGCTGAACTGCATACTCCCACATCTCATTAAAGTTAATGATGATTGTGTGTACAATGACAGCAGGTTGACTTGCAGTTTTGCGGGCTTTGTGGGTAATTTTCCCTTCCATGCCTCCTGCAATTACTTCTCAGCTAAATAATTCATAGCCATCTTACAAAAGTAATAAACATATTTATTTCTTTTTAGATGATGTTACAAATGGGAAAAAAAAAAGAAAAAGGAGAAAGTGCAGTGTTTTCTGTTTCTATAGGATCTTTTGTATTTTCACATGACAAAGACTGGGTTGTAGCTGGGTTGCTGTGTATTGGTCTTGAACACCTCACTAACCAATTCTCGCCCAACTTTATTACACATCTGTAGACTTCATGAAGGGCAGGCTTTTGGATGTCCAGTATTAACAGCCCTGTGTGAGTTATTTTCTAGCTTGAAGTAGAGGACTGCAATTAAGTAAGGTTGGAATTTTGGAAGTCTTGAGAAACATTAACAAAAATAAACCCATTCAAATAAAAGAACATTTGTAACAGTGAGCCAAAAAGCCTTTGGGGGGGAATATATATATATTTAAAAATATATTTATTATATATTATATAAAAAAATTAATATTTAAAAGGAAAGCATTTACACAGAACATTTCCAGTAAGGAACAGATATACTTCAGGCAGGACCTTCAACTCTTGGGAGTTATTGCTCAGCTTGCAATATTCCTTGTATTTGATTCAACTGATTTTTTTAAAAAGAAGTTTAACTTAAAATTTCTACCTTTCTTTCACAATTCTAAAAAAAATTACCTAATCTGACTGCCCACACATGTACGTGCTCCTTTGTAGAATGCTACTTATTTCATATCATTTGCAGAAGATGTGGCTAGTCTTTCTGCAGGAGACTGTGGCCACAAAAGGGAACATTAGTACTGGTATCCAACCTATCAGATGATAAATGGCCAGGGACATTCTCAGGGACTGTCTCTCCTAGCCCTTCATTGATGCTTCCAGTCAGAGAATAATAAAATCATTTGAGTTGGAAAAGGCATCTAAGATCACCAAGTCAACTATTAACCTAACACTGTCAAGTCCACCACTAAACTATGTCACCAAGTGCCACATCTACCTGTATTTTAAATACTTTCAGGGAAGGCAACTGTACCACAGAATGCAGCAATCTCAGGAGAAAACCTCTAAAAGCCTGCAGATACAGGATTTACCCAGCTCACAGCTAAATATAAAAGTCAAACTAAGAAAATCTGTGTAGAACATATTCTCTAAAGAAAAACTGCCTTTTTCAACCACAAAAAGACAACCAGGTACAGAGTAGAAGATTCTTAAAAAGCAGTTTCCAGCAGAAAGGGCTTTGGAGGAAGTTTACCATCTTAAGACTCTTCCAGCAATAGAACAGATGTTACTTTTCCTCAGCACAGAACTATGTCCTGTATTATCAAGCAAAAAGTCTTGTGTTTTTCATAGACACCGAGGAATCCATCAGACCAGGAATTACACAGTCCTTAATCATACAGTGGAAGAAACTCACCAGACACGCGTTCTCAGTAGATATTACACATTTGGATGGAAGCTACCTGGCCTCATTCTCCTACCTTTTTCATCTGATTCCAGGAACACTTCATGGCCTTAATGTGGAATTTCCCTTGGATTCAGTGGAAATTTCATAAGTACATGGTACTATCTGTATAGGACTGCATTATCAAACCATCCTCAGGAGTGACACCACTGTAATGAAAAGAAAAACAGATTAAGAGGAGACCCAGAGAGGACAAGAAGTAAGAATTTCTTCATAGTTTAGCTTGCTTTCTTTGACAATTTTAGAACCCCTAACTTGATTCTGAGATCTTGGAACTGTTGGGGCTTTTTTCTGTCTAAATTCTGTATTAAGTTTTCTTTCTTTTTCTTTTGCTGAAAATCCTGATGTCTTTTGTCATTTTGGCTATAAAGATTGTTTCTGAATCTACCACTGTTTCCTGAAATTTTGCAACAATAAGTTTGATCTAGGTCCCAAAATTTGGCACCCAAAATTTGCTCAGTTTAAATCTGGAATATGTTTTTTCAGCTGAGATTTTGAAAATAAAAGCCTAGACAGTCATGATTTTACAGTGGAAATATGGCTAGAAGCACCACATGGCACACAAGAAGAAAGATCTGAACCCATTTGCAATTTTTAACAAATGCAGTGACTCACACATTAGTTATAAAGGACACATTCCTTTACATGATTCTTCAACGTCTGCATCTGATTTGGACAGAAAGGTAATCGTCCTATTTCTTCAAGACACAGAAAGAATATTTGGCAGAACTTGAGCAGAAGGATCTCAGAACATTTTTTATACTATGTTCCTTTCTCTTCTGTTTCCAGTTAGGCCACATGAGAATTTTGCAAGATCGAAAATTAAAGTAGCTTTCTTAAGTACAGATGTTAAGCATCCCTGATTATGAAGACAATAATTATTTTTTCAAACATTTCTTGAAAAATTGTCTTCCAGGTTGTTTAATTGGGAAGGAAACTACTTAACTCATTAAATTATTCTTTCAAGAAATTAATTCTGTAACTGCCTTTCTTCTTCCACCAAATTCTTATTTATTGTCTTTCCTAGTGTCTCCTCTAGAAGTCAGTGGAAATAGAAATTCTTGTTGTGAAACACTTAGATGAAGTTTTTCTCTTTATATTTTTCACTTTTATAGCCTATCCTTGTAGGTATGAATGTTCTGCAGAAGTTTCCATGGCTTCAAGGGCTGCATAATATATCTGATAATTTTATTTATATAATAAATAAATAAATATAATATAGTAAATATAAATATAATAAATATATAAATAATAAATATAATTTTATTTATTTATTTATTTATTTATTTATTACTGAGTACACAAGTGTATGGCTCTTCTCTACAGAGTTCAGAACTCTTACAGAGTTCTCTACAGAGTTACCTTTTGATGTTGTTCTGACCATCATCCTTCAGACACCCTTTCTCAGATCATATCCACAGGATATGCTCACTCCTGGAGAAAGATGGCAGTCTTTACAGCAATGGTTCCTTTTGTACCTTGCAGCAGAACTTTGAAGCCAATACAGAGGAACGAAATGTGAATTTTCCAGCCATCTCTGCAGAAAGCTCTTTTCCATGACTCTGTGAATGTCTTGTCCTGAAGATGGGCATCACACAACAAATTCTAGAATCATAGAATATTCTGAGTTGGAAGGGACCCACTAGGATCATCAAGTCCAACTCCTGGTCCTGTACAGGACCACCCCAAAAATCACACCCTGTATCTTAAGAGCATTGCTTAAACATTTCTTGAACTCTGTCAGGCTTGGTATTGTGAACACAACCCTGGAGAGCCTGTTCCAGTGCCCAACCACTCTCTGGGTAAAGAACCTTTTTCTAATATTCAACCCAAACTTTCCCTGACACAACTTCAGGTCATTCTCTCAGGTCCTGTCACGGGTCACCACAGTGAGATCAGAGATCAGTGAGATCAGAGATCAGTGCCTGCCCCTCCTCCACCCCTCACAAAGAAATTGTAACTACAGTGAGGTCTCCCCTCAGTCCCATCTTCTCCAGGCTGAACAGACCAAGTGCCCTCAGCTGCTCCTCACATAGCTTCCCCTCAAGGCCCTTCACCATCTTCATTGCTCTCCTTTGGACACTCTCTAATGGCTTAATATCTTTCTTATATTGCAGTGCCCCAAATTGCACACAATATTCAAGGTGAGGCTACCCCAGGGCAGAGCAGAGCAGGACAATTCCCTCCCTCGACCGGTTAGCAATGCTTTGCCTGATGCCCCCCAGGGCACGGTTGGCCGTTCTGGCTGCCAGGGCACTGTTGGCTCATATTCAGCTGCCATCAACCAAGACTCCGATAATGAAAGAGGGTAGAAAGACACTACACTGAATGCAGAGTTAAGCACCAGTGAGTGTCACTTACATCACTTTAAGAAAACATAATTAACTTAGTGAAGATTTCCCACACTGTGAGGGGTACAAAGCATCTCTTGCAGCAAGACAGATAGGAGATAAGAAATTGCTAGACTTTTCTTTTACCTTTCACATCTTCCTGTTCAGAACCTAACAATCACAGAATCGTCTTCATAACAAAGAGGCTGACCCTGCAGTGTTCTTTAAATCATCTCTTGTTTCCAGAGCTACTCAGAAAACTGCAACGTTATTTCCTTATCAACAATCTTTTTACGCAGAGGAAGGTAACAGCATCTTTACATCAAAATTTCAAAGTTTAAAGCGTGCTGATAATCCCATTCTTTCCTTTTCCATCAGGGAAAAGAAGTACCTATTCCTCCAAGATGAATTTTTACAGCCTTACAGGACAATACTATGAACTTCTTTTTTCACACAAGACTCCCACTGTGTTTTGTAGACATTAATACACTCTGTCTCAGAAGATCCCTATATCAAATAAGTGCTGTATATCAATATATTTGTTCTTTTTTCTGATGTGAAAGCTGAGACTCTAGTATTACTTAATCATTTTCTGCTATTTACAAGGAATTTGTAATGCAACTGACTGATGTAGTTCCTCTCCCAAGTCTGTTCTTCAACCTTGATGTAAAACAGTTCTCCAAAGGCCATGAGCAGTGTATCTTAAATCTGAATTATTTAATATGCATCCACATCTAGGCAAGAGTTTTCTTGCAGCCTTTTAGGCAGAGCATAAGAGATGCCTAAAAAACATGCTACTCATTAAAAAGGAAGACAGTGCAATGAAATTGTACTGCTACATGATGTCCTAAAGCCGTCTGGTTATAAGTTGTCAGGCCCTGCCTGACAAAGGCATCATTCCATTACTCAAGCCTCTTAATCAGTAATGCTTTCTAAAAAGGTAGGGATTTTTTGCTCAGAAATAAGTTTCTGAAAGTCTCAGGTGAGCTGTGTCTTTTTTTTTTTCCTTTCATCGATATGGTTGCTACATGAATAATTGTGAATTCCCACACTAAAGGAAAATATAAAAATCTTAAGTTCCTAATAAAAAACAAATATATTTGATGCTGTCTTCCCCCCCTTCCCCCCTTCAGAGAAAATTCAGTGCAAGATCAACAGCCATCCTGTGTATTCAGGCAAGGTAGTAAGGAGCAATTTTATTGTCATATATTTGGTGGTGGTAAATTCTGCTATATTATTTTCCCCAAGATTAGGGCAAAGGTGTCTTTCACTCTAATTTGGTTTGGTTTACTTATGAAATTGATTTCTGTACTTCTTTGTTTTACTTCTTAAAACAAAGAAATAAACAAACAAACCTCCCCAAAATCTAAGATTTACATTGTTTAGCTTAAAAAAAATAAACAGACTGCCATGAGCAGTGGTTCTTGACTTTAACTGTATACTAACAAACAATCCCCAAACTCTTATGTTCTGAGATCACTGTGGTGTTGCAGTACCCAGGGCAGTGAGACCCTGTACTTTATCCATGCCTGGGACACGGGCCACACATTGCCTGTTTCTGCTGCCCTTAACCAAGTCAGCTTTACCTGCATGGTCTCCTTGATCCATGAATAGTATAGTAGACAAACTGAAGAGAAGATCATTCCTCTCCTTTCCTCTTGTAACAGATCTATGAAGATCCAAACAGGATCTGCAAGTATAGCAATGGTGTGATGAAAAAGACCTAAGGGAGAGTCGCTGCAGGATGAAAAGGGACACCACCTTCCTCCAGCTTACTGTCATCATGGCTAGGCTTCGCAAATGAAGATTTGGGAAGGGCTCTACCCACACTTGCTACAAGCATGCTGGTGGCTAAAAAGGCCAATGTCAGATAGGCAAGTCCAATCTCAAAAGGCACAGCGGAAAGTCTCCATCAGCACTACTGGTGAGGCACGGTTCTTTCTGTGTTGCCTTTTTTCCTCAAGACTGACTCTGCACGTGTTCTCAAAGGAAACAGCAGCGTTATGGATGGTGTGTCTCCATTTCTCCCAATTGGAGGCCAGAGTGGACCATTAATGGTGGTCAATATGGCCAAGGCTGAGGTGTTGTTTCAGGGAGTCCTTGTATCTCCTCTTTGGGGCTCCTCTCTTGTGGCAGCCAGTGGCGAGTTCCCCATAGGGCACAATCTTAGGGAGGTTGTGATCCTCCGNTTGTGATCCTCCGTCCTGGAGACGT
>VWZF01005189.1:8119-35194 GCA_013396755.1 Sclerurus mexicanus
CAGAGGGAGCAACTGGCTTACCGCTAATTTTCAGTAATAACTCCATAATAATTACATACTGACAGTTCTGTGTATTATGAAGTGAATATATAAAACCATATGATTGTCAGGATGGAAAAATTCATACGGAAACGCAAAATACTGCATAGCATGGGGGAGTCAGGGGGAACCCAAACAAAAAACAAAACCACAAAATAACCTGGCTGGTATAACCAATGAAACATGTATAAGAAAAGTGTTACCATGGATTGTTTCAGACTCCCCTAACATCTAGCATACTTTTGACTAAACAGCTCAAGCCTTTAATCAAGTTGACATACACGCTTCACATGCAAGTGACAGACTTGCTTCTTTCTTGATGTCTCACAGGACTTTTAAACTTACACTGCTGTATGCTGTCAGTTCAGACTCTTTTGATCCTGCTGTGCCAGTTTCTTTGTGATTTCCAGTCACATACTATATTCTAAATATTCTCTCAACCCATCCAGTTCTGCTGAATGGTCACAGCAAAGAATACTCTTACTCTTTACAGAGCATATCTCTGAGGTGCTATGCTTTCCAACAACCTAAAAAGTCACTAAAAAACTGATCTGTAACTCACAAGAAAACTTAGAAGCTCACATGCACCAACCTCGTAAGATAACACTAGATTATTTTCAAGTTCATACACAGTATGCATTGTTAACATCTAATTACCAGGTAGAGGTTTATAAGAAGGCTGTAAGTGACCTGTCCAGATTGACAGCTTTTTTGAATAGATCCCACCAGCAAAAAAGAGCATTCCCCCTCTCCCCAGCCAATTTCTTAGTGTTGCAGCACAAGTGATATAAAACCAACATGTAAATTTATTATACTAGAAAAAGAAGTTCAATATATCTTCCAGGCATAATTTTCTATTCAAAGAATTTCCCATTATCTTGTCTCTGTTGGTAGTTCTGGCAACAAATATGTTTGAATCAAAAATGGAAAAATACAGCATACTGCTTTACTTACATATATATGCAGAATATAAAAAAATGTGCATATATATACACACCCCCTAGATTGCATCCTTACTCGTAACTCTGTTGAAAGCAAACAGATGCCATAAAAATAATACAGTGTTATCACATTGCAATGTTGACGCAGTAATAGTGGTTCAAGCAAAACTATCCCCCAACTTGTACTAGTCCATCAGTGTGACAAAAAGGCAGCAAAGCACTTAACTGAATAATTTTATTACCTATTCTTAATTAACATACCTGACTCATTGTGGCACTAGTGGACAAGAAATACAAGGTGTTCCCTTGTAATGACATAGTCAATGAACTAACATCACAGAAATCAGATCAGTACCATCACAGGAAGAAGGAACAGAAATAAACATGCATTACATGGTAAAGAGCTTATCAGACAGACATGGACTTACCACACACAATGTCACCCTCACTGAATACCAAAGTCAATCACTTCATTCCTCAGTGAAAATACAGGATCTCTGCATCTCTGCATTCACTGGTACATTCAGTGGCTGCTTTTTCCTGAGTACTCAACATTGGAGACACAGCACTTGGATGTAATAGTTTTTTTTTTTCAAAAGGGAGAGGATATGAGACAGTAAAAGCTTTTTTTTAATACTTTTACAGATCAAGGATAGGAACTCATCTGCAAGCTTTCATTTCGAGCTATAAGTCTCTAAATCACTTTAATTAAAACTAGTCATCAACATAACGTAGATAGAAGATGCACAGAATTGAATAGGACATGAATTTTCTAAGTCACACAAATGCTTTCTGGAAGTACTACAATTCTGAGAGTTATTTTACCAATTCAATCACTTATTTGAGAGCACAGGTTAACCTAAAAGCTTCAGCATCGCTCTCAGAATTATTTTTTATTTAATATAATGCTCTAGATTAACACAATAATAATGCATTTCTGATTTTCAATGCATTCAGGAATACAGGAAAGTACAAATAGTTTTAGTTTACAGAGACTATAACTATATGCATATATTTGGGTATATTCACTCTGAATTATTCTGACTAGTCAAGAAGAATTCAGGCCCATTATGTCAACTCTGCCTGAAATGACATTATAGCATTTTCCAAATCCTGTGAAATTGTGGACAAATAGGAGAATATCTGCATATCTTCTAAGTCATGAGCTAAACATGAAATAGTTGAAACAGTGCACTCAATAACAAAGGACAAGAGTATTTGAAGTCATTCTTTAAGAACAGCATACCTCCTTTCAAAACCAAAAGTTTCATGGAAAAAACAGACCTGCTACAGTCATTCTCCTCCACACTGAATCTCTTAACTACATGGTAAATGTAGACATCAAAGTGTGTTCCAGAGGCCTTCTCAGTGCAGTTGGAAAAATTACAGGCAAGAGCCTACACCTCTGCATGTAAAATGCAACCTCCTTTACTGACAAATAGCAATGTTTTGCTATTCCCATAACAGGTCGCTTTTCACTCATGCCTGTCTCATGACAGTCAGATGAAGTCCCCAGTGACTAGAGGAAAGGCAATTACATGCCTTTTTTAAAAAGGGTAAAAAGAAGGATCCTGGGAACCTCCAACCTGCCAGCATTACCATGGGTTTGTGCAGCCTGGAAAATGCTTACAAGAGACCTGATTGCAGCCTTTCAATACCTAAACAGCCCTTGTAAGAAAGACAGACTTTCTACCACTGCCTGAACTGACAGGAGAGGAGGCAACAGTTTTAAACTGAATGCTTTTCAATTTAAAAATATTTAAATTTGAATTAAAGGTAGATTTAGATTTGATATTAAGAAAGTGTGGATGACAGGATGGTGTGGCAAAGGTAGAAGCTTGCAGATCCCCCATCACCATCAAGGACAAGCTGGACAAGGTTTTGAGCAACAAAATCTACTGAAAGCCATCTCTGTTTGCGGGTGGGGCTGGACTAGATAATCTTTAGAGGTCCTTCCAACCCGAGATGCTCTATGATTCTGGTCTCTACACTAAATTTTAAATTCCCATGCGCATGCTGAGGCAATTTGAAATATTCATATAGAGACATACTGTGAGTAGGTAATTACTTTATGAAATGCAAAAATACTTTTTTTTTGTTTAAATCTCACTCTTAGTTCATCTTCAGTTTTACTCAAATATTCTAAACCAGTACTTTTTAGAAGGAAGATCAGGTATGTAAAATATCATTCTACTTAACTAAAATTTGTCAAAAGAAAATAAACTTAGCTATTCAACAACATTACTTCCGTCTATAATACATAGTAAGGCCTTTACTAATAACACCTGTACTAATTAGACTCATGTGATTTATACTCCTTATGGCAAAATGTAAGAGTATAAAATAACAAAAAAACCACCCAAAGCACTAAACAGCTGGCATCCCTTGGCACCAATAAATATGTGGTCTTGGCTTAATCACTAATAAAAGAAATTAGCATTTAATGAATGGAAGCATTAAACACTTTGCCCCATTTTGAAAGAACAGTATGGATATCAACAATTCATCCAGAATAAATACCGACACACTCAAATTCTCATACTGGTAGTTCACAAAAATTTCAATTCTGGTCACAAAGTCAGAAGAATAAGAACAAAGTCAACCTAAAAACACATCACCAGGAAAAAGCTGTGGTTTTGAGTTTTTTATTTTAGTGTTACTTTCAGTTTTCAGCTATTGATTTAAACCCACTTCTATTACGTATATTTGACATGCATCTCCAATAACTACTCATCTATTATGAATCAACACAATGTCTAGGTGTGTTAATTAATATATTTTTCATGTTTACTTGTAGATAATGGGGGATGTTAAAGCTTAAAACTTATATATCAAGGGTTTCACGGCTACATTATTTTCAGTGGGTGTCCTGGATGTTAAATTGGTCCAGGACCAACAAATGCATCTGCTTTTTCAGCTAACGAAATATTTTCCATGAAAAAAATTTATTATAGCAATCTGTTTTCAGTGCTAATGATGGCAATGAGAACATTTTACAACACTCCCTAACTCACAAAGTGAATAAAATAATACAGTTCCACTGGCCACAAAGTACTGTTCTTTTTCTACAAACACACTTTGAAATAAGGCATGAAGACCAGAATGGGTCTATGCACAGCTTTTCACAAGCACGAAACACAATGCACAAGGCCTGAAGCAACTAAGTCCCTGAGAGTCCACTTCCCACAAAGTAATAATCCATTCTTGATCCTTTTCTGCCCCAAAATGCCCATGAATACAGATAGTACATCCTTAAAGACTTCTTTCCAATGCCTGCTAATAAAGAAATGCAAAAGGAGCAGCAACTACAGGAAGATCTCTGTTCTCCATTTGTATTTACCACTTTTTGACAGAAAGTGTGGAAATTCTACCAGCGAACCTGCTGCAACAGAAGAATTACAGATTACTAATCAGTCTATAATCTGATCAGGCTGAAATCTTACTAATTTTCTGACTAATGGAGAACAAACCTATTTTTTAATGTATAAGTTGCATTTGTAAATTAAAAACCATTCAGGGCAGTATGGTTTCTTTGACTGAACAATACGATCTGCAGACCACTGGCAGCTTGACAGACTGTACTTTTTGGGCCATGAGTATAAACTGCAGAGTACCATGCAATGGTGTACTAAATTCCTAACACAGAAAGGGAGTAGGCATTATAAGCAACACGGACAGAAAAAGCATGTGAGCTAGAGAAGACAACACAAACAAAAGCTCCCTAAAAGCAGTATATATTTATCTGCAGAAAAAAACACCAGAGTATTTCAGTTCCAGCAGAACCACAAAGTTAGAAAGGAAGTCCTCAATTAGGAAAACATCGCATCATTTTAGCAGCAAGAGATGTGATCTTATCTTTGAAAGCAAAACTGCAATGAATAAAAGGAAGACTGATGGTGGGACTTTTTTAAGAACTAATAATGGGCAAATTTTAAGACACTTGTTTGAACTCAAAAGAGCATTTTCAACAAATAAAGAGATCCTAGGCTGAAAAATAGGAAATTAAGCTAAACAAACCAAATTCCTTTTGTGAACATCACCAATTGCATAAACAAAACCAGAAGATATGTGCTCGCTTCTTCCAAGTTTTTGTATTACCACCAATATAGGACACTGCTGGATGTGGAAAACCCAGTCTCAAATCACACTGTCTTGATCAAAGCAAGCATTTGATGAAGTTTCCCATGACCGAAATGACAGAACCACTCCTATCTTTTTAGTTACAGAATAGCAGGCCATGAAAGTGTCCATACTCTAGCAAGAGACATGAAGAAGAACAGCAAATATGTACCTTCTGCTTTACTAATGCAAACTATTCTACACAAAATTAAATACCTTTCACAAAAAAGCTCTCAAAACAAACAAACAAAAAAACCCCCACAAACCACAGACTGCAGGAAACCAACCAGGAAATATGCTACAAATAAATGTAGAGCAAGCAGGTGGTTTAAAGAAATATACAGAAATACAAGCAGGTGGTTTAAAGAGAAAGCACATGAAAACTAAAAAAAGTACTGCTGGCAGAACCTATATTCACAGAATGAGCTTGCAGAAATACAGTGTATCAGTCCCCTTAAGCAAAAAAAAAAAAAAAAAAAAGGAACCCAAAAAACCACTCTAATTTCCTTCACAGGAGTCACTATGCTTTGCAAAAAAGGCACATCCATCTGCCATCTGCCCCACCCTCAAAAATATACAACAAGAGAAAGTAAGATGGGGTAAAACAAAAGCCAGATCTTTTAAACACCAAGCAGAAACAAAAACTCCTGGGAGTAATAAGAACACAGGTACTGAAGATCTTCCATGGAAGGATCTTGAAATTTTATGGTCATAAGTAGCAGCATAAAACCCTGAAATAGAATGAAGCAATTAATATAAGTAATAGAAACAAGATGTGTCATATCTTATTATTTCATCTTTGCCTTTCCACTGGCCCCCAACAACATCAAGCCCATCACAGACATGTAACAAGGTTGCAATGGAAACAAGAAATTTAAAAATAAAAACCAATTTTTTGTTTTCTTTTCAATTGTTTTCAGGAACAGTTAATTAATTTCTCAGGTAATTCCCAAGTAAAACAAGCAGAAGAGGAGCACTGACATTGAAAGTGATTATCAAAATAGTTATACAATGCTTTATTGCAGAAAAAAACACAATTTTCCCAAAACAGCATACTATAGAGGTGAAACTCTGCAGCATTATACAAGGCTCCTCAGTAGAAAATTTGGCAGCTTTGGACTATTTTCCTAATTTGACTTCTTCATTTTTGCAAATTCCATCACAGAAGTACAAGTCAACATCAGTTTTCACAGAGTGACTGCAATAAAATTGTTGTTTTTAACATGTTCTACTCCAAGATGTTGCTTATTATGATTCAAGCTCCCAGAATGTCTTGAGTATTAAAGAAATAACAAATTCTGCAAGCCTAAGCTGCAGAAGTCATGACTTACCAATAGAATCTCAGCTTTAGAAAAGAACAAAAGGAAAGAGGGAAAAAAGGAGGTTTTAAAAATACCGTATTTGACTCTGTAGGAATCTTCACTTGGTGGGAAGTGTTACCTTAAGAGACAGAATAAATGTGAGTAAAAACCTTGTTTTGAACAGAAGGGGCACCATCTCAGATGAGTAAAAGGGTCTGATACTCCAGGATTGTGTTGCAGAACGGAGACAACATCCAGAAGAAAATGTCTGGAATACCTGTGATTAGAGCAAAGCTAACATGCACAATACTTCCATCGAGACTCAGAACTTTCATTAGCCAGAAAAGGCTTCCATGTATTCAGTCAATGGACTCCCATATCAGGAATGGGCTGGAGTTCGCAGAAAAGGCTTCATTTCAGAAGTGCAGTTTATATTACAGTGAATATAACAGTCAAGAAGGTGTGTAGAAGAGAAACCTGGCATAATTAATTCATATGCTAGGTAACTGTTGTATACATACACCTATTTTCTAAAACTTTGCCTACTGTTTCCTATCCTAGAACCAATCAAAACTTTCACTGTCAATCATTTGATAAATGTCTCTTTTTCTTTGGAAAAAAATATCCAAGAGGTTAACACCTAAAAAAAATACATAAGACTAATCATTTAGTTCTGGTACACTGTTAAACTATTAAACTAGATCTCACCTGGGAGCTTTTACTGGAAGTGCAATTTATGCATCTGTGAATGTATTACTCAGAAGGAAAATAAAAAAAAACACACAAAAGGAAAAAACAGGCAACTTTATCTTGCTGCATTAAAACTTAACACCCTCTCAATAACGTCTTTTATAAAAACATTTAAAAAACGTTTCTATCCAAAATGCCTGCTAAGGCAGCCTAGAGAAGGGATAATCCTACCCAACAGCATGGAACCTAGGACAAGCAAAATCTCACTAGAAACTGAAACACTTCTGTGTGAAGGTCTTCACACACCTCTACAGGTTGTCCGGAAGGGTAGCAGTCTCCAGCCACTGGAATACACAAAACCTAACTGGACACCATCCTGGGCAATCTCCTCTAAGGTGGGGTGTAATAGATGCTCTCAAGAGGTCCCTTCCAACACAAATGGTTTCACAATTCACATTAAAAAAACCTACAAATTTTAGATGAGAGCACAAGAACCAAAGAAGTTCTTAGATTTAAATGAAACTAAGTAAACCGCAGCAGATCAAACGAAATTCTGCTAAAACAATTAGTTGGCCAGCAATAACTTCGTATTTCAACTGTGAAGAAGCTAGAAAAACACAATATTGACATTATCCATATGTATTTATGTTTTCAAATAGCCTGTCTTGCAGAGTTTTCACATGAAATGTGACCTTAAAATGGATTAACCGTCCCCAAGTAATTTTATCAGTTGACTTTTAAACCAGTTGAAGAATCTTCCTGAAGCCTATTTTAGTTCCCATTCAAATTCAGAATATCTTCACAAAACTTGTTTTTAAAAAATTTAATTACCTCAAATCCTACATTGAAAAGGGGCATAATTGACTGGATTATCATCCATTGTATGTATTAAAATCTGGCTTCCCTGCTCTTTACATAATATATACATGCTTAAGTCTAAATTTACGGATGGATTAGCAAAACGGTAAAGCATGTAGATGTCTACACAGCAGTGCTTTCAGAAAAATCCTGCTTATAGATTACTGCTTTACTTTCCCTTTTATTTTATTAATAACCTCAAATAAATCCTGAAGACATGCATCCCTTGTCATTAGAAGGATGGTATATATTGGATTGTACCTAGGGATGGAGAGATTACTGCAGAACACTGACTAGCTTCTGTTCTCAAACACAGGAACTATAATCCTGTTCTTTTTTGCCTGCTTCCCTCCTAGAAAACTACCCCATCTGACAAAAGACAAAGATACAAGAACGCCAAGATAGTACGCAAGAGGCTTAAAATAAATACATTTAAAAATAGTTTGTTTTCTCATTTCAAAATTATTAGAACGTGTTTATCAAGAAACAAGTAGAAACGCAGATCTAATTGAATGAAACTAAAGGGGAAATCAGACACTTAACTACTATTTGTGTATATCAAGTTACATTATCAAAGCAACTAGAAATTCAGATTTGTACTCTTTACTTCCAAGTTTCTATTATTTATAACTGTCTTCAAAAATATTACGTCCTACTAGATTTTAGTAATATACAATTTATGTTCACCTAGCAAATGGGCAGAGCACAGGGCCTTCCTTCTGCCTCCACCAAATTTTGTCTGATAGTCCACATCTGCCTACTAGGAAGAGTAAGCTGTATAAAGAGGTTTCGGAACTTCTCCCACAAGACAGTGAAGATATTCCCAAAACATTCAGCATCGTTCAGCATTTCCAAACAGCATTTGCATTGACAGCTCCGTTTCCCCACAAATCTCCTATGAAAGACGTTTTTTCAAGAAGTCTGGATTCTACCCAGAGCACAAAGCAATGCCAGTTGTCAGGTGTACCAAAGCTGATGGAGAAGGGAACCTCAGCTAAGACGGATGCTTTCTTCTGATGACCAGGACAGCCCAGCCCTTCAAGGCTTTAATCAGACCACATCCCACATGAAAATACAGTTTTGGCTTCCAGCAGGTGAGAAAGCATTCGTAGCATGAGGTGTCACCTTCCTCTCTGCTGCGTACTTCGGTGTAACCCACGTGTTTGGCAGAGACTTTTCACTGATTTCCATAACCCTTTTATGTTTTCGGAACATAAACCTAAGTGTCAGCGATGAGCGACCAGTTAGAAAAACGAGAGCAGCATACCTATGAACGGACGTCACAAGGAGAACTTCTAAAAGTACACCCATAATTACTCGTTAAGTCCTCACTCCCCAGAAACGATCTGGGGATACTTAATACCGCTGCAACGTGGGGCGACAGAGTAAATGACCTCCAGAGATTACTTCAAGGCCTACATTTCTCTAAAGCCGCTCTCCCTGCTCCTTTTCCCCCAGAGCTGCACAAGGCAGCGCCTTGGGGCTGCTGCCTTTACGATTCGGGCAAACCGTGCCTTCAGGGGAGGAACGATAAAGCTCTCAGGACAGGTGGTTTCAGCCAGCACAAGGGCCCATGCCCGGTTTAAATCGCCTCCCGGAGGCGCCCGGGACCTTGCTCCCCGTCGTCCTTGCCCTGC
Organism: Sclerurus mexicanus; assembly: GCA_013396755.1. NCBI lineage: Eukaryota > Metazoa > Chordata > Aves > Passeriformes > Furnariidae > Sclerurus > Sclerurus mexicanus. The sequence continues at coordinate 17,705 of VWZF01005189.1, forward strand.
GGTCCCGCCAGGAGCGGGACGCGAACCCGCAGCCGCGGGAGGGACGGTGCCGCCGCGGCCCCGGGCGGCCCCTCGGTACCTGGCAGCGGCTCAGCTCCTCCGCCAGACCNCTGGTCCAACCTCCCTGCTCGACAGGGTCATCCCAGAGCACACGGCACAGGGTTGTGTCCAGACGGTTCTCGAGTATCTCCAGTGAGAGAGACTACACAACCCCTTTGGGCAATCTGTTCTACTGCACAGACACTCGCACAGTAAAGAAGTTCTTCCTCATATTCAGGTGGAACTTCTGTGCAGCAGTTTCTGCCCATTGCCTCTTGTCCTGTTGCTGGGCACCGCTGAGAAGAGCATGGATCCATCCTCCTGGCACCCGCCCTTCAGATACATAGAGACTGATAAGGGAATGAGATGTCTCTGGGTGTCCTGCTGTGAGGTGCTGAGGCTCCAGCATGCCTCAGTGAGATCTATCTTGGCTATTTGATTGATTGATTGATTGATTTTTATCTTTTTCGTTGAATTAAGTAACAACTTTAAGAAGACAGGAGTCAGAAACCTGTTGTTAGAGTAGGTCTTGATAGCACTTTAGGGTGCAGGAGCACACCTCAGGTAGGAAGGTTATTCAGGTTTATCACTAACAGAGTTGGATTTCAGAGCCTACAACTGAAAGATAGGGCTTGGAAGATCTATCTGTTAGGAGTATGTGAAATATTTGAGCTATAGTGCTGCTATGTAAATGTATTGGTTTTAAGATTCAGATATGTAGAGTACCTCGTTTTGCAATGAAGGTTTAAACAAAATTGCCAAAGCAAATCCTTGCACATTTCGTGTAGCCTAAATGTGAGGCCAAATACTCAGAAAAGGCAGCTTTTTCCACAAACAAATGGAGAAGAAAGTTGACACATGGGATTGGAGGATATTTTAGCCTCAAAATAAGCACCAATTGAATTGCATTTCACCAATGTCAGTATTTTGCCACAGGAATATAATACCTGTTTTTATAAAGAAGTATGTTTTCATTTCCCCTCTATCATAGCTTTTTGTACAGTTTTTGGAAAAGGTGATCTGAATGCACCACTGACTGTGTCAAGAAATAAAATTTTTGGTGTGTATGTGCTTGCAGAGAAGCTAAGGAGGTTTAAACATTGTGTGAATTAGGACATACATTAAAATGTCCAATCCTTCCACCTGTTGCTCTAGGAGAAAGATTCCTACATACTTAGTGATATCTTTGCCTGTAATAGTTGATTTTTGCATCATAGTAATCTCTAGAGTCCTTTCTTAGAGGAAGAAAGTAGCTATATTTGTCAAGGCCAAAATATCTATTCTTTTAATATATATTTTTATAAGACTTTTTACTATTACTGTAATTATTATCTGTGCAATTGCAAATGTAAACTTAAAGGTGGGAGACTGCATTAAGTGTTCTCTTCCAGTTATATGAAAATCTAAGGAGATTCAACAATTATCGGATCAATACTGTGTTGGATCAATACCAAAAGCATGTTCCTTAGAACATGCTTTATGATTTTTATTGCAACTTATACACTTATTGTATATTGTGTCATCTCATATTTGTGATCTTGCATTTTAACTTATTTATCTTTATGTGTTATTACATGTGCATTTGATTATAATGACCATCATGACATAATTTTAACATGTTTATATTTTAAACTTTTTCTTTGCTTTTAGGGTTTTCTGAATCTATGTTACTGTAAATTAACCAGTCACTATGATTCTACTTTTTCTGCAAAAGCCTTCACTTTTTCCACATCCTTGCCCTTTAATAACCATCTTTTTTGCTTTCTATTTCTTAATATTTTTATCATTGTCCTCTTTACTGTTTGTTCCCTATTACACCTGAGCAACAAGAAGCTAACCACACTTAAAAACCAATGTTTGAATTAACTGCTAAGCAACTAAAATGACTAAACAGGATTTTTTTGTTTGTTTGAGTTTTTTTGCAGTTGGGAAATTCCACACTTTTAATTGACTCACATTCATATGTCAAACGTTGTAGTTACTCCTGGTAACATAATTTCTTTTTTTCTGTTTGTGGATTTTTTCTCCTTATCTAAACATGAAATAAAAAGTTACTCCATCCATTGTGGCAACCCCCAATACTGCATTACTAGAAGTCAAGAAATGTAAGTATATAATAGAGCATTCTCATTTTCCTTTAAACAAAAGATGTCCTCACAAGTCTGATTTTAATTAAAAGTGTTAAAATGCTATACTAATGAATTTGCATATCTCATAGGATTTTTATATTGATTATTCTCATCCATCACCAGTGGTTTGGTAGGAAACAGCATCATCCAACAGGTACTTTCTGGAAGTTGCTTGTCAGCTACAGTGCACAAAAGAAGTCAAAATTGCTGACATTATTTCTATCAGGTTTTGGCAATGTCCTCAATATTTTAGTAATTTATATATTTCTCAAGAACATATTATAACACCAGAAATATGTTAGATCTTGTTTACACAATGAATTCAAACCATACTTGCTTCCATAAAAGTTTCTGGACATTTTGTGATTTAGGTTTGGTGTGGAGTTTTTGTTATGTATGCATTCAGGGCTGCAGGGGACATTCTCTTCACTTTTGTGACAGCTGTAAATAATAACATGATGATAGTCATAGGAAGAATACTTTGGGCATATAAAAGTGTCAAGATCTGTAAGGAGAAAGTGATCTGATATTGAATCACCTGTCATAACCCAGAGAACATTTAGATGGGAAAAATTGGTGAAAAACGTATTTAACCAAAACTACACTTTTTTTTTCCATTTACATGTAATAAAGAATACTACTTCATACCTCATTCCAACCATTATAACATATTCAATTGATTTATCACAGTTCGAAAAAGCAGAGCTGGAAAAGGTCAGCACGGCAGCCTAGATTGACTGATGCGTGGACCTGGAGTTCCACCTTTAGCATGACTCAGTTTTCACTCAGTGAAAGGAAAGTGCTTCTTTTTATCTCATAAGCAGAGAAGAATGTAGCAGAGGTCTGATCTGCCTGTCAAAAGGCAAGAGAGTAGGCCAAGTAGCCTCCTAAAATTTATCAAAATTACTAGGACATGACTTCAAGGGGAAAGTTGCTCTGGTATACTGCTAAGTTCTGTAGTACATACTGCCATATGTATAGGTCGGGTGTATAAACATCACACAACAGGTTACATTCCCCGGGGTAGCTACATCATGATGCCAGAGGAGTCTGTAACATGGCCTTCCAGTTACACACTTCTACTTGCTTTTGCCATTGGGAAGGCTTTGGTTTTTCATTGTCTTTTAGTTGAGGTCACAGACCTTGGCACTGCAACTTTCAAGGCAATGAAAAACACAAACCACTAGTATAAATTAGGGCATGTCAGTGGAAAAAAAGCGCAAAGGAAGGAGGTGGTTATCAGTGTCTTGGACGTGGGGATGTAGTTTTCCCCACCCCATAGCACCTGCTAGCAACAGGAGCCCTAGCGGGAGAGATGGACATCTGGAAGTCATTAAGAAGGGAAAGCAGATTCGCAGAGTTTGGCTGTCCTGGCAGAGGGAGGTTGGGTTTATGTTGCTGTAAAATGATGAGATGGGTCTAGCTGAGGATTGGGAGTTGATCATTTCATTGTTAATTTGTTTTTAGTGAAATTAAACCAGGAAGGAGCTGAGCTTTGACCTTCCATGTGTTGTGTAGCCTGTCATAGACCAACTGGGAGAATCATCTTGTTACTGAAGGGTTACATGGAAAATGAAGAGCAGAGTTCCTCACCCTGAAACAGGGTGTGTAGAGTACGTGGCCACCCAGGCTCCATAAGACATGATACCCTTCTAAACCCAAGGAGTGGTTGTTGGAAGGGGTAGCACCGTCCATGACCACCCAAACTTTGCAGAGTATGCAGAGGACACAGATGAGACTCTCCCTAACCCTAGGGATGGCAGCTGAGAACATACACCTACACATCCTCTCTCTTACCACCAACACATTGCTTTCATGCACATGTATACGACATGAGAGCCATAAGCACATGCAAGCGCCTCACAGTCTATCCATTTTTAATATTAGAAATAAGTTTTTCAACCATTTGTATGTTTTAGCATTGTACACTGCTGGGCAATGCACTGACATAGTGATTTTCTGACTGCAGACAGATTAAAAGTATAAGTAGTGGAATTAATTAAATAAGAAATTCAGCTTATTAAAAAAATGCAACATTTCAAACTTTTGTAATTCAGAAAAAATAAGAGAATTTTGAACAGAAGTATTAATGTGAATATCACAGGCAAGCTGCAAAATTCATTTAAGTATAGTTTACCTTGTTTTACATGATGAAGAGGTTAAGGTGTAGTCAGGTTAAGTCACAGCAGAGTGCACAGCAGTAGCGTTGATAAAGCTGTTTTTGCTCAGAACAGAACCAAGCCATATGATATTCAGGTCTTTGTTCATACTGTTCATACTGTCTTAAAAAGAAAAAAAAAACCCCTTAGGAAAACAAACAAATTGGAAAGAAGTATAAGCACTGGCTGTTTAGTCAAAAAACATTTGCAGTCATTAAAACACTTTTGCATTTTATCAATGTACTTAAATTACGGTTATGTATTATTTTACAGACACTAGCTTTTAAAGAAAATACTTGCTCCAACTCTAAGAGAAGGGGGTTTTGTCATCTTATTATAATATTCCTTTTGCCTCAGTTATCTTGCTGGATTTTTTTGCTTGAAATTCTAAGCAAAATGTCTTTCTCTTTGTCTCCGTTGACCATTAGGTTTAAGTTACAGTTACTTACAATCACTTAAATTCAGGAACTGCTTCAGATGAACAAGCAGGATTCTATTTTTATTATCTGTGTGTACTGTGGCAGTAGCTAAGAGTTATTGGGAGGCCACTTTGTGCTGCAGTATTTCAGTTGCTAACACCATTCCCAAAAGCAATCTTTGCTATAAATTTCCAACCCAAGGGAATACAAAATAGATACTGCACATTGCATTCTAGGGTGGTACTGCAGACTCAGCCCAACATGAACTCTTCTTGCAGCCTGAACTCCATCATCACAGTGGGACTCAACTGACTCAATTCACTGAGATAGAGATTGTGTATTTTGGCAGCAATGCAAAGTTGGACATTTGAACTTTCCTTTCCTACTGTGATTGAGTTTAGAGTAACAAAGTGAAACTCCATGTCTGTTGATTCAAGTTTTTAGATACAATTTTTACTCAACAGAGTTGCTTCCTTTAGAGACAGAAAATATTTAAGAATAGGTACTACATAAATATCTGTATTTTCATAAAAATTGAGGTAAATATAATGCAGACTGCAATTAAAATTACCTGGAATAAATTCAGAAACAAATGGCAATTCTTGCAAGGGGGTTTTAATACTGAATTTTGATAAAAATGTTTGTTTTGGTTGATTTTCTCACAGCTATATCCTAGTAATATGCACAAAGTAAGAATTGATTTAAGCTTGTAAAAAAATTTAATTATTTTCTAAGTCAGATAGTGAGAATTCAGAGGATAGCTTTTCATGCCTACTCATTTGTGGAGTGGACAGGCTGTTGTCAGATCATGTTCATTTTCAAATTTACAAAAACACAGGAATAGGATTCTTTCTACAGTTTATTTTCAATTCTAATATAAAATTAAATAAATAACATTCCATTGGAGTTGTTAGTCAAGAATTATTACATTCCTCTTTTTTTCCCTCCAGAAAATGAAATTTAATTATTGCCAGCTCTCACAATTTTATTACAAGCTCCTTGTTATTTTCTTTTAACTCCTTCTGGAGTGTTTTGATTACTTAAGAATTTCTAGGGTGTTTCTTCTTATGCTTTTAGCACTTCTGTCCCGCAGTATAAAAATATGAACCAAATATGATCCAAGAATTCAAAAACTGAAAATCAAATATAAATAGCTGTTAAAAATTACTATTTTATTTTCATTCTAACCTGAAGTTTTTGGACACTTAGTATAGGTAACACTAGATATCTCTTGTAACCCACAGGAAAAAAAAAATCTAATTTGATTTTACAACCCAAACAATGGGAGAAATGTGCCAATGAAGATGAGCTACAGATACTAAAAAACTGATACTAATATTTTTCACTGCCTTATTTGTCTGAACTCTTACTACAATATGATATATTGAGGCTGTGAACAATATAAAGGAAATGTGTATCTAAGACAGCAATTGCATTATACCACGTGTTGATTTCCCTCCACTTTATTCAGGGAATGAGGAGTAGCTACAAATACAAGAATACATGTAGCCTCATATTGCAAACTAACTCTGCTTTTTCATGATTCTCAGCTAAATCTTTGTGTTTCTATTGAGTGTCAGGTTGACATCTATCTCCCCTGACCAGTCCCGCATCCTGACTACATAATCTGTTTTGAAAGTATGCTCAAAATTATCCAGTTCTTGAGTTACTCTGATCGTTTGCTCATGCTTTCTGGCACTATTTCATGATCTAGAAAATCCTTTGTGGTGTTCAGTCTTTTATCTTTTCCAAGGTGTCATTTCTGAGAATCCAACCACGTTAATTTAGATGTTAGTACCTTAACCTCTGAATAATCCAGCAGCAGCTTCAAATATAGTCTTAGTCATCTCTGACCCCCTGTGGATGGCTAAGTTTTACTTACAAGCTTTTATATGAGGAGCAGAGCAAGCTCCAGAAGACAGTAGCTTCTTAAAATGTTGTACCTTTATGGACTATATGATAATAGTTGTATATCCTCCAGGAAACTCAAGAATAGAACTTGATCTGTATGAATTCGTATTATCTATGTGCACAATTTGGGTTTTGTCTACTATAAATGGGGAATACGCATCTGGCATATCTGAAGAATCTATCATATATTGGGCTAATGGGATTATTTGGTATTTTGCCATACATTGCAACATTGCTGCCAAATAGCTTGATTTTTTTAAAGGCAAATTTGGGAAACTTGGTGCTAGTGCCTCAGCTTGCTCACACACCACTTTAAACATTTTTGTTGGTGCTAATAATACATAAGTCTGCCAAGTCATGGAGACCCACTTCATTCTGAAACCTCTTGGTATCTGAATAAACAGACAAAATGTAACCTAATAAATAAGGGTCATTCAACCTGCTATAAATACTTACCCAATTGCACAGTATTTATTAGAGGATGGTTCTGATTGCATGTTTCACAAAAAACTATTCTATTATTCTTACAACATGCAACATAAGGAAAATAACTATTATATTGTTTTATATTATAGATGAAATGTTGTTTCTGGACGCAAGGTCAACTTGTGCTCCCTTGACTGACTTCAGGAAGAAAACATTTTCAGTCATTGTCCTTTTTCCCTATCCTGCCACTGTGTAGTGAGAACCTTGACCTTTCTATTTGGAAATATTTCACAAGATAGTAAATACACATAGAAAACAATCTCTGAAATAGTAGGAGAAATTAGAAGGTCTGCATTTGGGCAAGTCATCAAATCAGATTGGAAAGGCACAAAATAAAAATGCTTCAATGCCTGGAGGACACCAATGAAAAAATATTGAATCTGCAAGACAATATTTATACAAGAACATTTTAAAAAAAAGACAGTGATTTCTCCCAGCAGCTAAAGAAAACCTGGCTTTGTAAAGATAGGTCTTTGCTCTTAAATAGCGTTCTTATTTTTCAAACATAAAAAACAAATTACTATGAGAGTTCCAAAAGATAAACTGTGCCTGGATACAGCAGAAGATTTAGTATTCAAGTATCCCAGACTAAATCAATAACTGGCATCTTATCTGGTCCAGTTATTGAGAGAACATGATTTGCTTTTTCTTTGCATCATGCTAATGGATTTCTTTTCCTATTGAATAATACCTCCATATGAATACTGTTTTAAAGCTTATTTGGAAGAAACTGTGCTTTGTACAGATTATATACTTATCTAGGATTATATACAGCAGAGTGCTGCTTACAGAAGTTCTGTTACTCGGGTCTGTTGTTTTCTAGGAAACAACATAATAAAAATCAATGTATTTCACTGTTACCTTCACACAAAGGTTCAGATAACTATGCAGCCTCTGACTCACTTAACAAATGGAAATTCTTAATCAGAATTCTTATCAAAATACAGGGTTAGTAGAAAAAAGTTAGAAATATATAACAGAAGGTAAAATAATACCCTTAATTAATGTGACGGTTTTAAAATAATTGCTTTAAGTACAAGTGGTTATGTTGGTAAGGAATTCTCATAGAAATTGTGGCTTACAGAACCAAAATTACAACAGATTGGTTTGCATACATGTTATTAATTTGCTCGTTGTTTTGTCCTTATGTAACTTATTGTTCCTAGGACTGGAACAGGAGTTGTCTGCTACTGTCTTTGGTCCCAGCAGGCATACTGCCTTTGTCTCTAAGCACCTGCATTATGCATAATGAAAGCAGAGAGTAGTTTTTTCTAATCTTGGGCCTATATCTAGACAATATTAAGAATGAATTGCAGTTCTACTGAACAGGAAGCCCACTACTTTCTTTCGCACTCTTTCCTTGTATGTCTAGCAAAACTTTAGCTATGTGTTTTTGTTCCTTAAAATAGTAAAATTTTATTTAGATCCTTGTCAATTGTCACATTATAACTGCCCTTGATACCCCTTTTGCTCAGCAGTGTCTTTACTCTAAGCAAATGAAACCCAAGTGTCTATTTACTTCTAAAATCCTCAGAAGTAAGTGTGTATATGTGTGTGATGGCTAGGGGACATCAGACCACAAGAGAAATTTCACACCGTTCTTTATTTCCTTCATTCTGGCGTATTCAAGCATGCTTTTAGACCATTCCTATCTCTGATTTTTGCTTTTCTTTCCTGAAAAATGCATGCTGTTCTAACATTAGAAACATGCTGTTTCTAAACCTGCTTCTTTTGCTCATTTCTCCATCTTGATCTTCAGTGCAGGTAACTGATGATTTTCTTCCCCTTCAATCAGGTCCTTCTTCTGATCTATGCCTCTGGTTATGTTGCTAAATGAGCCATCACTCTCATTCAGGAGTTGGCCCTCCGTGTTCTGTTTTTCAGCAATATTGACAAATACTTAGGTAAGCTGTCAGCTTCCTGTATTCCAGCCTCCTCCAGTTCTTCTACACTGTAGACTACACTGTAATCTCCATCTTCTCTGTTCTTCAGCCAGGCTTCCAAAAAGTCTGTTAGTGTCTGCACACAGTCACCTTTGTTTGGTAGTCACTATGTGGCCTTGCCAGTCATCTTACTGCCTGTTCTTTACTTTGGAAAAATTAGAATACTTTTCCATCCAGTGTACATTAATGGGTTTCTTCTCAGTTTGATGAGCCATCACATCTCTCTGCAACTATATACTCTCAGAGTTTTTGTTCCCTTCTGGTCTGTTGAAGGGAGTTAAAATGGGAATTGGCTGCTAATGAGTAGTAGTGGGAAGTACTGTGGGAAGTACTGAAATTTTGTCCTTTCTTCTCATGATTAGTTGCTTGCATCACAAAGTCTTTTTACTCATAGTCTGCGGCAATGCTTATATAGACTGTACATGTAATTTATCCAAGGCTTTAGGGAGCACATGCTATCTGTGCAAAGCCTTTCATATACATTGTTTCTCATATATTTAATTTCACTAAATGGCACTATGTACTACTGTACTAGTATAGAGAAGACAGGGCCTTCCCATATGTGCTGGTTTGGGCTGGGGTAGAGTCAATTTTCTTCACAGTGCCTTGTATGGGGCTGTGTTTTGGATTTGTGCTGAACACAGGGCTGACAAAATAGAGATTTTTTTGTTATTGCTGAGCAGGGCTTGCACAGAGCCAAGGCCTTTTCTGCTTTCCATACTGCCACACTGGCAAGGAAGTTGGGGGTGCATGGGAGGCTAGGAGGAGACAGAGCCAGGACAGGTCACCCAAACTGACCAAAGAGATATTCCATACCCTGTGACATCATGCTTAGTATATAAAGTGGGAGGAAGAAAGAGGAATGGAGGACATTTGGAGTGATGTTGTTTGTGTTCCCAAGTCACTGTTATGTGTGATGAGGCTCTGCTCTCCTGGAGATGGCTGAATATCTCCCTGTCCATGTGAAGCAGTGAATTAATGCCTTGTTTTGTTTTGCTTGTGTGCGTGGCTTTTGCTTTCCCTATTAAACTGTCTTTATGTCAACCCATGAGTTTTCCAGCTTTTACCCTTCTGATTCTTTCCCCAATCCCACTGGTGATGGACTAAGCGAACAGCTGTGTGGAGCTTGGTTGCTGGCTGGGCTTAAACCATGACACCATGAAGAAGCACTCACCCACCCATACTCACTAGTATCATCTGTTTCCTGGCAATAGGTCTATTGCTTCTTGCCTACTGCCCTGTGCCTCCTCTTCTTCAGCAGTCACATGGAGGTATGGTGCCACTTTTCTCTCCCAAATGTCTTCTTATGGGTTTCACAGAGACTTGGGCAGAACACGCAGAGCTAAGAACCTTCTGCTCAACACAACAGGAAAGTGGATGATGTCTTTTAGAAAGAAGGGAAACACAAGAGAAGTGCCATCTGCTTCAAACAAAATGCCCAACAAGCACAGTTTTACCATCTCTGTCACTACTACCATGTTGGCCACCTTTTTATCCATCATATTGTAACTATAATGACTTGGCCAGTAGATGACTGTGGTGCCAGTACAGTTCTAAGAATTAAATTTGCCTTCAAATCCAGATGCTAGAGGAGTATGACTGAAAGCTTTTTAAGCCAATTCATACTGGCTAGTAGCCTATGCTGAAGACTTGTGCAAAGTCCCAACAAAAAACCTGGATATAAATAAATATGGTTAACAAGGCTTGTCTTGGCATATCTGTAATGTTGCCTCAGTAATAATAAAATTAAAACTTTTTGGCACTCCTCACTTACAGTGAAAGATTTACAGAAAGGAGTCAGCAATTGCCAGTGTGAGATAGCCAATCTGATGAAAAAGGGAATAGACAGTGATCAAAAGGGTCAATTACAAATATTTCTTTTGTTTATTTGGTCATTAGTTTGGGGCTTTGGGGGTGGGGTGGGGAGGGAATGAAGCTTTATTTTAGGTCATCTTGATTAATCTTAGATATTCAGAATGTATTCCAAAGTAGTTCTCCTGTGTGGAATACCGGTTTGGAGGGAAACATTAAGGTGTGTTCTTGACACTTGCATTAATTGACAAGAAAGACTGTATCTGATTTCAACAAACAAACAAACAAAACCTGTGAAAAAACATGGATCTGAATCATATATCTTACTGTTTAGTGTGGCAATGCCAACTCTTTCTATTACGCAAATCAATTTTTACCCCTTTTTTTCCTTTACATCTCATAATATATTCTTGATTCTTTTTGGTACTGCAAAGTTTTTCCACTTTGTTTAGGGCATAGATGATCTCGCTGCTGTCCAGATTTCTAAAAATGTACTGCCAGACCTTATTAATGGATCTTAGTATACCACTTATCCTGCACAGCAAATCCAAGTTGTAAAATACAAACTCATCCATGATACATTGCCCTCCAAGAAGAGCCAAGATAACATGCACTGTAAAGTTGGTCTGAACATGCTTGTATGACCTCAACATTAAATCTGAAGTAGATGTGAAGTATTAAGCATCAAGGCCACATAGTGAATCTTGGGGCCTCCTTCAAACTGGTATCCCAAGGTCTCTAAACAGCACTAATAGGCAGCATAGCATAACATAAATCAACAAGTCTACTGCAGTCTCACATGTAACAGGATTATCCTTCATATTCAAGTAAAAATATAAAAATTAATAAATATTCTTCAGTATCATTATTACTGCATCATTAGGATATCTCCACTTTTCAAAGAAACACTGTATTTTTTCTCAGAAGAAATTATACTGACATAAAAGATAACTGAAAAACAGTGATCCAATAGTATAAAATAAAGAGATGCATAATAACTTAGCAGATGTAAGATTTCAGTTAAAGGTATTCTTTCAGGTTAAAGAAATGCCATGAGGAAGCTTTTCCATTAGTCAAGAAGGATTGGGTTAGAAAACACCTGAGCAAACCTGACATCCACATGGGCCCTGCTGGGATGCATCCATGGGTGCTGAGAGAGCTGACACCACAGCTGAGCTATTCATGGTCATCTTTGAAAGGTTGTGGTGATCAGGAGAGGTATCTGAGGACTGCAAGAAAGAAAATGTGATCCCGGTCTTCAGAAAGGTCAAGGAGGACAGAGGGAACTACCAGCCAGTCCACCTTACCTCAGTCCCTGGAATGGTGATGGAGTGCCTCATTTAGGCCTCATTTAGGAGGCCATCCCTATCCACATGAATGACAAGAAGATGACCAGGAGTAGTCAGCATGGATTCACTAAAAGTAAGTCATGCATGATCAACCTGCTTGCTTTTTACAGTGAAACCACTAACTGGATGTGTGAAGGTAGAGAAGTGGGTATTGTCTACCTCAACTTNTAAGTTTAATGTAAAGCCGGCTATTTCAAGAATTAGCATAATAGGTGGTTAAATATGTTATATTGTGATGTATAAGCCCAGTTGTACAATTGTCATAATTCCTAATTCCCTCATTGGTTGNCTGCTGATTCTCACCACATTCCTATAGGCCTCAAGAAGTGTGGCCTAGCTGAACAGCAGATCCCAGAGGGTCGTAATCAGTGTCACGGGGTCTAGCTGGAGGCCTGTCACTAGTGGTGTCCCCCAAGGGTCAATACTGGGCCCAGCATTGTTTAACTTTTCCATCAGTGGCTTGGATGAAGATGCAGATGCCTCCTCAGCAAGTTCACTGACAACACAGAGCTGGGAGGAGTCACTGATACCCCAGAGCCCTTCAGAAAGACTTCAACACATTGGAGAGATGGGCAGAGAAGAACCACCTTGTGGAGGAGAACCTTGAGACTACGTATCATGGTTGGAAGACAAACAACATCGACATGGAAAAGAACATCAACTTGCCTGCGGTTCCAAGACCAAGACTGTGGGAAGCGTCGAATAGAGAAGAGTCTGCTATTTAGATAAGTTTAATGTAAAGCCGGCTATTTCAAGAATTAGCATAATAGGTGGTTAAATATGTTATATTGTGATGTATAAGCCCAGTTGTACAATTGTCATAATTCCTAATTCCCTCATTGGTTGATTCATGAGGGGAGTTGTTTCTGATTGGTTGTTGTGTATTCAGCATATGATTGGTTCTCAGTTGGTGCATTGCACCCATTCCTTATACGGTATTATTCCACAATGTTCTATCCTTATATGTACATAGTTACTCCCCTTTCCCTTATACAGCGTGTGCTCCTCCCCTTTCTCCTCCCCTTTTTACCTTATTTGTCATGTCCCTGCCCCTATTGCCAGAACCTTCCACCCCTGAACCTATATAAGTCCCGTGCTTCCCTCAATAAATGCCATTTTTCGCACCCCCCATGAAGAGTGCGTCTCCTTTTTTCCTGCAAGGGACGTGGCACCACCTGGAACACATCTGTCTGGGATAAAATAAGCCCAGGCACCAATACAGGTTTGGGGCTGACCTGCTGGGAAGCAGCTCTGCAGAGAAGGACCTGGGGGTCCTGGTGGACAACAAGCTGCCCATGAGCCAGCAGTGTGCCCTGGGGGCCAAGAAGGCCAATGATATCCTGGGGTGCATTAGGAAAAGCACTGCCAGCAGGTCACTGGAGGTGATCCTGCCCCTCTGCTCAGCCCTAATAAGGCCACATCTGGAGTGCTGAGTCCAGTTCCAGAATCTTCAGTACAACAGAGAGAGGGAACAGGTCTAGAGAAGATGTCACAAAGATGATTAGGCCACTGAAGCATCTCTCTTACAAGAAAAGGCTATGGGAGCTGGGCCTGTCCAGCCTCAAGAAGAGACAACTGAGAGAGGACCTCTCAGTGTACAAGTATCTGAAGGGAGGGTGTCAAGAGCATGGAGCCAAGCTCTTCTCGGTTGCCCAGAGGGGTTGTGGAGTCTCCTTCACTGCAGACACTTGAGAACCATCTGGACACAATCCTGTGCAATATGCTCTAGGATGACCTGCTTGAGCAGGGAGGTTGAACCAGATGGCCTTTTCGATGGTTCCTTCCAATCTTACCCATTCTGTGAAATAAAAGATAACTAAAACTTGGATTGCTGTTTCATAAATATCTACAAAACTGTCACCACTAAGGCTGACCCACTGTTAGCCACTATGTTTAAAGATAACAATGGGGTTTCAGCTATCAATAGATATATTTTTGTGTTATTAGTGGATTCTGTAAATACTCTGATATCCAGAAAGAGCAAGCAGTGAAAGTAATAAGCCTCTTACACAAGAGTCTGATAATAACATTAATGTTTCTGCAATTATATTCTTGTACAATTTTTTTATTATGCTGTCCCTAAAACTAGCTGTATTTATCAATAGCATGTATCATAAATAGGTAATTTAGAATTAAGATAATCTAAGAGGACACAGCTATATGAACCATCTGTAAGCTGACAAAGCACTCATTTTGGTTGAGAGGTTATACCCTGCAATATACCACAAATGCTGAAATGTTACCATTTAAGGCCAAACATAATTGGCCAAATGTGGTTTTGACTTAAAAATTTTAAAGAGTATGTGTTTATAACATAGCATTAGTATTAATACTATATTTATCACTATCAGTGGTAGCACCATTATTATTATTTAAAAGTACTATCAATATTATTACTTCCTTGAAACTGATGGGTGGGAATAAAGGTATGGTTTTGTGTTATGCTGACTAACAAACACACTCAAGAGACAAAGACTGTAGAAGATTATTGACGACAATAAAATCTTTATTTACTTTTTGTTTCAGCTCCTTCTTTGTTGTTGGTTTTTTGTTTTTTCCCCAGGAACTTGTTCTGTATTGTGTCTTTTCATTTGCCTAGAGTAGATCATGAATCACAACATTAATTAGAGTATGATCAGTGTTCAAATGACAGACATTTTCCAGAAGGATATTCCAATCAAATGCTGGATATTTCCTCAGACTTGTCTTTTATGTAAGTATTTAGACCTGACCACAATGACTATGAAGTACTAAAACTCAAAGTTATAATGGGTTGTGATCATTCTGTCTTAAAGTATTAAATACCTACACCCTAGAAAATATGTGAGATATCGTGTCCAAGTCCTGAATATTCACAAACCTCTTGTGAAGATCAATTTCTTCTCAGAAAAAAAAGTAACACTGATCAGATCACTTCTTCTTTTGTAATTTCTGTTTCAGTGTTTTCATAAATATTATAATACCAAGAGTGAGATCAGGAAGGAATTTTTCAGCTTTTATTTTTCTCTAGTTTTCATATCTACTTTTATACATCCATATTTTTTGTTCTGGTCATGTAAATGACAGCATTTATAATTATACAGTTTTTGAAAACTCAGTTATATAAATTATCCAATAGCCTAATACACTGACGCAGAAAAAAGAAAAATAAAAGTAATTTATAGCTTTTCCTTTAATCAATTATTAATTATTATGATAACAGAGGAAATAACTCACAGATGCCTACTATATATGGGCATAAAGAAATTACTACATATAACTAAAATACTTTAAAATTTAATTAATAACGTAGCTAAATATTCAAACACAACCCCCATTCATTTAATATCTTGGATAGTCCTGTTAAAATGGCACACATATTCTTCTCACAGTAGATTTGATTTTGTGTTTTTCTATGGATACTGATGCTGCTACACTTAGGAATGGTTGTACGCTGTCCCCATATTAGGCTAAGTGCAAGCCACTTGTGCCATCATCTACAGCCCATGAAGGCTCAGAAGGCAACAGAAGGACTCCCTTATCTTTACCGAATTTTAGATTGGATTATCTTTTGCTATTCACTTGTACAAGTTGTACAGCTACATATTCACAGGTTTCCCCTGCCAAGAAAACAACAGGAGACAGGGATGTCCCTGCTGCCTGAAAGATCCTACTGATGCATTAGTTGCTCCAGTTCGGTTTTACTTTAACAACAGTTTCTGTTTATGACAAAGAGCAGGGTTTGGGTTTTGGTTTGGTTTTGGTTTTATCCAGATCATTAGAAGAATATTATAAGTGGACTATTTCTGACCACCTCTCTGTTCGCAGTGAACTAGCAGGATTTGCAGTCCTCAAGAGGATTTTAAGGCAACTTTTCTGGTATTTAGGCAAATGGCACAGGATTGGTTGAGACAGCTTCTTACTGTAACATAGGAAATTCTTATTCTTGGAAATTCTGCTTTACTGTTTTTTTTGGGGGGTGTTGTTTTTGTTTAATTAATTAATTAATGCTATTTTAAGTTCCTACTGTGTATTGACCTAGTCATGGGAACTGAATCTGCCTCTTCCCTATTTTTATGTGTCAAACAAGTAAAAGGAGCTGGAAAAAAACAAACATGGCTTAGTAAAACCACACAGATATAACAGCTGAGCTAAAGCAGCACTTGATTGAAAGGACACTGATGTATCCAAGGAGAGATTAGAAAAAAAATGAAGTATCTGTTTACGGCATTGGAGAGAGTAAAAAGCCACCTTTCTCAGATATCAATAACATATATATGGTTCATTTTTCTGTTACGTATCTGGTCTTAGTACCAACTACACCTAGTTGTACTTCCTTCAGAAATTAAACCAAGAGTTTTTCTTGTCTAGATCAGTGCACAACCGCATGGTGGTTAACCTTTTGTTCAGTTAACACCATCAGCCACACAATCCTATCCATACTCCAGCAAAAACCATACCTGCTATGCCCTACACTGTATAAGACCTCAGTTGCTGAAACAACAACTTCCAGATGTCTGTGATTAAAAGTTTCCACTTCTGAGACCTGAATATAGAAATTTGTGCTTTTTTTTTTACTTTTAATTATTCCAAGACTGAAAAAGGACATACAGGTAAAAGATTCATAGCTGAATATTAGGGACCATGAAAGTAGTCAGAAATGCATTTTCTAATATCAGGAACATTATATTCTTAAAATGAAAAAACAAGCTCTTCAGTACTACTAATCTTGCTTGATAGTCAAGCCATACCATAATTACATCAGTTCAACTGGAACTTCATGTTTTCAGATTGACTGAAGAATGGAATTTTTCCTTCCATTTAGAAGGCCAGGGTGAATTTTCTCTCCCCATAATCTTTCTCTCAACCAGTAAAAAGTCCTGAAGGGGAGAAACTAATCCTGTTAACAGAACTGAGAATTAGTAGAGAGAAGAGGGGAAATAAGGAGGCTGGATGAAGCTTGAGAAGGGACAGGGCACATAACCAAACTGGGAACAGACCAATTACTGTAATGGCAGCTAACACTTGTAACTGTATAAATTTCCACTGTTCTGGATCTGGTAATCTCACAGGGGAAACCTGTTTTGAGCAGGGCTGCAGTTCACTAAAGATCCCTGATAGAAAACAAAGTGGATTGCTTGAGAGAAATTTCCAAAGAGACAGCGTGGGGGATGTGGTTGTACATTGTAGTTTGCACTGCAGTCTTCCTATAAATATATACAAAAGTCACTTTCCATCATTCTACAAAAATAAAACTGATACTT
>VWZF01005189.1:37833-80877 GCA_013396755.1 Sclerurus mexicanus
AACTAAACTGAAACAGAATTTGGACACTGAATCCATGTAAGTCAAAATGTCTTCAGTTCAAGAGACAGAGACTTGTCTAAGACTTGTCCAATTCTTATACAAAATAAATCACATCATTTTCATATAATTAATATCATCCTGTTTAGTTTATTCATTTTATTTGATAATTCCCATGGCAATTAGCTGTGCTGTGATCTGTAGCTTACTGAGGTTACAACTTGATTGGACATCATGTGTACTAAGTCTCATCATTACAGATTGCCCATTCATGGGCAAGATGTAGATATGTATCTTTATATTTCTTTATGATATGTAAAACATGTCTGAAAGTGTAAATTCATACAGTTACATGTTTTTCAGATGGGTAGGGGTCAGAACAACACAATAAAGCTGCTTTTGATTAACAGTGAAAGAGTGTGTTTGTATTCTCACATCTTAGGGTGAAGAAGAAAAATTTCTAGAGTGAAAATCATTGTTGATGTATGAGCAAACTGAAGAGAAATGTTAAGGGTTTTTTTCTGAACATTTATTAGAAATAAGTTACCTACCAGAGTAATTTTAGGGGCTTTTTTTGTTAGCAGATTTGCACTCTAGCACAGAAATAGTTCAATTCAAATTAACTCAATAAATGCACACAGAGCAAACTCAGCTACCTGGAGAACTCTGGGAAAGTTAGAAACAGATGTGATAAGCTGCCCATAATAAAAATCTAAAAAGACCCACCTTACATACATATAAAAGGATAAGTATATGGTAGTAGAATTTGCATACATGTAGTTGTTTTGGGGGGCTTTTTATGCTATAGCAACAATAACAAATAACACTTTGAGACTCCCTTAAGTGAAATAACTATTCCTGTATTACAGATGGGAAATTTTATGGGAAAAAGTTTTAGTGACTTTCCCTAAATATTGGTATTAACTTTGAAACTTACAACTTAATTTCCAAGTCTGAGATTTTATACTATGCTACAGAACTTTCTCTTGTTTAATAGAGATACGTTCTGTGCTCTCAACTAAGCTATAATTCATAATCCTCTCTGGAGGTACTTACAATTAAGATGCCATTTTAAGTCTGTATTTGCTTATATGTTGAGATTTGCATTTATTTGCTGTCTGAGACATCAAGCGAGTGCCATCTTGCTTCATTCTCACCTTTCACCAAGGACTTACAGGTACTTCTTCATCAACTGCATTGCCATAGATATAAAAATCACACTTTTCTTTGTGTTTTCTAACAGTTGGGGGGTTTTTGTTTTGTTTTTTTTTTTTTCAATTATCCTTATATAGAATCCTCAGGCAAAACCCACTTAACTATTTATTTTGGGCTCTTAAAGTCCTATTCACAGTTATGTGATCACACATAAAAAGACAGAAACAGCATAGCAGTTAAAACCCAATGCAGTATTTGAAACATGAACACTGTAGACATTCACTTTGCTCTTATCAATATTGCTAGGACTCTACAAATTTTATAGCAATTATTATTTGATGAGCATACTAAATATCTGGCCAGGTCTGTGGTAACCCAAGAGATCAGAAAAGCTCAGAGGGACTTTGTATGAATTGTGAATAATACAAAGTTAATAAAGTAATATAATAAATATTTTAATCATTCTGATTGTATGTTAGAGAAACTGAAACAATTCCAGAGGAACCATTCCACCCTCAGGGAAAAAAAAAAAAAAAAAAAAGGGAATTTTTAAATTTTTTTTAAGTCAAATTTCTGCTTTAAAAAGTACAGCTAATAAATTACATTTTGGAACTCCATTTAAAGACACTCATGGAGCAACTTAGGCTGACAAAACTCAGGAAATTCAAATGTGGAAGTAGCAACATAAATGTAAGAGGGGTGTAATTCATACCATTATACCTGTTTGAAACAATTTCTTTGAGTTAAGAACAGAGTGCCAGCATAAACTTTGAATTTATTGGCTTTTGTTGCTTTAAATCAGACCCTTCACATTATTTAAACATGGGTTTTGTATTTAATATTCAGAGCAATAGAACACATACATTTGGCTGCAGATAGATACATAATTCATGTTGGTAAGAAGCATACCTTATAACACTTAAGTGGTTTATTAAACTTGTTTCATCTGATATGGGATAAATTCTGTAATTGACAGCAAGTCATAGGCAGGTCCTACATTTATTATATTTAAGATTACCTTATGTTGTAGAAACTATTCTGCCTTGGCCTCTCAAGGGCTATTTTTTTTTTTTTCTCCTGGAGAGAAAATATATGAAATATGTTAATGTTGTTTAAAAATGACTTAAACCTGAACTCCTACATGAAATTAGTTTAGTGGTCTCAGCTCAGTCCCTGGAAGACAGTTGAGTCTATCAGGAAAACCATCACACATAATTTGGCACCAGTCAGTAAGACCAGCAGTATCTGATCTAAAGAGACCTGGCAATGAGCCTGGGGATGTTGAATGACCTCTTATTTTAGGGATCATGAACTCCTGAAGTCACAAGGGGGCTTATATTGTGCAGAGAGGCTATTTCTGTACTCCTTGCTCTCTCTCAAGTTTATAGTTCATAGTGGAATTATTTGAAATTACACCACCTATTTGATGAGGAGGGATAGAAAAAAATAAAGAGGATTGCTCTCTCAGCAGTGGATTCCACTCAGATCTACCGACACTAAAATTTTCTTTAAAGTCTTCTGTCATTTCTGTTATCTGTATAACTTTACCACTATGGACTAGAGTCTTAGTGTGGAGCAGGCAACAACTAGATCATGGTGTTACAAGCATTATGACATTTAACATTTCACTTGTGTGCATTGTAATGGATTGAAATGTCAATAGCCAGCAATAATTTGTTTGACTCTCTGCTCCTGCTCTTAGCTCTTGCTAACCATAGTGTGGTATGGAAGTTCTAATGCTAACAAGGCATTTCCAAAAATAGTAGATGGGTCAGGGTGGCTAAAATATCATAATGATTATGGTACAATAGTGGCTAACCCCCCTGTTTTTTAAAGAATGGATAAAGGTAGACTATCAAGTAAGTGAATATCAGCTAGTATCTTTTCCTTCAACTACTATTATTTGTTTGAGGTTTTGGTATTCATGTTACCCCAGGCTGGAAGAATGCTCATTTAAGAAAAGTTTTTTCTCAAACTAAAATACAAGCAGTATAAAGCAGTGAAAGAAGATCACAGCTGCGCTAGACAGGTAAGATTTCTGTTAATTGTAGTATTTGTACCAAAAGCCTTTTCCTTCATTTTTCCTAGAAACAAGAGAAAGGTCCCAAGAGGTTTTTAAAAAGGTTGTTAGAAGCTACAAAATAAAGAAAGCATCAAGGAAATATTGAAGTGTTCACTTTGGGAATCATTAAATGAGCAAACTGTCATGAATACTCCTATCTGGATGTGTAATAATCTATAGATATCTGGCTACCTGAGTGTTTCCCCTTGCATTTATGCTAAGTTCCCATGCTATGAGTTTTTTATTTGACTAGTTCCTCATTGCATCTCTGCAAAATCAGGTTATTCTGGTTAAAAATACGATGCATTTGCTGACTTTCCTGATTTCATGGTTTATAAGGTACAGCCGTTTTCGGAGATGTGGGGTTTGGATCACAAGACAGTAATTGATTTTCTGTTTGGTCTTGCCCTTTTGTTCATGTCTCAGATCCTGAGTAGATACAGGGGCAGAAGGAGTTCGTATACAGCATCAACCTGGATCGTACTTTAACAAATTATTTTGTAAGGAAATAATAAGAATGTTAGTGGTAAAGTTGTTAGTGGAGCTCTTGCAACAGCAGTAATCTTTTTCTCATGTAACTTTATAGAGAAAAAAGATCACTCAGGAGACTAAATTTTGTGAAAGTAGGCTCAGACTTCAGATGGACATTCATCTTTTTTGTTATATAGATTTTTTTAATTGTAAGATAATAATCTCACATTTTTGAGACATTTTAGAATGTTCTGCAGTTTTCCCTGATTTTCTCTAATCAGAGCAACAGAAGACTTTAGCCACTTTTCTATTAAGGGTCCATGAAAGCATTATTCGAAAGGAGCTTGGCACTCAACAAAATCAAATTTCTTAGGAAGTTATCAGACTGAAAGTCTATGGAAACACTTGTTTCTTTTCACTCTATATCAAATCAAGACAATGTTCATGATATCTGATTTGAGAGAGAAGGCAGTTGACCATTACATAAAGGAGTGGCACATTTGCATTGTGCCATTTAGATGGTGCCATTCACTGTTTGAGACAAAGCTCTTGAATGAGGAACCTGGTGGGCCTTGAGATGTGATTGACAAGTGGAAAGAAGCTTGACAGTCCACCGGAAGATTACAGTTGAAGTAAAGAAGTAACAAATTAACAGCCCCACAGTCCTCAGTAAAGAAGTTACAGTCCTCAGAAAATGCATCCAGCTGTGATATTGTTCCTTCAGGCCACTGCAAGAAAAGGGAAAATTTATACATATTAGACAGATGAAAAGTGTCAAATTTATTATTCTCCCAAAGAAGACTACATTTTTTGGATCTAAAATAAGAATTGATGTTAAGATTAAGATAATCTTAATTTCTTTTGCAGAGATTGCATAAATATTTTGCAAGTAAAGTACTTTGAGAATTTGTTTGCCATTTTAACAGCAGGTCACACAGATGATTCTTCTCCATTGGGATGCAGAAAACAAGGTTCTTTCATAGTCTGTCTTGCTGTTGATCCAAGAGACCTCCAGAGTTAATGTTAGAGAAACAGACACAAATCATGTAATGCGCAGCAAATTTCTACTGGCACAATGTTTCATACTGTTATGTTTTGGGCTTAATTTAATGATGGTAGGATCAGTTTGATGTTCTTTGCTGTTGACCCAACTCTGAGAGGTAATGACAGATCTTCTTTGTTCCTCTTATTTGAATACAAAATACTCAGCAAACTCTAGACTCCCTCTGACCTCAACAGAAAAGCAGAAATTGAGGACTCTTAACACTTTACAGGATTGGGCCCAGATGGATATGGCCATTGGTTAATTTTACTGCAGTAATACACCATGATACACCTTTTTTGAACAGCTGGAAAATTATGTTGTCACTTAAAGTCCATCACTCAGCTTTCCACAGAATGCATTTTGCTCTGAGACCTGAGAGAATCTAAACAGTGGCTTGATACATCCTCACCATATTCATAAATGTCAGTATTAGGATGGGTGGGATGTTGCTTTAGGACAAAGTAATTTTTTAGTAATATTAATTTTACTTTGTATCTAATATAGTATTTTTATTGCCTTATATGTATAAAATACAGAAAAAACCAGAAATTATAGGATGTTTAACATCCTTTTTGTACTGTAATCAGACATACTATGCACTCTTACTTCTCTCATTTGGACTATTAATACTGACGGTTTTTCCCTTGTGAGCCAAATTCTATCTTTACTAATCTCAGTGGGCTGTTACATCAATCTACAAAGTAATCTCAGTGGGACAAATTCCTGTCTCCAATACTCCCATGTAAATTGACAGCAATCCTATAATTATGATTACAGCAAAACCAGAATTCTGCCCAGTGATTTGAAAGAGCAAGGCAAACAGTAGGTCTTGAACACTTAATTTTTTCTTGCATTCAGAACCACAACCCTGTGTATGTTAACATGTCCTGTAGAACTGTATGAACAGAAAAAGACTGTGATGAGTAATGTTTAAAACTTGCAAAGTTTTTGCCCTTCATTTCCCACTGAACTCAATGGAAGCTGAATGTGTTGGAAGGAAAGATGGCACTGGGTCTTCACTAAGTTATGTTTCAAAGTGTCAGGAGGCACAGATAGAAAGAATTACAGTTAAGGCCAGTCAGGTAGTTAAAGCAGAAGAAGATCGTGTCTAATTTACATTTAGTCTTAACAATGATCTGGGAACTGCTTCTGATGACTGAAAATTCTGTCAGATGTGAGGAATAGCAGGCCCTTTTTAAAGATCTATCTATCATAGCTCTATCTGAGTCGCCTGTAATATTGGAATTATTTCTTACACTAATGAAGTTATCTGTCATGACTGTGCAACCTCCTTTCACTACGTGATGTTGCAGTATAGAGTGATATTTATCAATTTACAATTGTAGTCTAATGTAAGAAGTAATTTTTCAGCTTTTTTTGGTTTTTCCCCCAATGACTCTGGTTTTGCTATCTCAGTTTGTGGGTACATAGAGTCTAAAAATGTAACCTCAAGCATTTAGAAAACACCAGCTTTGTCCAGAGTTATGAGTTTGGCATTAAACGTAGTTCTTTAGCAAAATTCAACTGAATTCAGTGAAAAACATCTTCTGATCTCTTAAAGGACTGACTTGGTTGAAGATAATGAAAATTACGAATGAAGAGATTCAGTAGCTACCACCTTAAATGTGCCGTAGAGAATTTTTGAAATGAGGGATTTAACATTTAATGACTTTTAATGTTTTTATGTTGTAGTATATTTCACTTTTGTGTAAGTTATTTTAATTTTCGTGAAAATTAAGAGATTGCATTACAGACTGTCTTCTACATAACCACAAAACTATTACAGGATAAGAGGCAGGAAGTGAATGTTCCTCATGGCAACAGAAATGTCCTTAAGCTCTATCCAGAAGACACTGAATCACAATGCAAGCACAACACATTCGTAATGCTTATTTAATGTCAGGATCCTACATAAACTCATGCATATGTTCAATTTTTCATGCATGAACAGTAACTTTGAAGAAAATGATCTATTCATATTCACAAATACAGCGCACAGATAAGCATTGAAGGATGATTTAATCTTTGTCAAAGCCTGAACAGTTTGAGTTGTTTTTTTTTTTTTATTTTATCAGGAAAATGGACAGGTTTCATTGCAAGACTTTCTACATAAAATACACTCTTCAGGGTAAATTACTACATTTATGTATTGCAACCAATATTATGCATAAGCATATAAAAAATAGAGTATATTGCTTTATAA
The DNA here is from genome assembly GCA_013396755.1 of Sclerurus mexicanus. NCBI lineage: Eukaryota > Metazoa > Chordata > Aves > Passeriformes > Furnariidae > Sclerurus > Sclerurus mexicanus. Next base: position 44,767 of record VWZF01005189.1, read on the forward strand.
CCTAAATATTAAAATACTGTGGGGCAAATTCTGAAGTTTTTTCCTAACGGTCAAATTTTCACTGAATAAATACTGCACAAGAACTTCAGACTATGACCTCATTATTAATTGTGTTTATTTACTTCTAATGTGTGCTACTGATATTTTCAGTATTACCTGACTATTTCAGACATTTTACCTGAAAATGCCTGGCAGAACAAAACTGTTTACAGTTGCAGAATTTCACTGATATGGAGAGGTCTTTTTGAATGAAGCCTTAACAGACCATTGGAGCTGTGCTGCCACCAGCATGTAAAAGCCCTCTGGATTTTGAAAAGTACCAGCAGCACAATATGATTTCATAATGCTTTAAGGTAAAAACAACAGTTTCTGAAAATTGTTCTTCTACATTCCAAGTTTACAGACCACATAAAAAACATCACTGAAGTCAAGCTCTGCTTAGATGACACCTGTCACTGGATCATGGTAATATTCCATGCTGAGAGTGTCTTGATAATGGAAATGGAAGTTTAGTCTGAAGGTAAAAAAGAAGTATGAGTATCTGAAAAAGTGGGATGAGTGAAGACTGCATAAATGCATCAGAATATGCTGTGATATGAAAATTAAAAGGAATTTAGTTTCTCAGACTATCAAAGTAAAAGTTGATGATTATTTTACAATATTCATGGAAGTATACTGCTAGAATCAGCATTTTCCACTGAAAGTGTTTGTTTGTTTGTTTGTTTGTATTTTGCATGATGATCTATTTATATATTTGCTGAATTATTTAATAAATTGTATTTTTCTTGCAGAATGAAGTACTCAGCAGAAATAATTTGCAAACTGAGAAGAAAGAACAATTATGTATGCCAAAAATCTTCTAGAACTGTAAGCTGTACTATGATTGCTTGCACCAGGAAATGAAAACACATTGGTCAAATAGGAACTGCATTTGCAGCTGCTAAAGGTAACAGGAATAGAGGTGGTGTGTACACTAATAATTCTTAACTTCAAGTGTGTATGAAAGACACTATAATCTGTATGACAGAAATCTTGGAGTTTTTTTATTTAACCATGATCGATGGTGCACAGTTTCACATTTTCTTCTCTGAATTTGAATGCCATAAATTTCACTGTTTTCTCTCTAAGGATTATTAAACAGACTTCTTTTTTAACTCCATCATGTTTTACCATATTTAGGGATACAGCAGATTTCAATAGTAACATTTCTCAATGGCACCATGTTTAAATAGTATGAAATTTTTGAAGTTTAAAGTGTAATTTATTGTCATAGAAGTAAATAAACTCTATTGAAGACATCACACAGGAATCTGTGCATGCCATATGCAATATAACTCCCAGAATGATTTTCCATGTATCTGTCTGACATGCTTTCTACCTGTGAAACATGTATCACAGAAGTAATAAAAATATATTAGTCTGTGTAATTTCTAAGATGTAATTTCTAATACTGTATGTATAATGCTACCAAAAGTTCGCCTGCTTTTGACATCTCTATTTAGAATTTATATGAGAACAAAGCATTTTAAGAACTCTATATACATAATTTGTTGCTTATTTACTATGTAAAACCCCCTGTTAAATAATTTTTCTTTCCTAATGGATGACTCTCTGTAGCAACACCATAGATTGGCATGCCAAGGCATATAGGGCAATTAAGAGCCACAACTACAATTTCTAATTACGTCAGGCATTTTTACACAGCATTTTACACCAGATTTCAGTCCTGATGTCTGTATTTTATTCATGTGCATATAGATCAGTTCTACATGCAATATTATGTCTCATGGCATGTAGCCAGCTTATAGGTTATGTCTTCCACATTGCTTTAAATGTATTATATATTTGTCCATTGCTGCAATGAGTAAGTCAGATATTTTCATGTCTCTCCACAGAAACAGTAAATAATTAAATGTCATTGTATTAAATCAGTTAGAAATCACTAATTCAGATCTTTGAAAACAGAATGTGAGGTATAGGCACCTATCGATTTGAGAACATTAAATTTATTGCACAGGCTCTCAGTGCTTGGTCATAGACACAAGTTAATCTGTATTTCTTATTTCATGACCTAATTCAGCAAAGCACTTAACTAAAGTGCTTGATCTTAAACAAATATTAAAGTCCTTTGCTGGAAGAGTGTTGGTTTGTTTTGTTGTTGGGGTTTTTTTTCTTTTTTTTTTTTTTAATAGTGTCCCATTTCAGCTAATAAACCCTCAACAAATAAGCTACCAGTCTGTCAGGATACATTTTCTGCTGGAACTCAGCACGTGACCTTGCACATAAGATGGATCTCTTCTGTGAAACTTTAGTAAAACAAGGCAAAGCAGCCATCAACAGTCGTATCAGCTATCCTTTACCACTAAGCATCTGAAGAAAATAATCACCCACCTCAGTTTAAAATGAAAGACACTGTGGCCCAAATACTGAAAGAAATAAATGTCTTATCTTGATGGACAGGGCTATAGTAATCTAGGACTAGTCTAAGAGAGCCCAGAGCAAAACTCAGTCATCAGCCGTTGTATGATTTGGAATCCACTTTCTTGATTGAGGACATTTAGTACTGTCAAATATATTTTTTCTTGTATGCAGCAAACAACATCTGTTTCATCATAAGAAATAGAGAAGAAATTCTGTTATTGGAATTTATCAGGACAGAATTTAGTTTTACTGAAGAAATACTTGTATGCTAAGCTAATAATTGCTAATCAGAGCTGTAAGTGTTGTGTGATTACACTTAGTATGACAAAGAAATGTGGTGGGGTTTGTATGTATTGAAGATGGTCACTTACAGGGCAGCTACAAAGAGGATAGGGGATTTCTCTTCACTTGGAGCCATGTGGAGAGGACATGGGGCAGCAGACAAAAATAGCACTGAAGGAGGTTTTATCTTGGCATAAGAAAGATAATTTTTTATAGTTAGAACAATCATTCACTGGAACAACCTCCTCAGGTATCACTGGAGGTTTTCAAGGTGTGATCGGACAGGATGCTCTATAATCCAGGCTTCCTTTCCCATGAAGAGCAGGAGAACTTTTAGGGGCCCTCCCAACTGGAGCTGTTCTGTGATTTTATGGTTAGAAAGAATTAAGACAAACTTGTAAATTGCTAGAGAACAGGTATCTCTTTTTTTGCCTAATGACCAAGGATTTATAAATGTAGAACTTGCACAAGCTCTTATTTCATTGCTCTCTTGTGAAGAATACCATATGCTGAAGGTTTCTTGACATCATTGTTTAATTTGATGTATAGCTGCCACTTCAATAGAAATTTTCCACAACGACAATATACCATTGATTCCAAGCTGTGACAAATAGTACAGAAAGACTAATCTATAACTAGAAAACTTGGTTCCTAATTAGATTTGACACAATGTTTTATTGTATTATTGTCTGATCTCTTCATACATGAACTTATTTACGCACTCCTAATTAAAGGTCAAAATTACTCTCTGAATGAGTAGAATAATTATCTAAATACAGACTCTCTTCAGCTTTTGGAATCCACTCAATAGTGCATTTGTTTTTTTTTGCTGAAATTCAGTGATTATAACAAAGGTAGTTGAAAAAAAAATCTCTTTGGACTTTCCCCCTGCCAAAACTTCATTATATATTTATTTTTATTTTGAATACAAATCAAAACCCATTTTCTAATCTCTCAGGACCCTCATAGTATTGACAAACTTTACCAGTGCTACCCAGCCTCCACCTGGGCCTCTCCCCATCCTATATAGGACCCAGGACCCTATGTCAGCTCCCAGCACCACCAGCTCCTGCCCCAGTGATGCTGCAGCAGAGCTAGTCACCAGCCCCTCTCAGTCCTGCCTTTCCCAGCTCTGGGCTGATGTCCCAGCCTNGATGTCCCAGCCTGGCCCTGCCCACCTTGTTCCCCTCCTAAAGCCCAAGTAAGGGCTGCCTCTGTCTGCTTCCACCTGGCTGCCTGATCCTGGCTGGGGTAGTGGGATGTCAGCCCTGCTGTCTGTGAGTGCCCAGGGAGCATCTGTCCCTACCTGTACCCTGATACATTCTCCTTGTTCTGTGTCCTTCCTAGTTTGTCCTTGTTAAATAAAAAGTGTTTACCATCAGTTAGCTTACATGAATTAATTTTCATTCTGTTTTCCCCAGAAAAGGGAGACATTTTGAGTCAGAGTAATTTAAACATTGTAGAGGAATTCTTATAAACCACAACCATGGCATTTTGTTGGGTCTGTGATAGAAATAAATTGCTACTTTGGGTTAATAACCTTTTTATATTACTTTGCTAACTACTTGCCGCTCTCCATCCCATCTTGCCGTGCCGTGAGGTCTTTGTATTTCTAAATGGGCTGTGCAGAGCTGTTCCAAGAGAAGTCTGAGCACAGGATGCCCACAGGTGCTCTGTACTTGGGAGTGCCTTTCTACAGGGGTTACAGCTGCCTGCTGTAACTCATCACAGTTAAGCTGTTATATTGTTTTGGTTTATTTTTTGTTCCTGCATAGCCTGTCATCACAAACAACATGATAGTCTCAAGAAGACAAAATTCAGTCACAAAGTTGAGACTGTAACAGTTCTCAGAACAATTTTTTTAAGAGTGTTTGTTTACACAGTAATCAGTAAATGCGAGCAAAGGGAAATGTACACTCCAGACCACACAGCAAAAAAAAAAAAGGCAAAAGTTCATTATAGGGCCACAAACACACACATGTGCACATACTACAACCTTGTTTTCTAAAAGGCTTTTAGGAAGCCAAAAGATAAATTATTATTTAAAAAATACATTACTTATTTCTGTATTAAAATACCATTTAATCTTCTGCACAAATTTGCCCTCTAATCCCTGCCACCCATCCAGGATGACATTCACTATCAGCTTTATTTTTTGGGAAGACCCAATTTCTGTCTGCTAGAAGCTTTAGTCCCATAGGGTTTAGAGAAGGAATCTATCACTTTCTTTGCAAGTAGTGGCAATTTATAAGCTTTCAGAAGCAGCCACAGTCAACATATGCTTGGTGGAGCATTTTTTTCAAAGAAAACTGTTAAGAGTTGTCTAACAAATTAGATAATTAACTTTTCATACCTGACAAGTATCTCAATAAAGAGTATATTCAAATCTTGGGCCAATCTCCTTTTGCATTTCTGGAGTCAGAAACTGAAGCTGAATGCTGGATATATGCCCAACACTGTCAGATGCTTCTCCATGCATAAACCAGAAAAAGGTAAGTGGTCAAAACGGAACCCACTACAAGGAAGGTAGAAGATTACAGAAGCCAGACAGAAAAAAGCTGAAGAGAAAGAGGTTTGGGTAGGGATATGCAGGCTTTGGCAGAAGGTGTCATCAGAGATGCAAAGGAGATTTTTCTGAGTTTACAAGATAGGCAGCAACAGTGAAGGGGAAAGTCTGCAGATGAAGAGATATACAGCATGATAGCAGCATTCATAGAAGACGAATAAAACTTGAAGCTAGAAACAGTAGGATTAGATGAAAGCAAAAGAAAGTGGGATGGGTCTTGGCAAAAAGGAATTTGATATTTTTCTGCCCTTTGTATTTGCATTTTTCTATCCCCTGTAAATAGCATGAAATCTATTAGCAAAAAGTCTATTACAGCCTATTAAAATGCTGATCCTTGTGCAGAATAACACACTAATTCCAGGACAATGTAACCTATTAATTCTAGTTTTAGGTCTGTGGTCTGCACCTACTGGCCCAAAGATTGCTGAAGGCACAACTCCTTTTCCAGCTGATGAATTTTTGTTTTGCTTGGGTCTTTTGGATTTTGTTTGTGTGCAGGTTTTCAAAACTGCTGCATGGAAGCAGATCAAGTTAACCTGCATTAAAATAGTAATGTGTGCAAAGTTGAGTATTGAGAAATTATGAACAAAGGACAACTTTCCTTCTGCAAACTGAATTCAGTATTCTGCAGTATCCATGTCACAGTGCAAACTGTATTTCTGGTTAATGGGTTATTTTTCATTCAAAACCTTGATTCATTTACTGAACAGGTGGTCAGAGAAACACAGTTGGCTCTTAAGCAGGTTATTGTTGATGCAATCTCTCTTTCTGATAACACAGAAGCGGGAACAGGTGAAGAAGCAGCACAGAGGACTCTTCCTCCAGTCTTGACTTTATCCCCTTCTATTTCCAGTTATCCAACTCCGGTCACTCTTTGGACCTGTTCTTTCTTTCCTCTTTCTGCTCTTCATCAGCACCCAATTCCTTCTCCACAAATTCCAACCCCCACCTCCCACCCCTCCATTCCTGGGGGCATGACAGAGCCCCTCTTGAGTGAATTATCCTTGAGAGTTCCCCCTCAAGATGGTAAAGCCATGCAATGGACTGAAATGTTGCTAATGTCTCAAACTTTGTCAAAATCATAAAAAGACTTCTTGTCAAACTGCAAGGAAGCAACTGCCTGTCTGTGACCACCAAACCGTTCCCCTCCCATTGCCTTCTGACTGGAATTTGGACTGTGACTGGGAACTTGAGATAAGACTATTGTCTAATCATCTCAGGTCTAAGGAGCAGCACACAAGGCCCGATGGATGGTGGAAGAGAAAGGTTTTGGATGTGTGATGGCAAAATCTCCCAATACCAAACAAAAGAAGTAACCATCCCTGCTTCGAGAAGACCATGTACACACAGGACATTAGCTTGAGAGGCAGCAGAGAAAGGGTCATAAACTCTCAAAGACCCCCAAAGCACTCCCCCAACTCATTCCTGAAGCCTTCCACCACCAGAGGACTGCATGTGATCCAAGTGATGCAGCAGATCCAGACCCTGTTGCATGAGAATGCAAAGCTTCCCCACTCTCAACCAGAGGAGGTACCTGGGCTTTTTCTGAATGTATATTACTCCGTTGGATTTTATGTTTTGCAGGACCCTCACCAGCAAGAAGACCAGAAGAACAGGACCCCGCCAGGTTTCACAGTGGTAATACATTTTCTATTTTAATCTCTGTCACTTTCTTCCCTCCCCACCCCCACGCCCCTCTTTTTTCCTATTTCTTTCTATCTCTCTTTCTCTGCCTCACATTTACTACTAAATAAAACCCATATTATTGACTTTGTCATCTGGTCTTATGTGTGCCTGAACTTGGGCAGAGATGCATTTCTAATAATTTTAATAACTGGATCATAAAAAGCCATAACTCCAAAACAAAGGCCAGTTTCCTGCTGACTACTAAGTCATCAATGCACAGTGCTGATCACAAACAGAATTTAGAATTTTTTTTAGCATCCACTGCACTTTTTCATGGTCTTATTCTCAAATCCTAGATAATTTTGTTAAAAAATAAACAAACAAAAAAAAAAAGCATCTGAGGTAATAGAAAATACCATTCTGAAGTATGTAAGCTTAAAAAAACCCAGTCAAGATACTCCAAGTTCCATTTTCTGACATGCTTTGCTGTATATAGTTCTAACAGTCCTGACATCAGTGGAATTATTTTTGTTGGTGTTTTGTTTTTTTTTTTACCTCAACTATCTTAATGTGACATTACTGTCATGCTCCCTATTCTGCACCCCATCGTGACACTAAATTTTCAGCACTTATAAGCATGATTCTTAGTATAAGACATATTCCTTATTCATATGTTTATTAAAGAATTTAATACCATTACAAGAAAGTTAAGTCTCAAATTTTCTATTCTACAGAACGAATCAATCCATACACCCTGAAATCATTGGAAAAAACATGGCATACTGAGACTTAAAATTGTAGAATAGCTTGTGTTGCAAGGGACCTTTCAAGGTCATCTAGTCCAACTCCCTGCAATCAGCAGGGATATCTTCAACTAGATCAGGTTGCTCAGAGCCCTGTCCACCCGACTGTGAATATCTCCAGGGATGGGGCATCCACCACCTCTCTAAGCAACCTGTGCCACTGTTTTACCGCCCTCATTGTAAAGAAGTCCTTCCTTATAACTAGACTAATTTGACCCTCTTTTAGTTTAAAACCATTACCATGAAGATATTAAAAAGAACTGGTTCCAATATGGGATGAGTATCAGAATATTATGGTAGATATGGAAACATGGCTTAATAAACTAAGCCTCTGACTTTAAGCATAAATATAATTTCTATGTCTTACTATTTTTATTGCTAGAATAATACTATGCTACAAAATGTATTAAGACTGATAGTCACCTTTTCTGCACTGTTGAATTAATTTATTTTACAAATATGCATTGCTTATTCCTGAGTTTGGTGAGAACCATTCTATCAGAAATATGAAAAATATACATTAATTCACTAGTCTTTGTGACATTTATTTTCTGTCCAATATAAACTTCCCAACTCAAAAATTGTGCTGCCTGAGGTACCAATCCAACAGGAGTCTTTCCTCTCATACAGCAGTCCCATATTTATTTATGGGACCAATGTTGCTTTCTCAGAAGGCAGCATGTAACATTTAGCTAATCTTCATCAAAAAAGAATATGGCTCCATGGCTCATGTCACCACCAGAATTTTGCTTTTTTTGATGATCATCTGCATGGCACTAGTCCTGCTGGCATCAGATGGGATTCATCTTTCTCAAAGGAGGAAGAGGGTCTTTGCCTGGGGGTCACTGACAGAACTTTAAACTAGACTTCAACGAGGTATGGGATAATACTAGGCCTGCACTTGGCAAGGTTGGAAGGGTAGAGGGATGGGCTGGTAGCAAGGGCACTCAGCCTGTGGGGACGCTGGAGCATACTTGAAAATAACAGAGATGAGCCAAGAGCCCATGAGGCAATAGGAGCCAACAGGCAAATACCACTGAAATACCTCAAAGGAACTAAAGTGTGTTCCCCTTAGGAGGCAACACAGCTGACAGTCCAGCATAGGCAACAAACCCATGTCTCTGAGGAACAGCCAGGAGCAGATCAAAAGCCTGAGACAAAGGCAATAAAAGGAACCTTTTGGTTGGTGTCTACTACAGGCAAGGGGATCAAGGGGAGTTTATTGAGGAAGCTGCCTTGCCCCACCTACAGGAGGCATCACACTTGCAGGCTCCTGTCCTGCTTAGGGACTTCAACCACCCACACATCTGCTGGAAAAGTAGCACAACAAGCTGTAGGCAATAAAGGACACTCCTGAAATGTGTAGAGGATAATTGCTTAAACCAGGAAAGAGACAGCCCTACGAGAGGAGACGCAATGCAGGACCTGAGGGTCACTAACATAAGTGAGCTTTTCAGGGATATCAAGATTGAAGGCAGCCTGGGCTGCACTGAGGGAGTCTGCACTCCTTGAGGGATATGGGTCAAGAGAAGTGTGAAGTCAGGACCCTGAACTTTAGGAAAGCAAATTTCCAGCTGTTCAAGGAATTAGTCATTGGGACCCTCTGGGAGACTGCTCTCAGGGACAAGAAAGCAGAACAGAACTGGTAGATGTTTAAGGAAGTCTTCTGTAGAGCACAAGAGCTAGCAATTCCCAGAAGCAAGTATTCAGGCACAGAAGGCAAGAGATCAGCATGGCTGAGTAGGGAACTGATGGTCAAACTAAAGGGGAAGAAGTGAAGTAGGATGAATGAAGCAGTAACAGGTATCTTGGGAACAGCACTGCAATGCTGTCCAGTTGTGTGGGGATGGGATGAGGAAGACCAAGGCGAAGGTGGAGTTCAACTTGGCAAGGCACACAAAGAATCACAAGAAGGGCTTCTACAAGTATATTAACCAAAAGGGGAAGGTCAAAAACCTGATAAAAATAGATGAGGAGAAGGCTGAGGTACTCTTCAACTTTTATGCATCAGTCTTCAACAGCAACCTCTCTCCACACACCTCTTGGGTGGACAAGCCTCATGACAGGAACTGGGGAAGCAAAGTGCTTCCCACTGTAAGAGATGGTTAGGTTTGTGACCATCTGAGGAACCTGATCATACATAATTCTATGGGACTTGATGAGATGCAACCCAGAGTCCTGCAGAAATTGGCTGATGTAGTTGCCAAGACACTCTTTATGATATTCAAAAAGTCATGGCAGTCAGTGGAAATCCCAGTTGACTGGAAAGGGGAAAACACTGAGCCCATTTTTCAAAGGATAGAAAGAAGGACCCTGGAAACTACTGACTCTTCAGCCTCCCCTCTGTGCTTTGGAATATCATGGAACAGATTCTCCAAGAAGCTGTGGTAAGGCACATGGAAGTTGGGGAAGTGATTCGAGACCTACACACCTCCACCAATGAAAAATGTTGCCTGACCTAGTGGCCTTCTATAATGGCCTTCATTAGTCGACAAGGACTATGGATGTCATCAATCTAGACTTGTGTAAGGCTTTTGATGTGGTTCTCACATTATTCTCTCTAAATTGAACAGACAGACTTGATGGATAATAGACTGGTGGAAAGGGAATTGGCTGGATGGTCATATCCAAAAAGCAATGGTCAACAGCTGATGTCCAGATGGACATCTGTGACAAGTGGTCTTTTACAGGTCCAGAAGGTCCAGATGGTTGTTGAATATCTGCAGTGATGGAGATTCCACAGGTTCCCTGGGAAATCTGTTCTTGTGCTCAGTCACCCTCACAGTGGGAAAGTGTTTCTTCCTGCTCAAAGGGAACATCCTGCATTTTTGTTCTGTGTCCTGTCATTGCACACTACTGAGAAGAGCCTGGCTCCATCGTATTTGAATCCTTCCTTTGGATATTTGTACGCAACTGACACAGGTGGTGGAGTATCCCAAAAGGAATGCTGTGCTGCTTGACTTCATACTAAGAAACAGGGAAGACCTTATTGAAGGTGGGGGGCAGCCTTGGCTTCAGTGACCATGAGATTGTGGAGTTCTGTATTGGGAGAGGAGAAATCAGGGCAGCAACTATGACTGCAACCATGCCCTTAAGGAGAGCTAACTTTAGGCTCTTTAGGGATCTTCTTCTAAGAATCCCTTGGGAAGAGGGGTTCTAGAGAGCTAGTTGATATTCAAGGATCCCTTCCTCCAGGTTCAAGAATCATGCATCCCAGTGAGCAAGAAATTGGGCAAAGGAGGCAAGAGACCTGCATGGATGAATAGACTCCTGTCATTATCCAGACATAATTAGGACATACAGAAGATGGAAGTAGGTTCAGGCCACTTGGAATGAATATAGAGANCTGGCTCCATCGTATTTGAATCCTTCCTTTGGATATTTGTACGCAACTGACACAGGTGGTGGAGTATCCCAAAAGGAATGCTGTGCTGCTTGACTTCATACTAAGAAACAGGGAAGACCTTATTGAAGGTGGGGGGCAGCCTTGGCTTCAGTGACCATGAGATTGTGGAGTTCTGTATTGGGAGAGGAGAAATCAGGGCAGCAACTATGACTGCAACCATGCCCTTAAGGAGAGCTAACTTTAGGCTCTTTAGGGATCTTCTTCTAAGAATCCCTTGGGAAGAGGGGTTCTAGAGAGCTAGTTGATATTCAAGGATCCCTTCCTCCAGGTTCAAGAATCATGCATCCCAGTGAGCAAGAAATTGGGCAAAGGAGGCAAGAGACCTGCATGGATGAATAGACTCCTGTCATTATCCAGACATAATTAGGACATACAGAAGATGGAAGTAGGTTCAGGCCACTTGGAATGAATATAGAGAGGCTGTCAGAGTAAGCTACCATGAGACAAGGCCAAGGCCCATCGAGAACTAAATCTGGTCAAAGATGTCAAGGACAAGAAGAAGGGTTTCTTCAAATACATCAATAACAAAGCTAAGGATAATGTGGACCTGTTGTTAAATGCAGGGAGGACTCCAGTAAGAGAGAACTTGGATAAGGCAGTTACTGCATGCCTTCTTTGCATAAGTCTTCAGTGAGAAGACCAGCCCTCAGGAATCTCTGACCTAGGAGACTAGGGGCAAGGAATGCTGGAAGGAAGACTTTCTATTNATCCCTTCCTCCAGGTTCAAGAATCATGCATCCCAGTGAGCAAGAAATTGGGCAAAGGAGGCAAGAGACCTGCATGGATGAATAGACTCCTGTCATTATCCAGACATAATTAGGACATACAGAAGATGGAAGTAGGTTCAGGCCACTTGGAATGAATATAGAGAGGCTGTCAGAGTAAGCTACCATGAGACAAGGCCAAGGCCCATCGAGAACTAAATCTGGTCAAAGATGTCAAGGACAAGAAGAAGGGTTTCTTCAAATACATCAATAACAAAGCTAAGGATAATGTGGACCTGTTGTTAAATGCAGGGAGGACTCCAGTAAGAGAGAACTTGGATAAGGCAGTTACTGCATGCCTTCTTTGCATAAGTCTTCAGTGAGAAGACCAGCCCTCAGGAATCTCTGACCTAGGAGACTAGGGGCAAGGAATGCTGGAAGGAAGACTTTCTATTGGTCACGGAGAATTAGAAGGAGGTTAGAGAAGCATCCAGAAGTCCATGGGCCCTGATGGGATGCATCCATGAGTGCTGAGAGAGCTAAAAGACAGCATAGCTGGGCCACTTGTGATCATCTTTGAAAGGCTGAGGTGATCAGGAGAGGTGCCTGAGGACTGGAAGAAAGCAGCCATCTCAGTCCTCAGAAAGGGTAAGAAGAATGCATCTTAAGATGCATTAGGAAGAGCACTGTCAGCAGGTCAAGGGAGGTGATCCTGCCCCTGTACTCAGTCCTGGTGAGGCCACATCTGGAGTGCTGAGTGCTCTTGTTCTGCTTAGTACCACAGGTCTAGCAAGGGGTGACAAAGATGATTATGGCACTGAAACCTCTCTCTTACAAGGAAACACTGAGGGAGCTGGGCCTGTTCATTCTCATGAAGAGATGACTGAGATGGGATCTCACTAATACGTATAAGTACCTGAAGGGAGGGTGCCAAGAGGATGGACCCAGGCTTCTCCTGGTGCTGAGCATTAGGACAAGAGGCAATGGGCAGAAAGTGATGTACAGGAAGTTCCAGCTGATTATGAGGAAGAACTTCTTTACTCTGTAAGTGACCAAGCACTGGAACAGATTGTCCAGAAAGGATGTGCAGTCTCCATCACTGGAGATATTCAACAAACATCCAGATGCAATCCTGTGCCATGTGCTCTAGGACAATTTTTCTTGAGTGGGAGATTGGACCAGATGATCCACTGTGGTCCCTTCTAACCTGACCCATTCTGCGATTCTGTGAGTCTGAGCTTTTTCTTCTCCTTGCTGAGCAGATCAAGTTTTTTGTTTTTCCTCAGAGGAGAGTTGCTCTTGTCCTATCATGATCTGGACACAGTACTCTAGGTGTGGNGCTCTTGTTCTGCTTAGTACCACAGGTCTAGCAAGGGGTGACAAAGATGATTATGGCACTGAAACCTCTCTCTTACAAGGAAACACTGAGGGAGCTGGGCCTGTTCATTCTCATGAAGAGATGACTGAGATGGGATCTCACTAATACGTATAAGTACCTGAAGGGAGGGTGCCAAGAGGATGGACCCAGGCTTCTCCTGGTGCTGAGCATTAGGACAAGAGGCAATGGGCAGAAAGTGATGTACAGGAAGTTCCAGCTGATTATGAGGAAGAACTTCTTTACTCTGTAAGTGACCAAGCACTGGAACAGATTGTCCAGAAAGGATGTGCAGTCTCCATCACTGGAGATATTCAACAAACATCCAGATGCAATCCTGTGCCATGTGCTCTAGGACAATTTTTCTTGAGTGGGAGATTGGACCAGATGATCCACTGTGGTCCCTTCTAACCTGACCCATTCTGCGATTCTGTGAGTCTGAGCTTTTTCTTCTCCTTGCTGAGCAGATCAAGTTTTTTGTTTTTCCTCAGAGGAGAGTTGCTCTTGTCCTATCATGATCTGGACACAGTACTCTAGGTGTGGCCTCATCAGTGCTGAGCAGAGGGGAAGGATCACCTCCCTTAAACTGCTGGCAACACTTCTCCTAATGCAGCCAAGGTCTCTGTTTACCTTCTTTCATGCAAGAGCAAATTGCGTGAATACCAGTGGATTCACTGTCTTGAATAAGAACATTCTAGAGTCTTCATAGTCCCAAGAAGCTGATTGTCATAGTTTTGAGAGAACCCCAATCTGGTTTAGTTACTACTTTTAGTAAATCTTTTTTAGTAAAACTGAGCATCACACAGGCTAATGCCTGTATTAATATTTTAAGTTCCTAGTACATATGTATGATGTATAATCTCTTGATGCACCTGTTAGGGCAGGATGTTTACAGAATGTAAGCTAAAGACATACACAGGAAGGACTAATTTTTTTTGAAGCATACGATTGAAATCCTTGGAAAACATATGCCATAAGACCTTTAAAAACTTAGCTGTAAATTAGCTGCTTTAAACTCACTTAAATTCACCAGTAAAATGCAATATAGATTCCAAACCTCTAAAAACTCTATCAACAGAGCAATAGGCTTAGCCTCACTCTCATAGGAGATAAAGCCCTTCTCTCCAACTGTAACTCACCTGCTGACAATTGCTCACAAAAACCTTCCAGCATGACATTACACATGGTGAATTGACCTAACATTAGACAAGCAAGTAGAAAGTCATTATATACATTCCTAATGGCTTTAAAAAGGTTTGAGAAACAGTTCATGAAATATTGCAGGTAGATGTGCAATGTGTTCTTCGTATAAACACTCGAGAAGATGAATAAACTGTATATACAATAAATTACTAATCTGCTGTTCTCTAATAGTTAGACAGTTTTAAGACATTTGTTGATTGAGGTTCTTTCTTCACAGTTCCAGTTTTATGACACAATCATAATTAGTTCAGTATTATCAACTTTATTAGACTCTATACTGTATCTGTCCTTCATGAGCTTCCCCAGGGCCGAAATTCTTCTTAACTTAAGCATGCTTTGAAATAATTAGAAATACATAATACATTTCTTTTCTAGCTTACTGTTCTACCCCAAGAAGCCTTCTACCACCACCAAAATTGGAACTGCCTTAATTTTATCTATAGTTCAACAGCAACTGGGAACAGAAAATGAAAACAAGTAATTTCATATTATTTATGTTTGACATAGTACTCTGGAATTAAAAAGTATAAGATATAATAAAATTATCTGAATTTTCTGACATACAAAAGAGAAATGCTGAAAACTAAGAGTTTTTCTATTTTTTTCAAGATAAATTGCCACACCAGTTCAGTATCTAACATAACGGCTGCCATTCTATTTCTAGCACTTATCTGAGTAACAATGCTTGAATTTATACCTTATCTGCATGTTGGAAACAAATATATTATTTTGTGTATAACTGTGTAAAATAACACAACTATACACTGTTGGTCTTTAAACCCCCTCCCATTTTGCAGGCAAAGATAAATTACACTAAGCAGCATTACATTTCTCTCCATCTATGACTTCAATTTTTAAAGCTAAAGCAAAACAGCTGCTCATCCAGCAAAACAGGAGGAATGTAAATGTCTCTCATTGCTTTGTCTTTTTTCTTAACCATTAGGGTATAGAGAAAACTAGTGTATCCTGTGTTTACGAAGAGTGAAATATATGATCTAATAGGGAAGAATTCCATCTACCTACCATTAAGTCATGAACTATAAATGAAAGGTAATACAAAATTTAAAAACAAACAAAAGGAAACATTATGAATGCTGCTTCTTTATTTCTGGTAGCAAAAGATATGATAAATATATGTATGGTTTTCTGTTTTGAAGTCTGATTGGGACAGAATTCTCACTGCCACATTTATCATAGAGAAAATCTTGCATTTACAGGAACAATTGAAATGCTGGATACAGAAGGATTTCTGAACATCTTTAGCAATAGTCTTTTCTCACCAGCTGGAATTCCTAGTCATCTTCAGGGAAGAATGCAGCAAGTAATATTGCCTGAACAAAGACAATTTGTCTGTCAAAAGGCTTTTCCTTCTACAGTCATCAAGGCTGCAGGGCGTATTTTAAATGTCAGTTCTCAGTCCACTCTGTGCTTGGAATAGAATGTTCTTCAGATATTTCATCCTGAACCAGAAAACAAATATGCAAAAAGAATCTGACCATGACACACTGTATGTTCAGCTTCTGGTAAGAAACCAGAACACTTTTGCTAGGCATTCAGAGAGCAGGTGTGGAGGACTAAGTTTGTGTGCAAGTGTGAAATGAGAAAACTTCAGAGGAAATTATGGAGGAAGAGATATTTTTTTATGCAGATGTTAATCCTAGCTGTATTCCTATTAGTGATCAAAATATGGTTTTGAACATATTTTATCTTCTGATGAGAGCTACTCCAGCTCATGCCAGAAGAGGGTGGTCTTCTCTTTCACCACATGGACATGGGCATAGTAACTGTTTTGGGTTGGACTTCCCTTGTTTTCACAGTTTGTTCAGACTGATTTTTTTTTTTTAAAAAGGACTTAGCATTCCAGATGAGACTTACAAATAAAACCATCTTCACTAAGTCCATGTGCTTTCACATGTGCACAGTACACTTTTTCACCACAACCTTGAAAAGGTAGTACGAGCCTGAAATTCCTTAAAAATTACCCTGCATTAGACCTGACATTCCGATTATGACAGGAAGGTAAGAGGAACTCAGAACACAAGTTAAGGACGTATTTCGATAATGAGATAATAGTTACTCATAGGTTCTTCAGGTTACCTTATTAGATTCTAAATTTAATTCTGATTTATTTTTATTGTTGCACAACAAACACTGTCTTTCCCATAAACCTCTTACAAATATGCTGTTTGGTTGTCTAAGGAGTGTCTGACTCTTTTTCTGTCTGAACTTTAGGGGAAAGTAAGTTTTTGGGAAGCATTTTTAAGTGAAACAGAAGATTTATGACTTGCATATTTTTTTCTCAGCATGTAGCATGGAAAGACATATAGAGATGCAATAAAAAGCAGTGTTAGAAAGAATGGAAACCAGAAAGATAGGGTGTAGCTAATGTAGCATTCTTTATAACAATCCTGAAGAGGAAGAAAATAGATATCTAAAGTGTCTGATTTTAAGAGCTATTCAAGTACTATTGCAGAGATTGAAAAAAACAGAAGGATGCGATCAGATGACCTCACAAAGACAATGCCATTAGCAGTTTCGTTGTGAAATAACAGGCCTGAATTTCCATGTTCAGCTCAGATCCATTACTCAAATAGACTATGATAAAACCATCATAAGTGTGGCAGTTTCTTCTGTACCCAGATAGAAGAATGGTCTGCCCATTTCAGCCACTACATTATTCAAATAAAGCCCCAAAATCTATAAGAGTTTAAAAATATACAACAATCATATTTGTAAAACTTGCTATAGCCTGCAAGTATCTAGCTGGGTTAGTTCTCAGAATGGTAAATGGCCACCACCATTGCTAATGTAGAAGGTCCTTGGAGACATAATTAAAAGTCTAAAGAGGAAACTGTCACACTGCTGGAAAGAAAGAAAAAAAGAAAGCTTGTCAGAGGACAGAGATCAAATAAAACAGAACAATATTTTACTCTGTTCCATTCAATATAACAATTAAAACCCAATATATTTGTTCCTATAGAAAAACAATTCTAAATCTGTTAATTCGTATATATAATGCATGGTATACTTAAATAACACCTTTCAGATGGGTCTGCCAAGACATTTTGCAGGTATAATCACAGAAATCAGTTAATCAGCTTGAGCCAAGGGATCCACTGAGGTTTGAGCTCTGATCTAAAACCTGAAGTATGTGATACATCTTATCCCTTCATACACAACACTCGGTTCTATCTTGGAGGAGTGTAGCAGCTCAAAGAGAGAGAGATACAAAAGCTTCAAATAAATTTGAGCTGTCAGGCCACAGGTCAGCAGTCTAAGACCTCAGGAGGTGATCTGCAGGCATGCAGGCAACAGACCTAGAAAGTGGATATTCTGTATTGTAGGACTGTTTTGCAATCAAAACGTATTCTTGCAAGAACAGTAAAACAAAGTGGTATCTATACAGCTATATAAGCAATGTTGTGTGAGAGACCAAAGCACTAGTAAGAATGCTGCTTTTAGCATTTTGTCCAAGCTGGAGCTTATATAGGGGTATATTTCAAAGCTATCCATATCATTATCTATACAGCTCCTAAAGCATACAACACTCTCTCAGTTTAACAGCAGACAGTTCAGTCTACAGACTATGAATATTTCTAAGCTACAAAGCAAGGATATTACTGCCAGTGCATCCCTAATGTAAGCAAAAATCCTAAAGAGCTAACTAAAATATTTCTAAAGTAACAAGTTGAAAGAAACTCACAAGCTCTTGACATCAGGTCAGAAAGTGACATTTATATTTCTTATATTTTCAATATAGAAGGAGTAAAAACTAATGCATCATATCTATCAAGTGAGGAGTGAATACTAAAGTAACTTAAAAAAGACATCTAGTTAATATAATTTGAAACATTTTATAAAACAGGACTAGAAATAAATGCCAGGGATGTGTCAAATATAAAGAAAAAAATGTGGCATCTTTGACAACTTGTGTGGCAGCACAGAAACATGAACATAATGGCATATGAGGGAGATCTCAGGAAAGATTATAGAAATCCTTTGGCAGCAAACTATCAAAACAAGATCAAAAAATTAGATGAAAATTAATGTTTTGAGATAGAAAGGCTATACAGGTAGATAATAAAATTAAATTATTTTTCTTAGTGAAATAATGCACTTAAAATTCCCACAGGAACCTTGCTGAAAGAAACCTCGCCTAATACTATATGCTCAGGAAAATAAATATCAGATTGAAGGTAAGGCAGAGAGAATCCCACAGAATTGCTGTATATGGTTAACCTTCAGAAAGAAAGAATCCTTGTAATGTTTATTACTTTACAAATAATGTTTCTATAAGTAAATTACTATAATTCGCTTCAAAAAAACATGTCATGTTAGAGAAAATAAAAAGCATCAGAAAAAATCTGCTGTGGAAATTCTGAACCTAGCAGCTTCTTCAGGATGAGAATTTCTCCCACTGATTAAATTAAATGAGGGGATGGCACCATAGAGAAAAGATCCAATAGCAGTTAAGTGAACTGAAATGAGTGAATTTGAAAAACACCAAATAAACAGATGTAAGTATGAGAAATAAACATTCCTCCCACAAACCTGCCACATATGCTGGCAAAAACTGACAAGACAAAATGATTCGTAATAGTGATTGAATTGCATTTGAGTAAGCAATGCTGCACGTATCATTATTCATTAGAATCTATTATTAATCAGATTTCCTTAATACAATGTGACATTTCACTTTTGCCTTTTAAGCTATGGTAAAGAAAAAAAAGTATCACATGCTAAAATATTTATCTGAAACTTCAGTCAAGCTATGGAGAAGGGAGAACAGAAGATAACACTCCTTTTATGAGTGTCACTATCATCACGGAGCAATTTCTAGAAATTGGTTCACTCTAAAGCACATGTGCCAGCATCCAAGGAGATCTTCAATTTTGGCAGGCAATCTGAAAGGAATAAGAACCTTGTTTTAATGGAGAAAAATTTCTGGCTCATTTATTAGTGAGAAAAAAATCAAGAACAGGAACATCCGGAACTTTGTAATGCTTGATAAAGAAAGAAATATAGAACCCAATGTTCAGTATAAATAATTATGTATCCATTTTGAAATTAATTTAGCATGTGTGAGATAGTTTCAGAATAAGATATATTTCAAAAATCACAATGTTGATATATATAAGATATTGAACAAGTATGTTGTGGGTTTTTTGATTTCTTTGATCTACCAAATCTAAATTTTTAAAACCTCAGCCTTCTACAATATGCATACTATCTGTATTTTTTTAGGTTTAATACAGCTATGGTCATATGGACTTATTAAAATAGATTTTCCAAATTTAGATCATACATTCTCAGTCAGCACTGTCTTCATGGCATTTAGTCAAACAATCTGAAAATAACAATCACTTGTGCCCATTTGGCCCTACAGTTGCACTGTATGATTTATGAAGCACTGTAGAGAAACACATAGTTTTAAATGCATATAAATGTCACATTTACATCTTGAGTTTTACAAATGCCAACAACCACATTGTATTGCCATTTTCTTTTAAACACCTAAACATGGAGCCAAACTACCTGGCTTCATCTAGGGTACCAGGGACTGAAATACAGTGAAACCTGGAAACCTGATGAAAAGTTATTCTGACTTTAAAAGTAGAACGCTGGACTCCAACCTTTTTGATCATGCACGCCTGTGTAACTTGTAATTTATATACATGTACTACTATATTAATATATTATATATATTAGAGAATATTAAAAAAAATAGAAATTAGAAGACGATTATATAAAGGCAAATGAAATAATTTACTTTTACTTATTAAGGGTAAAAAATGTACTTTCTTCCTGCATGCCAGTGGATTATCTTGTGCCCACACCACTTTGGAGATGATTACACTAAACCACTGAGAAGTGACAGAAGTTCTTTATAGAACTGGTATCTTTTACCACATCTGAATGGGACCGAATAGGACCTAGCATAAGTTATGCTTTCATTTCAGAAACATTTTCTCCCTTATTTCTTTCCTCAGTCTTAACTATCTACCAGTTTACAGAGGTGTTACAAACACACTGCATCTATTGCCTCTGCAACCACTCATACTGTCCCCAGTGCTGGCAATTAGCAATCATAGTCTTAATTAGCTTGACCCACCTGGCTATTTTGCTACTAATAAATCAATTAATTCAAGTCACATGGAGGAACTTCTGTGTAGTACCATAGCTTAATCACTACTGGTCATCCTTGTATATGACTGTTTTATGTGCTAGAAAAACTTAGTATCCAGGCTGAATTTGTATTCTCCACTGTCAGGCAGCCTGTCAAGCAAGCACAGAATGTGGTTAGTATTTTTAATGTATGAAGGGATTTGGCCAAAGCCTCAGCAGAGTGCAAAGGAGAAACTTGGGATGTAAGCTATAAACACTTTGGCACACTGAATTGGATGATCTTTTCTTCTCCCTGAATGGTATGGATGCTGCCCATTGGGGGTCTCAGCTTACTCAGGAGCATCCATTACTACCCATTTGTTCGTTTTTGATGTGAGAAATAGAAGCTTCTAAAACGAGGGTATCTTTGTCATTGGTATCTCTGAGGAGTTCTGTTCTTGTTTTTTCTCTAGAAATATTTTCTTCACTAGGGGCTATTAAACTATGTGGTCCTGTACTTATACCCAAAGATGTTCCCTTCCTGTTCTCCATTTTTTCTGGAAAGCAACTGCCTTCCTCTTTCTTTATTCACCTTTCTTAGCCAGTATCAAGTGGAAACAGATAAAAAACTCATAGGAACAAAACACATTTTACTGTCTGGCCCTTTATTCTTAAGCACAACTATATGTTTTTTGCACTTGGCCCTGTGTCAGTCATCCTGAGTTCTGCTAAATGTGTTTGTTCTGTCATCACCTTTGTTTTCCTTGTCTTCTCCTCCCACATAAGGTGCCTGAATATCACTTTGCCCATGACAATTTAGTGAAATTTTCATTAGACTCGCTTTTCCTTACCAGAAATGAAGAATCTCCTCTTCTATATTGACATGCCTTCGCTTCTGGAATAAAAAATGAGTGCAATATTGCTGGAAAGTGTGAAACAACATCCAGGATACAGAAATTATGGAGTAGCTGAGCTGTTGGACACAGCTATAGATGTTCATAGTCAGAACTTTTCACCACTCCCTGAAAACCTTGAGCAAATACCCAAAAAACCCCCTTGTTTCCATTTTCTTACAACTTATTCTGAGTAGACGCTAATCAGCCTGAAGGTGTACAATTTATACAGTATTTTCATGGCAAGGGAAGAAAGGAGAGACAAAGATTAACCAGGTCAGAGGTTTATCAAGACTAGGCCTTTCAGCCAAGGACATAGTAGTCCATAGGAATCTACTTCCTGAAGAGTAGGATCAGCACTATTTTGAGTAGCAAAAGCCTGATAATTTACATCCTTGCAGCTTTATGTCTTGTAATTCTGCACTGACATTTGATAGGTTTCTAATAAGTAAATAATCTCTTCTATTAGCATAATACTTTCCAAATTTAGAAGAGATGGAATGACCTGTTATAAAATAAGGAGTACGTTCAACTCATGCCCTACATAGGCAGTATGAAAGAATACAGAATAAATCCCAAGGGCTTCTACACCTATCATTTAGTGTTCCCTCTGAAGCTCAATACTCTCTGACTCTCCATTGATTTCTGCAGGCCTGAGCTTTTTCTGCTATGGTACCCTGTGCATTACTTAATATTTGTGTTTCTGACAGCTCTTTGGTCTCTTCATGCTACTCACTCTGATATTTAGTGAGTACATAACTTCTGTGAACATAGCTTCTTTGAAACACAGGCTAAAAAATTCTAGGATTTCTAGCAGGCTAAATGGTTTTCTATGTGTATTTTCCTTCAGATATTTTCCATAATTAGTGACCCTATAACTGACCCTACCACAATCCTTTTTTCTGCTGGTATCAGTCCCTCAACAGTTAACTAAATCCCTCTTGGTATCTTCTCTGTGACTCCTGTCTATCCTTGCTATGTGACAATAGCTGCCATCTCCCTGATGGGGCCCTTTTCTCTTCATTGCCTTTTAGATTTGTCACTTTATTTGCTTCAGATTTGCTGGTTTCTATCAATACTACTCTTTCTAACCACTTGCAATTTACTACCCTGCAGATTTTCCCCCCCTGAGACTGAACACCTTTATAACCAAATTTTTCACTGAACTTGGTGAATCCATACAGTCCACTACATAATTGGTGCCTTCTCTGAGTACTGTATGATGATTGGCTTTGGGACAGGGAAAGGGAAAGGGGGCAGTAATTATGCAGACGCTTTATTAGAAGACTTTCAGCTGCTGCAAAGTGTTGATTACCTTTTTATTGTTATTCATATTCTGATGTAATATAAAGTAAACAGACATAGAGTACACAGTAAATTGATCAGGAGCCTTTTTTACTCCCAAATGTTAGAAAGGCATATGATTTGCTAGTTGCATTTGAATGGAGTTTTTTGAGCATTCCTTTAGGGAAGAAATAAAAGCATCCACACAGAAAACAAAAAACTATCTTAGACATCATGACCATAGCATTTTATTTTACTACATCATGCAACAGATAGTACTGTACATGTTAGTTCTTCAGCGTAAAATAATTTGACTGCTTTCCCCTAGTGCATATGTTGCATTTAGTATAATTTTTGATACTGTTAAAATCTTAAGGGAAATATTTTCTCAACATAAAAAACTAAGTGAAAATTAAATTTAAAAGCATCAAAAATTGGCTTGGAAGTAAATGGAAAAAAAAAGGTGTTCGAAGGCAGACAAATGAGATTCCTGTGAAAACCAAGAAATACTGTAAAAAAAAACACTGTAAAAAATTTGAAAGACAGTTGAATAAATGCCTCAAATCAGGAAAAAAAAAGTGTGTAAATTGCATTGTGAAAAAGGATGAATTTATTAGAAACAGAGTGATCAGACACTACTTTTTTACTTGGAAAAAATGACATAAAAAGTAAAGTAGGAAAAAGCGACAGAGACTATGTATCCTTCTCTGTTATCTATTACTGTTTACTTCATCTGCAAACTTATACTTCTTTGTATGTTCTACAAGTTAATTTTTTTCCTTTAACAGAAAACTTCATACACATGATTAGTTTGCCTTGCATCTTAATCTCCATTTGCCTGCCTTTGCTATAAGATATTAAATAGATTTTGAGCTTTTTCCTTTTTCTTCTTCCAACTGTAACTCAGCAGTATCTCAGCTATGTAATTTGTACCTCTCATATATTGTGCTCCTCCTAACAGCAGAAGGATGTACACTGGAGTGTTTTGGATTATTTCTGTAACTATATAAAAATTTATCCTGTCCTGTGTTTACAGGAGAAGTAACAAATGTACTTTGTATTTGAAGGAGAAATTGGTAAGATTTGCACAGAATTTCACTATCTCAAGAAAGCTTGATGTCCTTTACAGATGAAAAAATTTTCTTTTTGTTAAAAGCTGCAATATTCCAGTGGAGTGTATTTCACGGAATCACAGAATATACTGTGTTGGAAGGGACCACCAAGGATCACCGAGCCTAATTCCCGGCCCCACACAGGACCATTCCCAAGAGTAACACCATCTGCCTGGGAGTATCATCCAAATGCTCCTTGAACTCTGTCAGGCTTGGTGCTGTGACNCACTGCTTTCCAGCATCTCATTCCCCAGTCTGTACAAACATCCAGGGTTGCCCCATCCCAGGTGCAGAATCCGGCTCTTCCCCTTGTTGAACTTCACATGGTTGGTGATTCCCCAGTCCCCTGATTTGTCCAGGTCTCCCTGCAGGGCCTCCCTGCCTTCCAGGGAGTCAACAGCTCCTCCCAGTTTTGTGTGATCTGCAAACTTGCTCAGTGTCCCTTCGAGTCCTGTGTCCAAGTCATTTACGAAGATGTTGAAGAGCACAGGGCCCCAGAGGGAGCCCTGTGGAACCCCACTAGTGACAGGTCACCAGTCTGATGTTACAGCACTCATGGTTACTCTTTGTGCCTGACCTGCGAGCCAATTTAATGATCACTGTCTTAATCTAAAAATTTTACCAGAATGTACATCTCTCTCCTCCTGTAAGTTGGAAACTTCTTGTAGTACCCATTTTATACCAGAGTAACTGAACCAGAAAGAGCCTGTAAATTGGTTTAGGTAATGCCAAAAGAGAAGGAAATCCAAATTGAACCCAATTTTCTCAAGAATTCCCTGGGGTGCCCCATGAGACA
This sequence comes from Sclerurus mexicanus, assembly GCA_013396755.1. NCBI lineage: Eukaryota > Metazoa > Chordata > Aves > Passeriformes > Furnariidae > Sclerurus > Sclerurus mexicanus. The sequence continues at coordinate 69,343 of VWZF01005189.1, forward strand.
TTCCTCCTTTAGAGTAACTTCTAGTATTTGCAGAGTTGGTATGTACCTCTAGTTGTGAATAAAGTATTTTTTATTATGTAAAAATAAGTGCAATCTTGAGAAGTACTTTTGTTGATACAAAGAATTTATAATATACATTGACAGTATCTTTGATTCAGAAGACATATTTGCTACTAATAAAAGGCACTGCAAAGTAACAAGTATATTTATTAATGTCACATATGTTATATGAATTATTTCATGTGGAAAATGAGTGTAGTAATTTATATATTTCCATGTCAATTTTCTTTCATCTAAATACTCCATCTTCCTTACTTTTAATACAGGGAAGAAATTGTATCTCAGGATATAAGAGGAGAGAGTGAAAGATACATGGCTTGATGGTTAAAAGAGAAGTTGTACTCAATGTTATTAGTTCTTGGAGATTATACAATCTAGCATAGCAGAAGAAGTGGAGGGAGTTTGAGAATACAGCCACCTATGGTGACTGGAGAAAGCAGAAGCCAAGAAAAACATAAGAAAATGACAAAACTAGATCAAGGAGGGGAAGTATGCAGTTAAATAAGTCACTTGGAAGCATTAGATCAGTACTGAAGGCAAAATACATTGGGACAAGCAATTCTGAACAATTCCATGTACATATCAAAGAAACTCTGCAGTAGGATGAAACTAAGCGCCTGAGTCATGTAAATTGTCTAGAAGTGAAGCAGTCAGTGTTACTAAGTATTGAGGGTTGAATAATTCATGTTCACAGCTGTTCTTCAAACTGTTTGTTTAAACATCAATGTACTTTTTGTATACTTTGGAATGTTGATCAACTACTTTTTTTGGTTGATCTACTAAGAATAATGTAAACTGCATTATTAGACAATATCAACATGAACTTCCCTGAAGTGTTTGAAAACTAATTAACTTCTTCCTGAGATGGACTACTAGTTCCTTCTAAGAGAACTGAAAGCAGTTACTTTTGTTCACTTCATGCATTAAATACAATTTTGAGTATTATCTATTTCCATGTATTTGACCTTCTATCAATGTTTTTAAGGGAAACAAAACCCAAAATTTATTTTAATATACCACAAAAAATAAAATAGCTAAAATATATAGTAAATGCCTGCAATTTCTTCTGAAGTACAAACATTGACTTGGTCTGAATTTGATTGTGGTGCCTTACACTGAAGAGCCCTGTGTTTGTGAAAATCAAAGAAAATATACATATTTGTCTTAAGTAACAACAGCAGCAACAATAATGTTGCTTTCAGTCTTGCTGTTTATCTCAAATAAACTACATAGCCTAAACAGCAGAGAGAATACATAACAAATGGGCATTCTTTACCCTCACTGGAGAACTGTTTATTCAAGCACACATCCATGCTTTTACCCAAAAGTGGGAAAAAAAAGAAAAAAAAAAGTAATAATTTAGGGTGTCCAAAACAAACTTTTCAGGATCAGTAATAGCAGCTGTATGTATCTTTAATTATAAATATTTTGCTTCCTAGTTCTCAGCATGGAAACCTGACTGCCAATAGAACTGATCTTAATAACAAATGATTGAGGGGATTTTGCAAGACATGAACAACACCACAAATTATCAAGTGAAAATTAAGTATGCCCATTCCTTGTATGCCCTGGTGCCTGAGCTCTCCATTAAAATACAAGGTGCATTTATTTGATATTTAATAATGGAATTGTTTTACAGATTCAAGCTTCCCTTTGTGTGGAGTCTGTTTGTGCTCTCTGCATAGTTTGAAAGCACTTATTCTTGAGGCTCTGTAGCAATAAAAAATATTCTAATTTTTTTATTATGCTAAGAAATTTTTTAAAGTCAAATTCAAATGCCTACTACTGTTTGTGTGAGACAAATTAATTTTTTCTAATATACATGTAAGTTTTGCAGCTTTGCAAGTGCATGTATCTTAGGGCAGGGCAACCTTCACCTGAAAGCTGTCTGATTCTCTGGCTTTTATTCAAGCACATTTCTGCAAACAAGTATTTTTCTACTCTGAACAGATAGTCCTGTAATTTTTACAAGTTTCTAATTTTGTCTCTGATATGAAATGCATTTAGTGAATATCACACTGGATGGATCTCTCAATTTCACACTGTAATTACAATTAATATCTTGAAAGATTTACAAGAAGACAAAACAATGATCCTGCCCTCAGTCCTAAAATGATTGCTTCCTGAGGATATCCCCAGTCTAGATATAACTTAAGTATTACATGTTATTTCTGGGCCAGTCAAGTGTCTTTAGTGTGGTTACTGGCCTGCAAAACAGTGCAAAAGGCTTCATTTCAATTCCCTGCTTTTGCTTACTTGACTAAACAGACAAATACGTTTGTACCTATGTAAAAGCTTTCATCCAAGACTCTCTGAAGATGCACAGCAGGAAAATGTAGAGCTGTTGCTGTTCTTACCATGATTTTACAAAGAAGGAGGTGATGCATGAAATACCAAGATATTTGAAACAAACCTTGCAAACTCAAGAGTATTTCATTAAGAGAAATGTAAATTTGACTAACATTAAGTGTTACTACTAAAATGAATGTACAGCTCTATGTCAAGCCTAAGAGACCTTAGCATCCTCAGAAATTGTAATCCTAGATAGGTCTTATAAGACAGCTTTCAGAGAAGAATGCACAAGTCTTCACTGGTTTGTCAACGTAACTCTGCTCTAGTGGCAAGGTTGTAGTAAGATTTTCAGGATACCAGCTAATTCTGCACAGAAGTACCAGACTACCTCAAATGGATTTCAAGAGTCATGTAAAAGCATTTATTAGATTGGTTTCTGTCCTTTTGATAACATCTGTACCGGTTTTTGTAACTGAGCTGACAAACTCTGAATTAGCATGGTCACAACTACTTGGTTCAGCTGTGTCTTGAAGCACATGGCATGGAACAGAGAAATGTTGACTATTGATCATAATTTTACTAACTTTGGTGACAAAGTAAAGCACATTTTATATTGTCTTGATAAACCAAAAGTGGCTAAGAAAGGTTTGTTTAAAAGCTTCTGGCAAAGAACAACACAGAGTAAGGTAAAAATAATTAAAATAAAATCTAGCATCTTGGGATATTGTGTATCACAGTAATACAGATGGGGATATCAAGTTAGACTGGAACATAAGCTGACTAGATCAGTATGACAATAAAAGGTAAATGCCATTTTGAGTTGCCTTACCAAGAATATTTTATATCAAATACACTAGGTAATTATTGTCTATGGGTCACATGAAAATTAAGCTAGAGAACTATGTGCAAATCAGACTGGTGAACTTGCTGGCATTTAAGGTGAGTAGTACTCTGGGAAAAGCAAAAGGAGTGCTAACAATTTTCAGAAATACAACCTGTGAGAAATATTTGAAGGCAAAGGCATTGTTGGGTCTGTGGAGGAGACGGAAGTCTGAAAAGAACATGAGATAGGTCTTGTAGTGTTCACAAGTCTGCTATGAAGTCTGTCTAGGACAGGACAAGTAGAAATAACTTTATTTAAAGGAAAAAATATTTTTTTTATCTGTTACGAGAACCTAAAGGCAGCAAAGTAGTGGAGGCCACTAGAGGCCACTTATAGAGGATATACATGAATTTCTTATAAAATTCTGAAACATCTCATAGAGACGTTCTACACATACAAATCTTGTCTTAAAATACATTAGAAGTCCCGATATTTGATCCAGATCCAAAACTCTGCAGTTCCATGAAGTCAAAGTGACATACAGATTGCACAGATCCAGTTCAAAATGAACTAACATATCTTTGTTTGTCAAACACAGTGGTTTGTACCTCCTGCTCACCATCACAATACCTGCTTTTCATCTAAAAGGCATGATACCAGTAACATGTAGCTATTTTATATTGACAGATTTACTTTTCTGGTATAAGTAAATAAATTTAGAGTCTACATTATTGACCTAGCCTTTATAGTAGTACCATAAAATATAAGATGGTTTTGAATAAGGCAAATAGAGAGTGAAGTATTATAAGAGCTATAAGTAGCTTATTATGTATTTGTTTTGATGCCTCTCTGTCACAAAATAAGACTCTGAGCTAGTTGCACTACTGATGAATAGCACTTTCCTCTGGAGTCTGGAAAAATGTATCCATTGGTATCCTTCTACACCAGATTTCCTGATTAAATGCCTCCTAAAACTACAAAGGGCAGACCAGATGTCTCTGTCATTTCTCTGCATAAATATGGCACTCCAATTACAGATCATAGTTCATTTCAAATATAGAATTTGTTTTATCTTCAATTTTAAAGCAATTATTTCATTTCTACATCTCTTACAAAGCACTAAGAAATGCTTGTGTGTGTGTGTGTGTGTGTGTGGCTGGTCTGTAAAAGCAATAATGACACAAAAGAAGCTAAAGAAGTGACAAGGAAGTACTTTTTGTCCTTTAAGAGAAATATCTGAAATTATTTAGAAGAGTGTAGACAGTAACTATGCAGCTTTCCTTAAAAAATGTGACTTGGTATTTCAACCATTCTTTCAACTTCTAGGAAGAAGGAAGAAAGGAAAAAAAAAAAGAGAAGAAACCATATTGACACTTTGAGCTATTATTTATTATTAAAGACTGAAACAGGAAATAACAACGTTATGGGAGGCATTGACAATAAAACTTATATTGTTATACTTTCCATACCATAAAAACCCATGGGACTGAATTCACTTGGCTATCAGAAGATTCAGCTAATTCTGTGATTATTCAGTTTTAGAGTACAGAGTAGTAAAGCTGCTATTTTAAATTTAAATATTTTATTTGCTAGTCATATCACTTGAAGAGTTCACATAACTGCTGCCTTTGTAACAGTCAGCAGCAGTTCTTAGCTCACAGCTTGTGGAAGTTTTTTAGTAGCAATGTTTGCTATCACTGCAATGACCATTAATCAGCAGTAACAGGTAAGGCAGAAGAAAGTTTACCTCATCAAAGTGATCTGTGAAACAGTGTTGCCACCTTGGATTGGGACTGTTGTAGAACTGTTTAAAATTTATGCTGTCTAGATCATAAAGGCAAATAGAGTACTGATAACTTTTTTCACTTATGTGTATCAAACATAAAATGCCTTTTGCTTGTACACAATGTATTCCTTTGCAGAAGCAGCAGGGCAGAGGATACATGCATATGAAAGCTTTTCAAACACACCAAAAAATCAGAAATAGAGGAACAAATTAAAATGTTCAGCATATAGAGCATACTTTTACAAAGTAAATCTCAGCTACTAGACTCAATGTCATATTCTGCAAGTAGCCCCTCTTTCTCTGAGAGGATTTCAAGAAGAAGAGTTTCTTGCAGTCCTTCAAATGGCGACTTCTTTTTTTCCTTCCTTAGAGCCATTGTCCTGTCCTCCTCATGCCTAGCTCTGCTCTGAACAGAGGTATTCAGTAATGGTAATTGTAGGGTGAACTACACAACTGTAAATCAACTTTCAGATTAGAAATTCATCTTTTTATGTCCTTGAAAACAAATATACTGACTCTCCTGCCCTGCATAATTGAAACTCACAAACTAGAAGTTACCAATGCTGAAAGACCCATATTTACATTTTTAATTGACTTGAAAACATTTTGAGCTTTTAAAAAGAAGCATTTAGCCAACTGTTCACTATTCCCCTTATTCTCCTTCTCCATCCATACACACACACATGGAATGAATTCCTTTTGTTAATTTCACATCTCTCTCTCGATATATATGTATGTGTGTGTACATATATATACACATACTGGTGGGGCCACAGACTTGGATAGATCGGTGAAAGGTCAAAGACCAACCCTTTAGATGTAAAATCCAACTGGTGGGGCAGACAAAGAACAGAAAGAAAATTCAGAGTTCTATCTGGATAGCACTGACAATTGCAAACAGTATTTGGCTTATGATCCAGTGGTAGAAATGCATGGATGAAAAAGTACTTTGAGAAGGAAAGCAGTTTTTGGACATAATAGTTTAATTTCTTATTTCCTCCAGGTTCCTCCAATTTCAGGTAATGCTAATAGCAGAGTCTACACCTTTTTTTTGTAATTGTACCTGGCCAAAATGAACAAACACAGGAAGTCTAGCAGATCTCCTCAACGAAGTGTTCATATCAAAAAGCAGCAAGAGTACCTGGCATTCTAAGTAGATCTTTGGATGTGAGGCTTACAATCAAGCTCAAACTCAAACAAGACCTATTAAGTCTCTGCTATCAGAGTAGTTGAATCCACTTCTAAAAGAGGTAAAAAATCTAAAAGCTGATCTTTTGTAACAAGGCAAGGATCAAGCTGTCAATTCTTCCACCTTTTTTTCTTTCTCTTGACATGAACATCAAATAGTATTTTAATTTTTAAGCAATTATTAAAACATAAAAATAAAAATTAATAAAGAAGTTGTGATGCATGAGTAATCTTTATGCCCTATTACTTAAAGCCTGCTTTAATATCCTGTACTGCACTCAGCTTAGGCTGCCACATCCATTTCAAGTCTCCATTTAAGCAAGGTGTGAACAGCAGAAAAAATAATTTTTCTAAAAATAGGGAAGTCTTAACAGTAATCTTTCAAGCCTGGACATGAAAGATTTTGTGACTTGTGCTGCCATATGACATTTGACATTTTTGTTGTTTTCAAGATACTGAGCCACCAATAACTATTAGCTGTGACTGGGGCATTTTATTTGTTAAACTAATTTATGAGATCAGGCTAAGTGCACAAATGCTCATTGTAAGATACCAGGATAAAAGAAGTAAAATCCCATCAACAATTAAAGTTCAAGACTAAAGCAGTTAAACTGGACAGAAAAAAGAGAGACTTTCCACTGTGCTTACAACTAACTCTCCAAGGCAATCACTTCTGACTGGAGTAATATAAGGAAAACAAATGGTAAAACACTAAGAGAACTGAATAACATTGAGATTCACTTGGGAAAAATACCCTCAAGTGTTATATGAGATAAGCTGAAACATATTCCAGAATGCATATAGAACACTACGTGTGGTCTCTGACTAGCAATTACTAAGTTACAGAAAACAATTTTGATAGACAAATATTGGTAGTGACAGCAGAGAAAGAAAAAACTTCAATCTACAGGGCTCTTAAATGTAAACATATGTATTCTTATTGGGAAAAGGATAATAACAGAACTAGCAAATAGATCCAAAACATGTATTTTTCTTTACTACTTAAAGCAAGTTGCTGAAACTTATTGCACCATATTCCACCCATCTCTAAAGTGGGTTGAACAGTTTTGTTTCTTTGCTCCTATTTAAAGCCTTCTAGTGTCCCTTACAAAAACTGGTGTAGAACTACTAAATAACATCTATAGCTATTACTTTTAATATATATTCTTTCAGCTGAGCTCATAAAGTACTGTAAATACATATGTCTTTAAGAACACCCGCTAATGCATTTGGGAAAGTTTATGATAAATCAAACTGTGTGGTAGCAACCTCTAAAAGAGTGTTAGAAAAGATTGGGAACGGAAGATATGGTACAGAAAGAAAAAAAGATGGAGATGCTGCAGACAACCTTTTTTCATCTCCAAAAACACCATTATGACTGGGAGGACCTAGCAACATTTAAGTGCTGGAAAGACTTCGAATAACATGCAATATTTTAGTGCAAGAAGCAAAGGAAACAATCAGCTGCTTTTACTTCACTTCTTCAATGACAAAAATACTTTATGACTCAGAACACTTAAGCATCAGTATTATAATTTGGCTTAATCTCATGAATTTAATACTGAATTTTGTCAGTTGGTTAGCAGAGGTTAGAAAGGCGTATGTTCAGAAGAAATGTCATAATTGTGAGTGCCTACACAGCATTAGTTCATCCCTTCCATATGATGAGTACACAGTGTCTGAAATTGCATGATCATGTACTGTTTTCTCCCTGCAAGATCTGCCTGTATCAAGTACATGGAATGGAAGATATTCCCTAAACAAAAAGGATTGCCTGTATAATGAATGAAGCTTCTTTCTTATACTCCTGCTTAATTTACTGCTGAAGTTTTAATGTGTCTGATGAATGAGACAGAAAGAGAAAGATGGAACTAAAGTTAAAGCAGATGAAGGAGTTAGACTTTACCCTGGAGACTTAGGTTCTCTGCCGGTATCTAAGTTCCTGTATGATCCTGTGCAACTGACTTTAAAAAAAATGTTTATGGTTGGTCCCTAGTTTTCCGCTTCTTGTCTCAGGTTTTGGTGGTTCATAGCTGAGTTTAGGTGAACTTCAGAAGTAGCATCCTTGATACGCCGCCTGGATCAGGTCAAACTTCAAACTCTACTAGGAAATTATAGTTCGTCCGATAAATCATTAGAACCTTTTCTATAACAAATGCTCAGATATACTCTCCTAATTAGGTTCCTGACAATTGTTCAAGTTTTCCCAAAATATCAGAATCTGATAGACTAACTAGCAAAAAAACTCAAATAAAAATGCCTAAAAAGAGGAAAAATTACAAAGAAAAAAGGGGAAAAGAAGAATCACTAAAAGGGAGTAGGAGCCTATCTTTTGTTAAGTCACGCTGTAAATCAGGCTAGTTATTGTCAGTAATACTTAGCACAGGAACTAAATACCAATATTCAGTATGTATATGGATGCTACAGCCATATTGCTAAATAGAATGAGTAACCACATTAGGACTTCAAGATGGTATTGGTCTAATATGTTGATGGTTATTTTTGGATTGGGTTCTTTGCCCCTGTACAAGTTGTGGATTACAGACAACAGGTTTCATATTCAGGACTGGAAATAATTTCTCTGTTAAGAGATTCTTTCTACTCATAAACTGTTTTTTTCATTTACATTTCAATTATACCATTCTCTAGAAGTGTTCTTTCTTACCTTGCCACCCATCAGAATATGGAGGATTTCAGTTTGATATCTTGCTATAGCCCCCTTCACACCTCTGGTGCTTTACATCCCACCTCTGCACCACCAAGTTTGCAAAATGGGCAAAAGATAAAAGAGAACCATACGCTCCCTCTGTCATAAGGAAGATCAAGACAGCAGAGAAATACCACACTCTGGAGACATCAAAATTTAGATGAATTATGTTTCCGTTCTTCTCAAGTTACTGTTACTACTCTGACTCTATCTCTAAATTACAGTATCTCAGTGCTCCAATCTGGAAAATAAAACAAAAAAAAACAAACAAAAACCAGAAGAAAATTATTGTACTGTCTAACTTTGTTCACACTAATGAATTTCTGTCCAAGGAGTACTACTAATTCTTTACGGTGGTTATAGCTGGCTTTGACGGGAAACTAGTGTTTCTCCCTTACAGAGAAAGTACTTGCTTTATAGATATTCCTGTTGATGAGGCTGAAATTGTTAGACACTGCTTTCTTCAAAAACAAGCATCATTAGTCCAAGAAGCAAGGAAAAGCTTAGGCTTTGCTCTTACTCTCTGAAACCTTACAAATAACATAAAAAATTTAAGACACAAAATTTGCACACTTTGAGAAGTCACAAGATAGTCCTGTGACACATGAGTGAGTATCATCTTTTGACTGTTCAGTAAACTACAAGGACAGATATGTTGTCATTTCCTGCAATAACAATGACGTACTAATTTCACAGTCATTGCAGCACTATAAAGAAACAAGTCACTGTATATGTGTATGGTATAGTATTTTAATAAAGATCCTATTTGTTTTATCTTAGAATATACCATAGACAAATTTGAGAGCAAAACTCAATGGAAATTGAAAACATTATTGTGTATGTGACCAAAAGCATGATTCTGAAAAATGCAAAATTTCGGAAAAGCTTAGAGCTTGTTCAGTCTGAAGTCTAATGATGTTATATATTCAAACGCCATCAGTTAGTTATTTTGTTGCTGGTCCTTTGAGCAGAAATGTCTTACTCCACAATGTTTATCCTGTAATCCCATATTGTCAACCCAAGACTCAGAGCTCCCACCAGCCAACTTGCCTCCAGCTATTTTACCTCCTCATCAGCTTTCAAGAAGCTGTAATATACTGTCAATACAAAAGCCATTGGCTTATTGACATGTGGAAGAAAAAAAAAAAGGGGAGGTTTAAAAATGCTGAATCAAACATCAAGCAAGATAACAAAGGAGTCATTCTATGAAGCATTAATAGTTTTCATATAAATTACTTAAGTCTTTAAAAATAAAGTAATTGAAAGCTAGTAATGATTGTCCTCATTTACAGGTTTTTTGAAATGACAGATCAGAGCCTAGAAAAAAAAGAATTTATTGTGTGATATGGGTTATTATCATTGTAAACTACTCGTTTAGTGCATATAGAAATAAGTCTTTCAAATGCCTAGCCCCAGGTAAAAAAATAACCAAACACTTTTCCAATGTAGTAAGGAAAGCTGGTTTCAAATTCAGCTGAATGGCCATCTACCTACTGTAAGTTTTTCCTTTCACAAAGCTGTAATCATTTAAAACCTTTGATTCACTTCTGTGAATTCACTTCTGCACGGTAAAGATTAGCCTTGTCATAGTAATGGCACATCTTTATTCTAGCAGGTGACCATGCCTTTTGCAAGCGAAGGTTGCAGCACTTTATTTTTAATCTACATCAGGCTGGCTTGGACCCTTCCTTGTTTCGTGTGAGCAGAGGTGTATGTGAGGCTCTGAAGGCTTTGACCACGAGGGGGCTGTGTGAACACAATTTTTTGGCAACTTCTTGGCCCTTCCCTGGTTCAAAAGGGCAAATGCGTTTTCATGTACGATAAAATGTGACTCTGAAATAATTAACACGGTTTTTCTTATCTCTTCCCTTTGACAGAAAACACATAAAGTCATGGCTTAATTAGTCCTGTGACTTTTTTTTTTAGAACGACCATAAATTACTCAAAATCTTCACTGGTCATGGTACTTGTACAAAAAAAGCAAAATCCAGACAAATGCAAAATCCTTTTGAATCGTTGTCTAGAGCCTGAAACATGCTCTCAAGGATCAAAACTAATCCTGATGAAGTGTGGACACTGCAAATCCTGTCCATAAGCTGGTACGTATTATGCCTAATGAAGGTATCTGACAAATTCCCAGAAAACAGATTGAAATTTCCACAAAAACACAGATATCATTTAGAAATATTAAATCGGCGTTTATGATAAACTGATTTTCATACCAATACAGATAATTTACGTTTCTCTCTTCCAACAGATGTAAGAAATGCACAAATAACAAAGATGGCAATAAGCTTGATAATAAGCTTGGGAAGCTGGTAATTCACAGGGACATGCCAGTCGTTATACTAAGAGTTTGCTGCGGGTTTAGTCCATGTTGCAGGAAAAATCAGGAGTGCAAATCGGCTACCTCCCATCTCCTCTCAATCTTTTTAAGTGCCTGCTAGGTCATCAAAGTGTCCAGCCACACCAAACGGGAGCAAAACGTGCTGTCTCTGTTCCACAGTGCCTGGAAAGTTCTCATGTTCACTTTTTAGCGGCCGGCCGTGCCCAAACCTCGTGTCCAAACCTCGTGCTTACAGGCGTCTGAGGAGGGGAGCCGGCTTGGACCGCGCTGGTGACCCTCAGCGCCTTCTCGGGCAGGGCAGGGCAGGGCAGGGCAGGGCAGGGCAGGGCAGG
>VWZF01005189.1:82184-122510 GCA_013396755.1 Sclerurus mexicanus
AGGAGATCGAGAGACAGGGGGTGCACTTGACAACCAGCATGCAGAGATGGTAAGAAGTTTCCAGCAGCCTTTCGTTTTCATTCTAGCCTTTACTTTGGTTTGATTTGATTAATAAATTGTCTAGTAACACAAGCAGCCCTGCTCGCAATCGGTGTGTTTCAGCCTTCAAATAAACAAACAGCCGGGCAAGGCGAAGGAGATAATAAATAAGTGTCAGCTCTGTGCTGCCTGGATTGGGGGGGAAAAATTGTCTAAGAGACTGTGCTAAACTTTAAGTGAGTTTGGGGGATTGAAATGGGACGGCCACACGCTTTTTACCGCCTCCTTCCTTTCAGTGAAGATGAGGGGCTAGGATGAAAAAAAGTATGGGAGTATGGAGGGAAGGAGAGTGAAGGTGGAGTGGTTGAATCGGACAGACGGTGGTCTGTCTGTTTTGGACACCAGTTTCTGCTAGGAAATGAGTAAGGTTTGCACACAATGTAAAGGTAACCTTTGAGAGCGGGGGAAGGAGCTGTGTGCGTGTGAAACAACGCCTGCGGCAGGGAGACAGGAGTGTAAATCCACCTTCCCTCCGAAACTCTTTTCTTTTTGTTGTGCATGTGCTTGCAGTTTGCACCTCTCCAATCAGCGATTGCTAACAAAACTTGCAGAGTTGTGCCGATGCCCTGACTGTAAAAGAGAAGGGGGAGCACCCCCTCAACTCAACTTTGAACAAGTTTTTGCTTCTTATTTCGAGTGCTGTGCAAATGCAAGTCTCCTTTACAGCAGGGATTTTGCAAAGCAGGGTTTGGGCTTTCACTACCTTTTAATTTAAAAACTAAAAATCGAAATGACCGAGGACCTCACTTGACTGAAGTCCGTTTGCCTGGGTCGAGATGTGAGGATAGGTTAAACAGCTGCGAAGGACAAGCTCGTTTCAGCCGTGACTGCACTTAACATGCCGAATGGTAACTGTTCGCATTAACACGTGGATAGACCTCACTCAGTGATGAACAGTGATCAGCCCGTATCCAGTGGTAGTATATTTCCAGTCACTGTTTGACTGCTGTTCTGCTTTCAGTCAGCTTTTGTCACCTCACTCCAGGGATGTTAGAGTTGACTTGCGTGCCTTGAATATACACATACATATGTACACGCATACACACAAGTGTGTATATATGTATCTATATATACTCGTATATGTTTATGCATCCATACATGTATGTATGTATATACAACGTTCAAACTATAGGTAGGGCGTATGTCTCTGTGAATGAAGGGAGTTTGCGATGGAGAGTTTGTGTTTTTCCCTTCTCTCCCTAACATGACATGTCTTGTTTCAGTGATCAAAGTCACAATTGGAGTGTAGGAGATGCAACTGTCAAATGTAAGCAACAAGGAAAAAAAAAGAAAAAAAAGGGAGGGGGAAAAAGCAGCATGTGCCCAGGACTGTGGTTACAGTAACGCTGACAGAAATTAAAGTGGTTTTGAAAGCAGCATGCGATTTATGATGGTTCCCATTTACCCTAGAGTCAAGCTGTTGTAAAATTGATGCACAAAAGACATCATGTAGTAATCTGGTGTACCCAGGATTAAAGTGGCAACGAGTGTCTTTTTGTGTGTGTGTCTGGCTGACGGTTAAAATGGTTTGAAGCTATTTTTAAGTATGAAATCAAAGCAGGATATTATATATTTCTTAATCTGTATGTTAGCTGTGTATAGCAGCCACTGAAATATTTTTTAGTGAAAGTGGGCTTTTATTTCTCATTATCTTCTATCTCCTCCTCTGTATTATAACCCATCTCCCTAGATGAATTTTAAAATGGGGTAGCATTTTTGTCATAGTTTCAGAGTACAAATGTTCATAGTTTAATTACTGAGTTCATTTCAGACAGTAATATTTAATAAGCCTGATCAGCAGATCTGCACAAGAATACCAAGTTCCTGTAAAAGTATGTGGAACTTTCCTTGCCCTTAAAAATTGCAGGATTTTTTTTTTTTTTTATCTGAAATGTAATGGGGCATATGAGCTGTCTGATACACTGTAGTTTCATTTTAAGCTGTCCAGTATTAATGAGCCATCTAGCTCTATGTTGTGCTTTATATACTTAAAGCACATGAATTTTAAAATTTACTAAATATTTCAAATTATTTCTTTTTACCTGATCCAGATGCAGAAAATTATAAGTGTAAATTATAAACTAATTTGTTATGAGCAAATTCTGAAACTCCTTTTAAGACGTGGGATTGTGAAAGTGTCCCTTAAGCACAGATCTTGCACACGTAATAGAAAAACCCTGCCTTGGTACATTATTTTGTAAAAAATACAACAGTGTGACATTTTAGGAGGGGGGAAAATGAGCACATTACAGTACATTTTTACTACCGAGGCATTTGAGAAAGACAGATACATGATTACAGTAAACAAAGCAAAGAAAGAGACAAAAGCAGAGATGAGTATTGCCATATTAAAATGTAAGTGTTACAGTTTGAATTTTCTAGTGAGTTTTTGAGTTCAGTGCTTTACATAACATTTTGTCCTAATCTTGCTTGCTGTCAGAGATGTTTCATGGTTGTGCAATTGCTGCAGTCAAGAATGCCAATTTGCATTCCAGGAGTGTCATTTGATTACTTTTATCTACACAGCTCGAAGACCAGCCCAGACCTCTCATTTCATCTTGCCATGTCACGAGTCAGTGCTGTGTCCTCTTTTCAAAAATCTGCCTGATTTAGACAAGAAAGAAAAGTACTTTCATGTTGCAGCCGCAGTCCCCTGCTAACTTGTCAGCAGCAGGATATGATTCACTTGGGCCCAGAAGAATGGTACAGAGATGAGGGTTAGGCGGTTCAATAAGCCCATGGACAGGTAGTGTGTGACATCCCAAGAGAGCTTAAGTTAATGAAGAACAGGTCTGCTTAGTTCTTCATACTCTGACCTGGTGCTGTCCCCACAGTTTTCTCATTTGATCTTTCCCAGCAAATTGATCTTTTCTAGGACTTTTTTGCCTTCCAAGTTAGTCCTTGTGGGACTGAAATTAGCAGAGCAACTTAAGTTGGATAATACAGCTGTTCAGAAAAGAAGAAATTGGACACTTGCTCATAAAGGGGGGAGGGGAAAGTAAGCTGTTCTTTAGGTTGTTACTCAGAATTCCTTTTATTTTTCTTATTACAGTTTTATTTAAAAAAAACCTTTACAATAGCCATATTACTTTAGAACTTTGCTTTCTTATTTAAAATTGGTGTGGATGGTCCATTGCACCCTGAATTAAATGTGTATTGCTTAAATAAAACAAATATGTTTGCAGTGTAGACTACAGTTTTGCTTTGGTGTTTGTCAGTTGAACTTGCTTGTTAGAAATGATTTGCTACTCTGTAATGAGGCTTTTACAGTTGTTGTAAGACATTTTAAATATCAATTGCGCATGCCAACTACATTATTTACAGCCTGCTAAATAACTGTAATTCCATAGTATCCAATACTGAAATGCAGTGGAGATTAAACAATAAAAGCCATTACAAATGGTATGTGTAAATATTATGATAGGTGAAAATACAGTCAGCAAATTACCACTGGCATTACTGGTTTTCTGGAAAACCAGCATATACAAACAATTTGGTTTTAACTAAGACATTCTGTACTTAAGATCTGGGCCTTAAATGGGGCTATGGTATTATCTGTGAGTCTTTTTTATGTAATTTTGCACTTGGTAATTGGAAAATGGAATGGAGGTGTGTTTGTGTGTGTATGAGTGTGTGTGTGTTTAAATACATACATGACTAGGTTGTCAAACAATGTAAGATTTCAAACCAGAATTTGGTAAATACAGTGTAAGTTGGAAATGATTAAGAGGGTCTTTAGTATGCTGAAGAATAATAAGCTGTATTTAACTTTCTGTATTTCATAGCAGATGTTCTCACATATTATCCACATCCTTTCAAGTTGTAGAATTGAAAACACTGCTGAATGGAAACAAGAACACGTATTATGTAAGGGAAATACTGCTCTCACTCTCAGTATTGCTTTTGAAAATGGAAAGGAACTGTAAACAATCATTGGTCAGTTAAGCTCCTCTGCAGAGCTAGAGGGAGCTTCATGATTTTATTAGATATGCCATAGGCAAGAAAAAGGGGAAGAATATTCTGAATAAGGGAGGTCTGATTACTAACTTCTTTTTCAGAGCCAAAGATGTAGAAAGTAGGCTTTGAGGTGTCTTTATTCTATGTTATATATAGATGCATGTCAGTGGGACTTGCAACTGACTGCAGATGTTGTGAATTTCAAACAAAACAGAAATGACCAACAGCAAAGCAATTAGATTGAAAAAGTCCAAGTAAAACATTGAATTTTATACAAAAAACAATTATTTTGCTTTTTGTCTTAAAGATGGGCATTTCTGGCAGTGTCCCTTTCCTTTTTGCATGTTGGACACTGTCACTAGAATGTGGAGTCTTTTCTTCACTGAATATTGCATAATGAAAGAGTCCTGACTTTCAGTCTGATGGTTTGCACAGAGCTTTTTATTTAATGATTTCATTTGATTTAATGTCTACTATTAGTATGTGTTAGGAAAAAATGTCTGGAAATACAAAAGGTTCCTCATAAAATACAAAACAAATAGAGTGTATCTGTAATTTTGGAAATGTGTATCACTTCCTAATCTAGTCAGGAATTTGTACTTAATTTAGAGGAATAGCATTTAACATGGCTTAATAAAAAGCATCTGTCTAAACCTTGTATTCTGTGTCAGTTTCATCCCATCTAAATTCTGGCATGTCTGTTCTAAAAATGCATTGATCATAATTTTTGCTTAATATTTGTATGGCAGTTTTGTAAGTATTACTTTGGACAAACTTATTTACCATTTAAGTAAATTATATAATCCAGTGAGATAAACTACCAAATTTGTTTCCTTTATCTCTCACACAGTAGCTCTCATTATACACCATGCTAGTAAACACCTTTATTTGTTGATTGTTGGAGTCTTAGTACACTCAGGAGTTCTGCTGTAATTTAAGGTGGTTGTTCAAAAAGGTTCTTTCACTTAGAATCTTTCCATGATACTCTCACCACATAATATAAATATGTATATTTTATACTTCAGATAAATATGTAAATACTTTTTTTCTTATTCCAGGTAAATCAAGGATTTTGACAATGGATTTTTTTCATCTACAGCATCTATTTCAGTATTTCTCGCTTGAAATATTTTATGTAAGAAGAACCCACACAAATTCATGTAACAATTAGATTTACTTCTGATTTGTTACTTTAGAGAGTTTCTCTTGAATTTTTTAATGTCCTACTCTGTACTTAAATCACGTTTTTTGTAGAAAACTATAAAAAGCTAGGAAAGTTTTAAAACCACACTGGGCATTGCAATTATTTTTTAAATTATGAGAACCAGAATGTTCATAATGCTGATTTGTAAGTCACGAGCCAAGTGAAATCAAAATGCTGTAAGATAACCACTAAAAAGTTTTTAAGTCACCATGGTCTGGTGCACTGTCTGGAAGTTTATCTATGTTTTTGCACTGTATTACAATTGGTTGGATCTACTGTTCTGCTGCATATAAAACTCTAGAAGCTAGGCCTGTTAGAAAATCTTCATCTGTGGGGAAAGTTATAGAGGGTATGCAAAGCATATTATTAACTGGTATCTGCTGTAAATGAAGCTGGGTCTATGTACAACACCCGTCAGGCTGTCAGATGGAATCACACTGAATCAGTGTTGCAACTTTATCATATTTGTCAAATATGCATTATTTTGGAACTTGTGATTTGTGCTTTTAGTCAATGCTCTTTGCTGTTGAATACAAAGATGTAACAGCAAACAGAAAACATTTTTCCCTTTTTGTGACCTGACATTTGCCAAAGTGCCCCATGCTGAAATTTCTTTTCAGTATCTTTTTTTTCTTCCAAAGCCAGACATGTACCCAGACACAAAAGCCTCTGTGTATAGCAAGCTGTTTTAAATATTGTGACTCGACGATGTGCTGTCCTTTCTCTGCTTGAGCCAAGGATCTCTGCTCAGTGTCTGTGGATTACCAAGTCCCTTCTTTATTGTACCTCTTGTCAGCTATTCCTATTCATTTAACCTTTCATTAGTGTCTGTGCAGCTTCACTGTCTGGAAAGGCAAGGAGAAACCTAAAGGCCTACTGTCACAGTTATTAGATTTCTCGGTTACATCCCAGCAACCATAAAGGAGTAAGAGTCAACACTATTGTCATGCATGCTGCTATCCTGGGGTGCAACTCTTCTGTGCATGTCAAGGACATGTGCCACATGTTGATAATGCATCCCAGGGATAAATGCACAACATGGGGGATAAACCAAGGCTGGCACTAATGAGCTTTGTAGGAGTTATTGCAAAGACAAACAGTTGTGAAGGAATTTTCCTTAAAATGGCAGAGAGATGAACTTTCATTAAGTGTTACCAAGGCTTGCTTGTGAAGTACTTGTCAATCATGTTAGTTTCATTTAAGTGCCATTTACAAAGCAAAAATGTTTTCTATGACTTAGAAATGTATTGCTTTTCACTTTTTGTCAGGCTAAAGTGTACTTGAAGTAGTCTTCATAATCCACTTTATAAGTATTGTTTCTATTTACTGATTTTTGGATCCAAATCTAGAAACCCTTTAAATTACTGGGTGGGGGGGGGAGGGGAAAGCAAATGTGAATTACAATGCATTTTGAAATATTCCTGTTAGTAAAACTTCCAATTCGCTCTTGATGTTGTTAAAGTCATAGTCTTTTTCTGAGGCATAAATTTGGCTGAAAATATCTAGGTGCATCAAAGTGGTGGTTTATTCTACACTTCCTACCTGAAAAACCAAAATTATTAGTTGTAACACTTACTTCCTCATTCTTCTGAGGTACATCCTGATTTAATCCAGTGCATACATTTTGCTTCTGAAGTTCCTTGAAGCCCATCTTACCTAGACTATTAACCAAATCCAGTGGAACTCTAAGCTTTCAGTTTTTTGCAATATTAAAAAAAATACATGCTTATTCCTGACATCTGTATAGTTGACCTTTTAGAATGCATTTTAGTTACATTTTTATCAGTAGTATAGCAATATGATACATAACTTCATATGGATTTCTGAAGAAGTTTTTGGTAAAGAAAATTAGAGCTAAAGATTTATAGTTAAATCATAATTTAATAATTCCCTTTATCTCTATGTAAATCACAAGGTTCTCATGTTGGTTCTATTCATTCAGAAAGGCTGAAAGTGGGAGTAAAGCCATTGAAATCAGTGGAATTAAAGTTTTATGAAACTGTTGAATAAAATCTAGTCACCTCCTTTGAACTTTCCATATGACACGCTAAGAGGATTTTAAAGATTATAAATCTAGTGGGCTACAGAAAAATTCTTACAACTTCCTTCTTTCAGATGAACTGTTTAGATTGACATCATCAGAAAGTACGAGTGGTCATCATTTATTAATAGAAATTTTGTGCTTTTTAGTTCTTCTTTACGTTTCTGGTATTAAAGAAGTGAAACGTGGCTGCACTTTTTGCTTTAATTCATAACATAGAATCCAAAGTGACCAGCAGTATAGTAGTTGATTGTAGTAACAAGTGCATCCAAAGAAAAATGTGTTTAAGAGAAAATTCAGCAAAAGTAATCTTTTTATCTTTCTTGTTCAAACACTGGCAACATTTCTAACATTGATGCTGAATCCCACTTACCTCAAATTAAGAGAAGCTGTTATATTTTTTGATTTGAACTAGACAAATATTTAA
This sequence comes from Sclerurus mexicanus, assembly GCA_013396755.1. Lineage (NCBI taxonomy): Eukaryota > Metazoa > Chordata > Aves > Passeriformes > Furnariidae > Sclerurus > Sclerurus mexicanus. The sequence goes on from VWZF01005189.1 coordinate 89,913, forward strand.
AAGAACAAAATCTTCAGACATGAGCTGGAACTAGTGCCCTTAGTTTAAAACGTCCTTTCATTATTGGACTGATATTAGCTTTGATGAGTCTAAAACTTACTACATGGTTTCCAAATCAAAGATGAAAGGGCCAGTTAGGAATCAAATAAATTTTCCTATTGAAATGTAGCATTTGACATTTAGAAAGATGTGCTCAGCATGATAAGCCACTTGTCTTTACTGCAAGTAGCCTGGTGAGTTTTTGCAATAAAATTAGTTTGAAATTGAATTGAGGTACAATAAATTTTGGGTAAATTAATTTGGAACTCCTGATTAGTGCCATTTTTTAACTAAGGGAAATATTTTCCTGGAAGTGCTTTTCCCCCTTTATTGTTAAGTCATGTCAATTTTCATTGCTAAATAATTAGTTTTGTAGTTGTTTTGATAAACTCTTACTCGTCTAACTCCATTGGCTTTGTTGTGGCATTCTGCCAGTTTTATTAAAGAAAGGTTTTGTTATTCATCTCACTGTGAAGTTATGGGTATATTCCTAGTGCTAGCAAATGGGCATATACCCCATCTGTATGTTTGAACAGTTGTTATTAGGTACAGTGATTTATAGTCTACAATACAGTTGGGCAGTGCTTTTTTATTGTTCTGATACCAATTACATGCTTCTAAAAGTCTACTGATAATACTTAACTCTCCAGAATGAGATTTTATACAGATTCTTAGAGAGCATTATGGAAAACGTTTTGCTGTTCTGTTAAAGATGTTAAGAATTAGAAAAAAAAAAAAAGGCAAAATACTGTATAAGTAATAGTGAAAACATTATTTTTCTTCTGTGCTATGCCATGACTGTATTCAGTTAGCATCTGTAGTTTGAGCTGGCTTTTGAAGATACCTTGTTTCTGATGTCCCATAAAATATGCCTGATCAAAATAAATGACACTACACGCCCATATGCTAAGTGATTATATAAACAATGTGAAGAGGCTGAGTGATTTATGTTTTTCAGTACATAAACTGAAATTAGTATTTTCCTCACACTTTGGTGCAAATATTAAAAAACACTGTGTGAAATTATGTAACTTAAAGGCTTCTAAGTGAATGTAAGTTCAAGCTGATATAATTCACATGGCAAGACAGCAAGGAAGTTAAGTAGGAACAGGAGGCAATAGGATCAGTGATATGTGATTTAAAGGTTTCTAGCCCTTTGCTGAAACAGTGCCTTTTTTTTTTTTTTAACTTTTACTTTTGGAATGTAAGTGCAATCTTCTCTATTTCCTCTAAACCACATGTAATTTACACTAGTTTACGTATCAGTGGTGAATATAATTTATCAGCTGGTATATTTAAAGGATTTGTGATATCAAATGAGTCTTCGTAAGCAAGAAGTTCTTCAGTTCCTGAATGGACACTTCTGGACTGGTGTTGTCAGTATGACAGTAGCAGGGATGAGAGTGAGCTACTTGATTCTTCATGGTTTGGCTTGGGGGTTAGAAAATGGCAAGAAGCTGTTCACCATCTGCTGATTGATAGCCTTTGTGAATACTCTAACAGTAATCTTTTAAAAATAGGAGGTGAAAAGGCTCTGTGATGCTGGTGATAGCAGAGAAGGAGGTGGATGAGGCTGCTAGTACAATGTTGGAAGAACTTGAAAAGGCTTCTATCTCTAGTCACCCTATAGCAGCAGGGCAAGAGGGTTGGCTCTTTCCAACTCTGCACAACTTTCCTGTTGTATCATGTTACTATGTGGAATTTCATAGTCCTTTTCATATTAAATGGTTCACAGGTGTGGGCAGTATGGCAGGATGAGTTTTGTGTGAGTTCTGTGCAGCATTTCTAAGTCTCTGGGCTCTTTAGAGGATTTGTAAATGTATTAGATAAACCTGTGGAGCACAGAGGCAGTTATTGTCTTCCCACTGTCAAACATGCAGGGTCAAAAAAATCACTCCTATGTAGCTATTGCTGGATGCATGAAGAATCTAATCACAGTAGATCAAACAGTTGCAAGAGAGAAACTTGCTGAGTGATGCAGAAGAGAACTGCTTTTGTCCTCATGTTTACAGGTTTAAGCCTCAAGGATGTGAGAGACACAACTATTTACCTTCAGACTTGAGTTTTAAATGCGATCAGTTTTCAGGATTGTTTTTGCATGTGTAGTGATAAACTTATAACAAAGAAACACAAATATATAGCCTTGTAACAAGCAAAATTGTAGAATCATAGAATGATTTGGGTTGGAAGGGACCCTACAGATCATCTGGTTCCATCCCCCCTCACTATGGGTAGGAATACCTTTCACCAGACCAGATTGCTCAAAATCCCATTCAACCTGGCCTTGAACACTTCAGGGATGGAATATTAATGATTTGCCTGGACAACCTGTTCCAGTGCCTCACGACCCTTACAGTAAAGAATTTCTTTCTAATACCTGATGTAAACCAGCTTTCAGTTTGAAGCCATCCCTCCTATGCTCCCTTGTTAAAAGTCTCTCTTCATCTTCCTTGCAGACTCCCATCAGGTAGTGGAAAGCTGCCATTAGGTCACCCCAAAGCTGCCTCTTCTCCAGGCTGAACAATCCCAATTCTGTCAGCCTTATCTCATATGAGAGGTGCTCCATCCCTATAATGAACCTGATGGTCCCCTCTGGACTTGCTCAAACAGGGCAGTGTCCTTCCTGTGCTGGGGCCTCCAGACCTGGATGTAGCACTCCAGGTAGGGTCTGACTGGAGGAGAGCAGAGCGGAGGGGCGGAATCACCTCCCTCGACCTGCTGGCCACACTTCTTTTGATGCAGCCCATGACATAATTGGCTTTTTGGGCTGCAAGTGCACATTGATGGGTCATGTCCTGCCTTTCATCCATCCAAGTTCCCCAGGTAATTCTCTGCAAGGCTTCTCTCTTCCCTTAATTCCTCAGCCTGTATTGATACTGTATTGATACAGCAGGCCCCAGCCCTGCTGTAACGCCTTATACCTGATGTTGAACCTTATGAGGTTCTGGTGGGCCCACTTCTCAAGCTTGTCNATGCTCCCTTGTTAAAAGTCTCTCTTCATCTTCCTTGCAGACTCCCATCAGGTAGTGGAAAGCTGCCATTAGGTCACCCCAAAGCTGCCTCTTCTCCAGGCTGAACAATCCCAATTCTGTCAGCCTTATCTCATATGAGAGGTGCTCCATCCCTATAATGAACCTGATGGTCCCCTCTGGACTTGCTCAAACAGGGCAGTGTCCTTCCTGTGCTGGGGCCTCCAGACCTGGATGTAGCACTCCAGGTAGGGTCTGACTGGAGGAGAGCAGAGCGGAGGGGCGGAATCACCTCCCTCGACCTGCTGGCCACACTTCTTTTGATGCAGCCCATGACATAATTGGCTTTTTGGGCTGCAAGTGCACATTGATGGGTCATGTCCTGCCTTTCATCCATCCAAGTTCCCCAGGTAATTCTCTGCAAGGCTTCTCTCTTCCCTTAATTCCTCAGCCTGTATTGATACTGTATTGATACAGCAGGCCCCAGCCCTGCTGTAACGCCTTATACCTGATGTTGAACCTTATGAGGTTCTGGTGGGCCCACTTCTCAAGCTTGTCCAGGTCCTTCTGGATGGCCTCCTGTCTTTCTGGTGTGTCAGTCTCACCACTGAGACTGGTGTCATCTGCAAACTTGCTGAAGGTGTACTCCATCCCCCTGTCTGTCTAACTGATGAAGATCACTAGTCCCAGTATGGACCCATGAGGGACACTACTTTTCACTGATACCCAGCTGGACACTGAGCTGTTGACCACTACCCTGTGGATGCAACCGTCCAAGCAATTCCTCATCTAGTCTATCCATCATATCTCTTCAGTTTAGAGAAGGATGTTGTGGGGGACTGTGTCAAAGACGTTATGTAAGGCCAGGTAGATGACATGCATAGCCCTTCCCTTGTCCACTGATGTAGTGGTTGTATCATAGATAGCCACTAGGTTGGTCAGACAAGACTTTTTGTAGGTGGAGCAGTGCAGGTTGCCTTGAATCTCTTCCATCTCCTCCATATGCCTTAGCACAGCTTCTGGAAGGATCTCTTCCATGGAACAGGCACAGAGAGGAAGCTAACAGGTCATAGTTCACAGGTTTCTCCTTTCTACCCTTTTTCAAAATGGGTTCAATCTTACCCTTTTTCCAGTCAATTGGAACTTCCCCTGACTGCCATGATTTTTTGAATATCATGAAGAGAGCCTTGGCAGTTACGTCAACCAGTTTCCTCAGGATTCTGAGATGCATCTCATCAGGTCCCATAGAATTTTCAGGTTCTTCAGGTGGTCACGAATCTGATCTTTTCTTACAGTGGGAAGCACTTTGCTCCCCCAGTTCCCATCATGAGGTCTGTCCAATCAAGTGGTGTGTGGAGATAGGTTGTCATTGATGGCTGAGACAAAAAAGTTGAGTACCTCAGCCTTCTCCTCATCCGTTGTTACCAGTTTTCCAGCCTTGTTTCTTGTGAGGGAGGGGCCTAGAATGCGATGAGCAGGGTACACCTTCTTTGACTTTCTTTTTCTGATTGACATACCTGTAGAAGCCCTTCCTGTAATGCTTTGTGTCCCTTGCCAAGTTGAGCTCTGCCTTCACCTTGGTCTTCCTCATCCCATCCTTACACAACCAGGCAGCATTGCAGTGCTGTTCCCAGAATACCTGTTCTTGCATCACTGCCTGTGCCTTTCCTTCTTTCCCTTTTGTTTGACCAGCAGTTCCCTACTCAGCCATGCTGGTCTCTTGCCTTCCTTGCCTGAATTGCTCTTTGGGATTGCTAGCTCTTGTGTTCTGTGGAAGGCATCCTTAAAGATCTGCCAGCTCTGTCCTGCTTCNTCCCATCATGAGGTCTGTCCAATCAAGTGGTGTGTGGAGATAGGTTGTCATTGATGGCTGAGACAAAAAAGTTGAGTACCTCAGCCTTCTCCTCATCCGTTGTTACCAGTTTTCCAGCCTTGTTTCTTGTGAGGGAGGGGCCTAGAATGCGATGAGCAGGGTACACCTTCTTTGACTTTCTTTTTCTGATTGACATACCTGTAGAAGCCCTTCCTGTAATGCTTTGTGTCCCTTGCCAAGTTGAGCTCTGCCTTCACCTTGGTCTTCCTCATCCCATCCTTACACAACCAGGCAGCATTGCAGTGCTGTTCCCAGAATAACTGTTCTTGCATCACTGCCTGTGCCTTNAGAATACCTGTTCTTGCATCACTGCCTGTGCCTTTCCTTCTTTCCCTTTTGTTTGACCAGCAGTTCCCTACTCAGCCATGCTGGTCTCTTGCCTTCCTTGCCTGAATTGCTCTTTGGGATTGCTAGCTCTTGTGTTCTGTGGAAGGCATCCTTAAAGATCTGCCAGCTCTGTCCTGCTTCCTCATCCCTTAGGGCAGTTTCCCATAAAGTCCAGTCATGGGATTTGTCCCACCAAGTTTCAAAAATAGCAACTCAGTCAGAACTTTGTAGCAGTACGGTGCTTCCAGCTCCTCCTGTTTATTGCCCATGCGGTCTGTGCTGATGTAGAGGCATTTGTGCTGGGCTGTCTGCTAGCAGAGTTGCCTTCTTAGAGAAGCATCCTTTAATTTCTTTTTGATCTTTCCCTGGTATCTTCCTATTTGCTTCTATTTCCTCAGGAGCCCCTATCTCCATAAGGCTTCAAATGTCTTCCAGTGTGGCTAGCACATCTCAGGCTCATTGGCAGAATGTCCTTGTAGCACTAAATATGTATGTTTATTTTGTTTTACATGTTGCAAGGATGATTTTGGTTTAATGTGCTTTTTGAAAAATTTATCAGTGGCATGTATAGAAAAATGAGCTGCAGATGAAGTTAAAGAAAAAACTCAGAAATTCCGGTGAAACTTTCCTCTTTGTGTGTGAGTGTACATATATAACTTACTACGGTATACGATATCTCTTTATAAAGAAATATATGATAATTCTTTATACACATTTCTTTATAAATGCACTAATGTGTAAATACACACATACATACATACCTAAACTCACATACATTGTACATACACATACACAGTACCTACATACACGATTCAGGTATCCCTGTCTACTCAGCCCTAGTGAGGCCACATCTGGGATACTGTGACTGATTCTTACATCCCCAGTACAAGAGAGACATGGAGCTCCTGAAGCAAATCCAAGGGAGGGCCACAAGGATGATTAGGGGACTGCAGCATATCTCTTGTGAGGATCGGCTGAGGGAGTTGGGCCTGTTCAGCCTTGAGAAGAGCCAACTGAGATGGCACCTCATCAATGTCTATAAATATCTGAGTGGAGGTGTCAGGAGGATGGATCCATGCTCCTCTCAGTGGTATCCAGCAACAGGACAAGAGGCAATGGGCAGAAACTGATGCACAGGAAGTTCTGCCTAAACATGAGGAAGAACTTATTTACTGTGCGAGTGTCTGTGCAGTGGAACAGATTGCCCAGAGAGGTTGTGGAGTCTCTCTCACTGGAGATACTCGAGAACTGTCTGGACACAATCTAGTGCCATGTGCTCTGGGATGACCCTGCTTGAGCAGGGAGGTTGGACTAGATGACCCATTGCAGTCCCTTCCGACCTTACCCATCCCATTCTGTGATTCTAATTCTGTGATATACATGCACATATATATATATATATATATTTATGCGTGTATGTATGTATAATGTTTTTTCTGAAGTAGAATTTTTGTTGCCATGAAGGCTTTTTGAGCAGTTCTGGTTCTTGAGTTAAAGTAAGACAAAGATCAATTCTAAAAGGTGGCTGTGAAAATTAGGGCACTGCTGAAAGGGAAACCAAATATTTTATATCCCTTCAATCTTAGGAATACATTTTAGAAAATATTGGTTTCTGTTTGGAGTTTTTAATTTCTTATTTTATCTTTGTTGTTCTTCAGCTCTCTTATCTGTATATTATAAAATCTCTTTCTCAGCATTCTCATACAATGCACTGAGTTTCCTTTGACATATTGAGTTATCTTATTCTGTGATTTGAATATGTTCCCATAAACATTATTTAAAACAAAGCCAGTATTGTGAACCTGTGTCTTGTAACTATATTACAGGAACAATAATGAGACCTGCTAGCAACCTCTGGTATCTCTCTAATTCTGTGAAGGGCCAGCTCTTGTGGATATTTTCTCTGAAAAAGCAATGTAGAATGAGATTTTTAGAAGAACCGCTTAAATTTTTGCCTAAATTAAGAATCACCTCTCCTTTAAGAAGTCTGATGATTTCCATTTATGATGTATCACATAAAAAGCACAACATTATGCCTTTTGTTGTGCATTATAAAAGAAGAGCAACAAAAATGGTCTGGCATATCATTGGATTGCAAAAGAGAATCTTCAGTCCTTTTATTTTGGGTTTCATTGTTGTTATGAATGTACATTGACGTATACTGTGATTATATTATGATGGAAATGTTTTCGTAACGTGCATGGTTAGTTAGTTATTGTTATGTTGTAGAAAGTATCTCTGTACTTCTGTGAAAAACATACAGGACTTTCAAGATTTTAGGAACTTGCTGTTCCTAGTAAGATGGTCTTGGGGAAAGGAATGTTTATAACTGAGGCTACACATAAAATAATGGGAAATAATACATGTTGACAAAATGTGGTGCCAGAGTGGGAAAAGGCATAGAAGTTCATAAATTATGTAAAGGTTAATGGAAGCTCCGCTGAAATTAAGGCATGCTACTTAGCAGATAACTTTCATTTTAATACCATTCATGTAACTGCAGTATTGTCAGTCACTGTGATAGGTATCAGAATTGTTGTGTCCCATGCAAACAGGCACAGGTTTCAGGCAACATAGAAGTTGGTGCTTTTGAGGTATTAGATAGTGTCAGTGGAAGTACTGGGTGTTTTGTTAATTTGTGCTGTACTCATTGCTGGCTCTTGGTACTTAAAAATACTGTTATCTGACATATTGAAATTTCATCCCAAGATGTCAAAATGTTGTACTAACCTGAATTACAGGCCCTAGCCAGATGGCATTCTAGTACCCTGCTTAAACAGAAACTTGGCATATATGTGACAGTTCAGGATGGAGCAAATAAACTTCATTTGCAGTTTATTTAGAGTGAGCTAATGAAACAGATCCTCCTTCATCAAAACAGTCAGTACCATATCTCACATTGACTTGAAATAAACTTTTGCCTTTCCAAGTTCCTGAAGTAACTTACTGAAGACTGAAGGTTACGGCAAGGTAACCTTCAGTAGGAATTGAACCTTGTCAGCTGATTAGTACTGTCCCGATTGTATGTAGTTTATTTCACTTTCAGTCTTGGTAACTCTACATAACATGTGCTGCAAGCTAACTCATACCCTGTGAGGCTGTGTGCTGATCACCTGATGGTTCATTCTTTGTGTAGTAGTTTTGTCATAATTCATGGGTGTTTTGCCTTTGGGTTTTATGAGCTTAATGTCCAGTTGTAATTACTAGAGCTGGAAAATGGTAGGCCAAGGTATTAACACTTTGCTCTGAAGGGATCATGGGAACTTGAATCATGGTATATGTTCAAGAGGCTTTTTAATGCAATGCTGAAGACAGGCACTCCATGAATAGTATCTGAGTCATCATGATAGTTATGGAAAACCTCATAGAACTGAGGAAAAAACATTGTCTGGAAGAGAAGTCCAATCATCCTTCTAGTGTAGCAACTTGTAAGAACTGAAAGAGGGAGGGCAGTTTTATTATAAGTGAGAGTGGAAGAGTTAAAAAGCCCACAGCTGAATACATATCAGTAAATGTATGGTCTGCATAATGTTATCATCTATAGCATGTACTCATATGTTGATTGTGAAGGAAGAGAATGTGGGCAATAATGTATACTGTGGTATACTGTAATGTTTGGAAAGTGGAAGTTTCTCTTGAATAGAGCAAAATTTATGGATAAACGTCATAGTCACACAATACCGTGTTGGCAGGAATCTGAAGGATCATCTAGTCCAACCTTTCTTAGCAAAAACTTGATCTGGTTGTTCAGTGCAATTCTCTATATTATTGTTTTTCTCAGGTGGATTGTGACTCTGGAGTGCACTGAATTGTACTGTCTTCATATTTATTCATACTAGCATTATGCTATTACTTACAGCACTAGAAATGCACCAGTGCCTTTTGCATGCAGGATCAATGCCCACAAAGTATGCAAGATGAAGTCTTTCTCTTGAGATGAAGCTAGTTTTCAAAAAGTATTGTTTGGTTTGTAAGACTGAGAAGAAAAGTATAGTTGCTGAGGCAGGCACAATTTGACAAGGCTAACACAGGTTGATGCTTTTGGGGTGTACCCAGGTGCTGTACCCAATTATTCCCCAAGATTAGATTAGTTTTCTTCTTGCTATATCCATGAAATGAACTAATGCTGAATGTGGCCCAGCAGCTACTATGCAGGTTGTTAAGTAGACTGCTTCTGGGGTGATGTTAAAGGTAGTGGTTTTAACTGAGGAAGACTTACATGGTTTAATCACAAGTGCCATGTTAGCCCTATTACCACAGTTTGTAATCAACGAACAAACACTCAACTCCTTCAGCTTCAGAAGGAATAGGCATCTGGTGCTCTGTGTTTCTCATGGGAAGCCCTGTCTTTGAAATTTTCTTTCCTCATACAAACGTAGTGTGCAACATCACAGGCACACTGTTTCCAGGTGTTCCGCAAGGGCCATGCTTTTTGTTAAGTATCTGAAACAGGAAAAAAGAGTTATTGTCAGATTTTGTTTAGATAGGCCATGGTGTGTGCTGACAGAAGAAATATTTCTGCCAACAATGCTACATCATCTGTCTAAGTAATGTTAGCTAAGTTGATGGAGGTAGCATTACTATATTCATTTTGGAAAGTCAATGTATGGTTTTTGTTTGCAGTTTGTCTAAGAGTGTGAAATTAAAGATGTTACGCTGTTAACCTTTATAACATAAATTGAAGTATCTGGTTTGTTTGTGTATCAAGAATTTGTAAACTGTTTTCTAAACACTTGAAAACCCTAAAAAATTACTGCTATGTCTTATGCAAATATGAATTTCAGCCTGGAAAAGCCCATCAGTTATAATCATTTTAGCTTAAGGCATACTTACCAAGATATCTGCCTCACAAATTTATATACTTCGACTTTCATTTACAGAGACAGTTTGAGTGTTTTCTACGATGGAAACTACAATCATGGGAATCCTGTTCAAAAAATGACCTTTAAAGTACTTTTTTTGTAGTGACAGTGGCAGAGCAAGAAGACCCTTTTGAACAAGGAAGCTTATTTAAAGTAGTTGAAGTCTAATTCTTTCTGTACAGTGAGACATCCATGAGGTTAATCCATACGGACATGGCCATTATATCTCACTTGGTGTCTTGTTGGTTTCTTAAATGAAAGCATTTAGAAACTGGATACCTAATTGAACTGCTCTGAGTTCACTTATTCTGAAGTTAGTCCTAACGGCCCTCCCAGGGACTGCTGGTTGAAAGCATGTTGATGATACATCTTTGACAGCAATGTCCTTTTTTCTTTTGCCTTTTTTTTTTTTTAAATGCCAAGATAAGTACTACTTGTATAATCCTTGCCTAATTTATTTTAAAATTGATAGAATTTGGTGTTTCATCTCAGATTTAAGATCCCATGCCCACAGTCATTAAAGAAATCTTCTTTGATTTATATAAATGTTTTGTCATAATGTAGTCTTTAGGGAAGAATTACACCCTTTCACTGAAAGAAAAGAACCCATTCAAAGGATTGAGTTTCTCTTCCTTAATTTGTAATATAGCCCATTTTGGTGCTGCAGGGCAATATTTTTTTTCTCTCCAGCTTATGAAGGGTGTTTCAGCTGAATATGCTCATACTTTTAAAAATCATTTTGTGTGAGAACTTTTTAAGTTACAGGGTGGTTTATATTTTTTTTTTCTATAATGCAGTATACCCTGCCTTTGAGCTTTCAATTTAAGTCTTCTGTCATATACTGCCAAAAAGTTTGTTCAGAGCTCTGTCTGTGTTGAAACATGTATGCCTGTCCCAGTGTCATAACTAATTATATACCTTGTGTGCTTACTTCTAGTAATTGGAAAGTAGACCTACCGCAGGATAAGTTTTACTATTAGATTGTATCTTGGGGACATGTTACAGAAATCAAGTTTCCACCAAGCAGCAACTTGAATTATAAACAGATATTACTATTTTAAGTGCATCATCTCATGGTTCTTTCTTGACATCTGTGTATGTTTGTTTTAAACCTGGGGAGAAGGTGTTTTTGAACTGTACCTCTGCATGCATAATAATTATAACCTACCTTTTTTTAACCACAGTGTTCTGAAGTGTCAGTTGTTTTCACTTCATATGAAGGACTCTTGTTGCCATGCTGTCTTTCTGCAGATTTTGTTTGGTGGTTCAGAACTTCCCAAAAATATATCTTTGCATAGTGCCTGGCTAAGTTCTGCTTGACTGCAATGCTGTTTTCAATTTGTTACTTTAACAAAGGGGGGAAAAAAAGGAGTGAGAGACTGGCATTTTTATCGATAAAAAAGCATGGAAGTTAGAGGGAAAAGCAACACCTCTTTCATCTTTGTAGCATCCGTTCCTTGTGTCTTGTGAGTCTGTGTATATACACATATGTGTCTCTGTGTATCTATAAATTTTCCTAGGTACATGCAGAGAGAAGGGCTTATATGTAAGTTTTACCTTTCATGCTTACAGCTAGGCTAGCAAACAATGACTTACACACACCAGCATGTATAAAATACATGCTCCTTGTCCATGCCTGCTGAATAAAGACTTTGCCAGTCTTAAGTCTCAGAGCTTCATGTCTTGTTGCAATTAAAGTCTTAAGATTGAGCATTTAATGCTAACAATAGATTACAGCATTGTCAGGCTGTGTTCTGATTTTGGTCTTTATTGAATTATGAGACCACATTTTTATGGGAGTTGCATGGCTACTTGTTGTTGTGTGTTGAAAACTGTTACTTTCCTAGAGTATGTATCATTGCTTGACTAAAACTACAGCAGTAGTGCTTGGATTTCTCAAAAATGCATATTTAAATTTTTTCTTGCATAAACTAGAAAAATAATAGATGCATTTATTATAATAATGATATCTTTAGAGAGAAACAATCTTTTTTATTTGTTTGATAAGGAAATAAGTGGTTGACACTCATTATGTGAAACTTCAGGTATATTTTCCAATTAGTTTTCTTAGATAACTTACTGATTATGTAACCTTCTGTGTTATCTATTAGTTCTGTCTCAAGAAAGTAGCATGATTTTGTCAAATAAGTTTGTTACTTTGTGGCATCTTCAAAATTAATGTGCATTAAATCACTTCCTTTGAAAGTTTTTGACAAAATTTTTGTTTGTTTGTTTGGGGGGGTTTTTGTTGTTGTTTTTTAAATAGTTCCAATGTCTTGTCAGGCAATTTTATCTTCTACTTTTCTCTCCACAGCTGGCACTTCTTAGGAGGGCTCAGGGAGGAAGACTGGGTCAGTCTGACCAGAGAAAGTCCTGCATTCCAGTTTTATATGGTTTCAGAACTGAGTTAATATTACTTGCTAAGAAAGACTAGTGTGCTGCATGCAAGATCTTTCAGTGATTTTTAAACTTCAGTTTTCTTTTCCAAATATATGCAAAAATCTAGTATCCTAATTTCTTCAGAAAAACAAAGATTTATTTACCAATACAAATTAGCATACTTTATATAGAGGATTTTGGATGGGGTTTGAAAAATATTTACCTTGTTTGAGCTTAAGTAATTTTATTATTTTCTTTCTTTTCTGTTTTTACAACTCTCTATTCACACATAGATTTGAAACACTTAACAGGAAATTAAGCCAGCTATTCTAGTGATGTGAAAATTGGAGACATAGTTGTCTGAGAAACAGGGATGTCTTACTAAGCCACTGGCGAAGAAAGGAAGCTGGATATTTTCCTATATCACAGTCTGGGGAATTCATCTTCTGTATCTATCATTCATTCTTCTCTTCATTGTTTTTTTTTTTCCTTTGTTTGCTCTAATGGGAACGTTGAAAATGGAAAAAGGAGACAGTTTTGACCCTATTCTTCAGTCACTTTGGATCTGACTGTTGAAGCTTTCTTTCAGACAGATGAGATATTTATGTTCTTCTTCTCTGTAAGCTTCTGATTTTTAAGTCTATCTTTCCTCTAGAAACTATTGTAATGTTTTTAGAGCAGTAGCAGTGAGGAACTGACATGAGAGTTTTCACTTCTAGTCACAGGAATGTTATCAATGAAGCCAAAACTACAAGCAATAGTGGTAGCAGAGGGCCATGGAGCTACCAGTCTGAAGGGTCGGATAGATTCTTCATCACTTCTGTTCATTCTGTGTTTGAGGAACTTGTCATGCCACAAGGACTAAAATTCAAAGTAAAAGCTCCAGATTTCTTAAAAATGAATGACTTGCTGAAAGCGATTCCTGCTTGCCCAGAAATCTGAGAGATATTTACAAGTTGTGACAATTAGTGTATTTCAAGGTTTCTGTATAGAGAATTAGGATGAAAAAATGAGACAATTAGTAGCCATATTGATATAAATATCATTTGACAATAACAGAAACCATTGTGTCAGTAAACTAATTGCTAGTTAACAGGAACATAAAACTGTTAAACTCTCTAAAATAAGTAAAGAAGTTCTGCCTGGAAGAAAAATTCCTTTTCTTCCATGTAAAATAACACGTGGCAAAAGAAGAAATTTTGGCCTGTGGTTGGTGTTGTCTGTAATGTGTAGCTGAACATGAATACCAGAAGTATTTTGTCATTGTTCATGTGGCAGACTCCTATCACTGTTAGGTTATTCAAATGTTTAAATTATAAAACCAAAGAGTTGATAATATACATTATTTCAATATTAAAAAGAAAAGTTTTCGCTTCTTCTAGCTACTTCAATAATAATTAGTAAGCACTGCAGTAATTGTCATTTCTTCTACAGTACCTTTTCTTAGGGAAGAGTAAGGCAAAATCCTCTATGGAAAAAAAGTCCCTCAGTTTAATAAGCACAGATGTGGTTTTATTTTGAGGTAACTGTGTGTAAACAATGCAGAAATGGATTCAGCTAGGAGAAATGGATTGATTTTTGAGTTGTGGCCCTATTCCTTGTCTCAGATCTGGAGCTAAGAGCTAGAAGAACCAAGGGAGGTTTTGTAGCACTGCTTGTACAAGCATAGTACAAACAAAAGTACTGATTTGTTTTACTAGTAGTTACTCAGTCTGTTGCTGTTTTCTCTCTGTTAACCATTGTATCAGTTTTAAGCTTCCAAACAACTTTTGATAGACACAGAGAAAACTTCTATGTGTCTGCATCTGTTTTGAAAGTAACTTGTAGTGCTTTACACTCTACTTCCCTCAGTGATGCAATTTTTAAAGCAAGTTTATTAGGTTTTGTTTGTTTTATAATACATACAAAAAAGTAGTGAAACATCCTCTTTGATGACGTCTTACTTAAAATTGTGTATTTACTGTGTATAAATATGAGAGCATATAATACTTGCATATAATACATGGAAAAAACACAAACCAAAATCTGCATGGAAAGACTTGAAGACCTGTGTGTATGGCAGTGCTGTTGTCTTGTGGTAGTATGCAGTGTATTATTGAGTTATGCCTCTTGGGAAGACAGAGAGCATTTTTAAGCTCCACAAAGTTGAATGACTTTTGTTGTACAAAAATCACTAAAAACAAAATCCCATCAAACCAGACCCCCACCATCTGGTTTTCATCTGCTCTGATTGTATCAAGAGGAAACAATCCCATGCAGATGAAGAGCTGTATTCGGCGTGAGTTAGGTCCCCAGTGTGTTTGCAAGGGTTGAAAGAACCACTATGTAGGACTTGGAGGAACACTTGTCTGACACAGTTACTGAATGTAATGTTTTTTGTTTTCTAGTATACCAGCTATATTGCCCTCATTTTTCAAGAGCTTTGTTGAAGCTAAAAGGACAGATTTTTATCCAGAATCATACACAGCGAAGTTACGCTTTTGTAAACGTGCTGTATTTTATCCTATGCATATCAGTACCATCAGTATCTAATCAGAAGTCTCTCAAGGGGTGGGTCTGATCCTCTCCATTAATACTTGTGCCCCTTTCCCGTTCTCAAAAATGCCTGCCAGACCTGGGATGGACTAATAAAACTTCAGATGTGAAAACACTTGGAAACATGATTGGTGCTGTCTGGGCTGGAAAGGAAGGATTCCAAAAACATGATAGATGGTGGAAGGAAGCCCTTTCCCTGTGTGAAATGAAGTCCGTGCCTAATTTGGAGATAACAAAACATCTGGCTTCATGAGTGATCAGACTTACTCTGAAGATCTGCAGAGGACTACAATATGTCTTGTTCATATTTAGTATTTTAGAGTCCCTGAATTCCAGCTGCATCCCCTGAGATCAGTGATGAGCTGTGAGAGAGAGATGAGCAAACTTCAGGTGTCTGTAAGCAAGAGGCAGCAGGAACAAACCAAATTAGTGACATGGAACATCTAATGGATTTATTTCAAATGAAAAAGTGCTTTCTTGAAGCGTTGTTATCTGTATCAGTAGGAAATGAACCATAGTAAATTCAACAGGTGCAGGCAGGAGCAAGTGTCTTCACTGGTTTGAATAGAATAATAGAGTTCAAATTAGAATGAATTAAAAAGAAAGCAGTCCAACAACTATATAGTCCAACAGTCCTTAACATTGCCCCTAAATCAATATAAAATTCTGTAAAGTACAGTATCGTGGCAGATTTTTTGTCAGTGCCTTAATACAAATATAGATTTCTCTCACAGACTTCAACAGAGATTTATATCTTAGAACTTTCTCAAGCCTTTCCATGTATGAGGTACCTTCTTAGAACTTGCATATACTTCCTGTGCATTATGATCCTCTGTTTTCCGTAATGCCTGATCTCTACATGTCCAGTTTTTTTCAGAAGATGTCTGATGAATGTTACTTTTTCAATTGTATCCCATGTGAAAAATGACTTACCAGACTAGCTTCCTAGTTGGTCTAATTGACTTTGTTGTAAGAATGCAGACTTTTACTAGCTATGGCTGTGGTTTCTCTACGTGAAAATGTTTCCTTCAACAGATGGAGTTTTAGTTGAGTGTTTTTGTTCTCTTGATCCCCTCTGAATGCTCAAGTGCTTCTTCTGAATTCTTCTGAACTAATTTAAATAGGTATTTTATTTGAAGTGTGACTTCTCTCACTACATTGTCCTAAAGTTTGAATGAATCCATTTTTATGATTATTTTGAATAGCAAATGCATGTGTGCCAAAACTGAAGAGAAGAAAAAAGTAGGTTTTCTGCAAAATGTTGGTTCAAAGCAACTGAAATTCTTCCCAGCATTCTAAACGTTATCTGAAAACTACCTTCCATTAGGTGAAAATGCTTAGAAAAATTGTTTTTGAATAATAAGCCTCAGTTTTGTTAAGAAGGTAATAGTGAGGTTATCAAAACATGCTCAAGTGTAACATGAAGTAAGGTAGCAGTATGGGACTGGAAGTCCAGACTTAAAGTTACGCAGAAACTTCCATTCATATTAATTCTGTTTCACTAATTGAAAGACTTTTCCCTTGCTCAATGCAGGTAGAAATGATTACTGATTATGACTGTGCAGGATATCGAGAAGTGCTTAGTCAGAACAATGCAGTGTAGATAGATGAGTTCTGTGAATTGTTTAGGAAGGACTAAATAACACAACTGCAAAATGATACCTCACACTTCCCTTGTCCTTTGTTCAGTCCATGAGATAGTTATTACATTTGTTGATTTGATGAGTTAACATTGGCTAAGGGCCAAATTCCCACCCAGCTGCTCACTTCTTGATTTCTGTTCTGATTCTCCACTCTCCACAAGCAGTGCAGGGGGATGGGTAATGGGAGGTTTATGGTCAGTCCATAAGAGCTTCTCTCTGCTGCTCCTTCCTCCTCACAGTTTCCCCCTGTTCCAGCATGGATATTTTCGTGGCCTGCAAACCTTTGGGAAAAGTCATCTCCAGTCTGGCCTCTCTACAGGCCACAATTTCTTCAAGGATTATCCCCCTGTTCTGGTCTGGGGTCCTCCACAAGCTGTAGTGTTGTCATCTGTTCCAGCATGGTTCCCTTGAGCTGCAGGGGCGTCTGGCACCTGGAGCACCTCTTCCATCTCCTTCTCTGACCTTGGAGTTCACACTACTTTTTCTTAAGTCTTTTCTCCTTCCCACTCTCCCTGTTCAGTGGGTTTTGCCCACTCTTTAAAAATGTTGTCCCTGAGGCACCACCATCCTGGCTGTGGGGCTCAGCTGTGTTCTGCACTGGGTTGGTTGGATAGGGCGGCCCCTGTCTTCTCACAGAGGCCACCCCTGCAACCTGCCCATTGACAACACCTTGACACCTACATCAGCACAGTTGAATAAAGCAATATGACCGTACTTTGCTTCTGATTAAGATTTTTAATTTTTTTACTTTTGCATTATGCTTACTTTTGAGATTGAGGATTTATGAATTTTAATGTTTTTTGGTGGTGGTGTATGTGAGTTTTTTTGGGATTTTTTGCTTAACTTCTGAGTCATTCATTAACTTACATGATGTACAGATTGGTTGCCCTCACCAATTCACATGCAGAGAATCTAAATTTGTCCACAGAAATTATGTATGTTTTTGTTGTGTAACTGTTTTGATATTGGAATATGTTCACAGCCAGGCATGTGTGTAAGCGACAAGGTTTATGGAGGTATAGTTTTCAACAATACATGTCCTCACTTAGGATTTGGTTCAGTCAATCATTTGAGTAGACACTCTAGGTGTAAGCATAGTTCTGTTTCTACCAAGCGTAAAAATTCTCTGATTATAAGCAGCAGAACTGTTTGGTGTAACTAAGACTATTTTAAATGTAGTGAGGGTAGGTCCTAAATGAAGAAAGATTCCATGCTTAGTATTCAGTACTCCAGATTATACAAAAAATGACATGGTTAATTTCTATCTTACAGAATGTGGGAGTCTAACACATTAGGGCTGCATGGTATCTGGGGCCTTAAGGTCTTGTTACTGTGACTGTACTTTAACATTAGACATGCTAGGCTAAAAAATGTAATAAAACAGATTTTTAAGAATTTTATTCTGGTTAGGTATTTTTTATCAGATAGTCATGAACTGATAGAAAACTGTGTTCTTTTACATTGTTTGGCTTGCTGTTTGGCAATGTTATGTTTTGCTGTATTTGCTTGGAAGGCAAAGAGGCTCCTCTGAAATGCAAATTTTTGGCTTTGTGTAGTCGTTTCCCAATGAGGTCCCCTTGTGTGGAAGATTATGTGGCGCGATCAGCAGTGATGCAACTTTGTCTTCTTGCCATACATCTTTCCAAATGATTAGTTCTGTGGTTGTCTGGGTATTATAGTCTGTTAAACTATGCCTAAATATGGAAAGGGAGAACCTTGCTGAAGATCTACTAATTTGTTGTTTATTGAGGTTAGTTCACCATAACTTTCATTACTGTTGACTGGTCATGTTTCTTTGTTCTAAATTTACTGACTTCTCACTCAAAAAAAGGCAGTGATGAAACTTTTGGAACTTCTTCATGTCAGCCATCTTTGAAGTGCCACCACATGATCTTCTCTCTACATTTAATTAAAATGTCCAGTTTTGAAACGCGCTTCATTTTTAACCAAACAAGCACTGCAAATTGTTTGAAGTTATGCCATTTGCAAGTGCAGTTGTCTCTAATTAACTGTATTCTGTTTCCTATACATTTGTAATGAAATTTCTGGTATGTGATTTTTGGAAGAGGATGTTGACACTAAGTTTTCTTTTCCAGATTTAGATTGTCTGAGAGATTGTGAACACAGATAAATAAAGCAATAAGGAAGCAGGCAACATGCACTGGTTTTGTAAATTCATAATTGAGGCATGATTATAAAATTATTGACTTGCAAGCTTTAAATTTTTATTTTTAGAACTTTTACTAAACAAATAGATAACTATTTTTAAAAGACCATGTGGATTTGTCTTATGATTGTATTTTAAAGTTTGTAAAGTTTTTAACATAATTTTTCTCTCTCTCTTTTTATTTTGGAATGTATGTAGGAATTCCTATGACATGTTAAGTTTCATTTGAGTTTAGCAGAAATTGGCCCCAGTTGTAAGTTTTCTTTATCCAGCCCCAGAGTGCCTGAACATAGAGTACTTCTTCCACAGGCAGAAGTTGTGTGTGTTCCTGTCTGAAGTCTTGGGCTGAGCCAATCTTGACTGTACAGAATAAATTCAAGACAAGTTTTCTTGATGTTTTGCTTATGGATTTACTTCTGCATCTGTAAAATTACCACAAAACATTGGATTAGTATGATGATGTACTGGTCTCCTGATGCCACAGCTTCATCAATTCAGGCATTCAATTTTACAGTCTGTGGTATCTTCATATGTGCCTCATACAGGTGAATGTTTCTCTTTGAAGATTTTGTGTATATTCATGATAATTACAGCTTTTTAGATTGGAGTCTGAAAGTTCAAAGAGTAAAAACTGTCCTTTAGATATATATTCTTATCTGTTGATCAACTGCAATGTCTTTTTTTTTTTTTCCTTTATTTTTAATCTGTAGGGAGGAAACCCTGAGCATAACCAAGATTACTTCCTTAGGATTTTTTTTTACTTAGAAATACAGGTACATGCTGTTCATAATTGGAAGTTGGTGTTATTTATTACTGACTAGAAGCAATGTTGAGAAAGGTAGATAAAGTGGGTGCCTCTCTGAGCTGAGGGGACAAGTTAAGGCCAAGTTTTGAAAGTATAACTTATTTTCAGACTTGCCTGTTTCAACAACGTGAAAAATGCATTGCTTTATAATATAGTGAAGGCGACAGGCCAAGTTATTTCTGTGAGAAGGGACTGGGAATGTAGAAGCAGAATGCCTTAAAAAAAATAAAACCATCTATTGACACACCAGCTTTAGGAAGCAAGCATCATGAAACCCCTCTTCCTCTCCCCCTCCCCCTAGAAGTTCATATTTCAGTTTGCTCCCAAAAGCTCACAAGTCTGTGCCAGACAGAAATGCACAGAGGCTGCAGCAGTCCCACAGAGGCCACTCAGAGGAGGGACAGAAATGGAACAATCAAGCCCAGTCCTCGCCCCTCTCAGCCTGCCAGGCTGCACAGGTCCACAGGGTGACTCTTGCCTGGCCCTTGACTCCATTTCCCTGCCTCCTTTCCTTTCCCTCCCCTCCATCCCAGCTCTCTGGAGTCAACTGTGAGGCCATCCAGTCATACGTTGTCCATCAGATGTGTTTACTTTTTCCGTGACAGCCGACACATCTGGAGCACATATTCAGGTTATTCCAGTGCCACTAGACACATTCCACAAGATCATTTCAGCGGTTGTTATGGCGATCTTCTTCCCTCCAGTGATTTTCGAGTTGCATGACAGAAATAGCTTGAGCTAACCAGGGGGACAAAAGTCAACGGGATCAGGAGGGGCTTCTTTCACAGAATGAACTAATTAGTGACCCTGCTTTCTTCACAGGGCAATGAGCATATGGTTTAATAAAGTGAGTCTGTGACAGATTTTTTTTTTTTTTCTCGTCTGTAGGCAGAGCTGTCACTGGCTGAAAACTTTCCTGTTTTTACTGGTGGGACCATAGTCTGCTGTCTTTCAACAGAGTTTACTTCACAAGTAGAAAATGTTTGCTCCTGAGAGTTTAACTTCAGAACTTTTCCTTGGCTGCAGACTGCTTAAGTGTAGCAGGTCCTGGAGCTTAAAGAGACAGTGCTCATTTCATACAAGGTCTGCCAGTGGCAGTGTGGGATTTCATACAGGGCTAGGAATTTCCATTTTGTGCTCTGAGCCTGTCAGTAAATCTGCTTTTAGTGTTTGCCTGAACTCGGAAACATATAGATTATTAGTAAAGTCATAGCTTTTAGGGTTTTCTTGTCAGCTAATGCTAGTCTAGCATATGAACTCTGCAGAGCCATCCCTGTTTTTTACACCTCTTTGTTTATATTAGTTGTGAGTTCTACAAAATTTAAGCTTTCAGCTTTCTTAGAAGGTTTCCTACATTTTTTGGTACAGTTTCTATTTTGTTTACATTAGCACTTTTACTGTGGATTAAACCAGAACACTGGATGCTATTTTTAAATTCTATTTTGTTAGTAAAAAAAGTCCAAGTTTACTTTGATCTCATTTTTCTAACATGATATGAATTGCATTTTTTTTATTTTGCATACTTACAGAATATTGTTGCCTTAGCTCAATTCCATTATGATGAAATGTGTGCCAGATCTTGTTTTTGATTAGTAAACACTGTAACACTGAACAGAATGTGTGGATTACAAATCATGACAGAAGTTATAAATAAGTACATGTCACCAGAAATTTAGAAAGCAGTGTTTAAAAATATTTGGTACAATTAAACCTTTTGAACAGTAGCAATATTAATGAACAGAGGACATTCTTGCCATAAAGTACCATTTGATTAACACGTTGGCAGTGCATCTATTTCTAAAATTTGTGTTGGTGTTGGATTAATTTCTGAGCATAACTACATGCAAAAAGAGTGTGTGCATTTGTAATTGCATGCACTATGTTGAAATCCCGTGGTGCTATATTGAAAGTAAAAATTAGAGAGATAGAGGGTTTTGTTTAATTATTTGGAGGCTGTCTGAGTCCTTTTAAATTAGGGAAATATGACAGACAGTGACATGCAGAAGGTAATGGAAGAAAATATAACAAAACTTTGATTATAAAGCAAATCATTTCCTGCTTTCTTAATTAGTACTGGAGTTGGTTTTTCCCCATCTTACACATTCCATTTGCATGGTTACTGTTGAGACTGGTCACTACGGCTGCTTGAAATACCTGCCCTCAGGAGGGCTCTAAGGGACACAGAAAGGTCACATAATTAGACCTGATTTTAATTCATAGAGACCTGTTTGTCACTGTCTCTTTATGTTCCTGCTAGTTACATGTTATTAACCAGAGTGAATTTTAGAACCTAAATTAGATACGTAAGTATGTAATATGCAAAGACTGAACTCAATGTAGAATGCTGAGGATAGTTATACAATTATGTTTCCCTCACCAGATGTAACTTTGCAATAATTAAATCTAATGAAATGTAAGTGTTGTAGTCAGTATTTTGGTAGCTATTTCCAAGTCTTATTGGTAATACTACTTAAATCATGGTAATTAATGCCAGTTATCTGGGAAATTTATTAAACAGAAATAAGGTGCTATACTAACTTACTTTAAAAAAAAAAAGCGCTGGATCAAACAATTATACTGCCATTGAGCCCTTTCTATTTTCATTCCTGTCAGGGATATTTTGTGATAATTATGTCATCACTGGACTTTTTTTTTCTTTTTTCCATGTGATCCAATCTTTCTCATCATATTTAGACTTCAGCTTTTCATTTCACTGCTTTCTTTTGAACATGCTTTTAATGCTGAGCTGTTCATCTGTTGAATTCTGTGGAAGTTGGTGAGAAGAGGATGTTCATTTGGAAACAGTCCTCCCCTCCCCTTCTTAGGAATATCTAGAAAAATTCGTTCTGTTGTAATTCTGTTGCTCATGTGTAAAGTTGAATAATCCTCTGCAGTCAGTTAACCAGGAAGAGCTGCAGGGGAGTATTGCCAGGGAAGTACACAGAATTTGTGCTATGAGGCTGTAACTTCAAACTGCTCTTGTACTAGCAGCAGAATATCATCAGGAGAACTGAACCCAGTCTTGGATTTCATTCTCATGCCAAGCAGGAGTTTTATTAAGACAACAGAAAGCAGCAAGCAGCTTAACAGCATCAAGCAGATATTGTAATTGTGTTGTACAGATGGCTTGCATGTAACATCTAAATAAATACTGGGTTCAGAGGAGTAGCGATAAAGCCAACCAAGATGGTTTTTCCAGTTGTGAAATGTTTGTGTAAAGAATGACCTTTTTTGTTTTTGTTCAAGTCTGACAGCTGAAGATGCTTTTAAAACCTTCTAGTCACTTAGGGTAGAGCTATACAACTTCGGTTTGGTAGCTTTAAAAGGCAGATCGTATCCATCACTGAAATAGCAAGTCTCAGGGTTATGAGAGAAGATTGGGGATAGGAGATGAGAGCTGTTCAGTCCAGTTTACATTTGTCACTAGTGACTAGCTTTTAAAAAATGTATTAGCTGTGCATGGTGGTAAGTAAGTTCCAGCTGCAGGGGATTACTGCTCTGAGTGGGTCGGGGAGCTTGGAATGCATTCAGTTCCATCAGGGGATTTGTGTCCCTCGTCATTAGCCTTAACATTACTAAAGCACTAAAGATTAAGAACAGACCAGTGTCACCTGCTCCGAACTTGAGAAAACTCTCCAGAACCATTATAAACAAAGCAAAATAAAATGTAATTTAAAAACAAACCAACCCAAACCAAAACAAGAAGCCATTGAAGAGAGTTCTCACCCTTTAGGGAGAGTATAGGACATGACATTAAGCAGAAGGAAGAATTGCCTGTATAAATCTCCTAATACTGAGTGAAAGATATGCATGTGACATGTAAAAAACTAAAGAAAAGTACCTGTATTTTGGAAAAAAGAAAACACAACACAAGGTATCTGTTGATGAATTACTCTCCCTACTTACTTAATGTGTCATAGTACTAATTTACACCACAAACACCTCCACAAATGCCTTCCTGTTAATGAACATTTTTGTGGGGAATTTCAAAATCAAGATGTGCTGCAATTTTAAGGAAATATTTCCAAGGGCTCTAGTCTCACAGGTTAGGAGTGAAGAGTTTTACTGTGTTTTTTCAGGATACTTTTTTTTTCCTCAAGAATAAGGCAAGTGAGCTGCACAGGGCTTTACTTTTTTCAGGGATTTTGAAATTCAGCTTACATGCCAGCAAGCAGTTTAGTGGCAGGAAGTCTTTCCTAGTAGTGCAGTCATGAACTGGTAAACTAGAAGCATCTGTAAAAATTTAGAGGGAGTATCAGCTTTCTCAAAGCTCCAGCCCAAGACTAATGAGGTGCAAATGATAGCGCTGCATAACCCTTCTCCACCCCAATTGTGGAATGAGATATTGCGACAGAAAGAAGTAAAGAAATAAGACAAAGATTTCAAAACTTACAGTGCCCTGAAACAAATATGGGGTTTTCAGAAGATTTTCAGATGGTTGAGGTGGGCCAACCTGCATATTTTGCTAGTAAGAAATTCATACCTCGTTCCTCAACCGCAGACATATTTCCATGACACTGAATACTGACAGAGGGAGATTGTGGAGCAGTAATCAATTTTTTTCTTCATGTATGTGAAATTTTACTGGTTGATGTAATTGTTCTTATTCACAGTTGCTCTACTAAGAAATAAAGTTCTACTAATTTGCATCTTTGATACATTCTCTTCTCTGCTCACTCTACAGAAAGAGAGGAAGGGGTTAGAGATGACTCTTATTTGAAGGATCACATCTGGGATGTGATCTGCTGTATCTTGACACCAGATGGCAGGTTTAGGCTGACAACTAAAACCCGATTTAGCCTGGTCAAATGGCATCTTACTCTTTTACTTTCTCTAGCCATACACAAGAGGAACTACTACAAAATAATAGCAATTATTTAGGCTGCAACTAAGAAGTTCTCCTCTGAGTTTATTAAATTTCTTGCTTCTTACCTCTTCAGTGTTTATAGGAAAGATTGCTTCTCCTTGGCAACACCTAAAACGTTATTGTGCGGCTCATACCTTCTTCCAAGTATGCGTTGTGGGGGCAGAGGTGTGGTGCCTTTAAGTGGCTGATTCTTGTCATAACAGGTATGGCATTAGCCCTGCTGAGTAGTGACTAGAAGTGACAGCATTGCATTTGAGGTGCCTGGAGGGCACTCAGTCATCACTCCTACACAGCACTATGCCTTTGAAAGCATTGTATACCGTTGCTTGCCAGTGTGGAGTGTGCTCAGTAAAACCTAAGGAGACAGAGGTTTGATTCTTACATTCTTTTGTTCATCAGGTTTCCAGAAGAAACTCCTAAAAAATCAAGTGCAGATCAGGGCTGTACACTGCTCACTTCTTGGTCTGCTTCCTGCATGTGTGTGTGGGGGGGTGTGTGTGTGTGTGCACATAAGTAGGCTTCACCCCCACCCCACCCCATCAGGTGGGTGCGTAAGTGCATCTCTTTCAACTTCAGGCCACCCAGGACCTAAAAACTTCATCCAGTTTTTTGCCTCTTTCTTCTCCCTAGCTTGTGGATATTCCCAAATTTACTTCCACCTACTGTGTAAAACAGCATGCTTTAGGGGTTCTTGTAGTTGTACTTTGTGTTTCTTTGTCAAACACTGGCAGTAAAGCATATAAAACTGAAAACAGAATTAAGTATTAACAGTATTAGGATGTTACAGAATCAAAATGTTCTTGCTTATAAAGTTTCTTACTGAATACTATGGGCTTCTAAAATGTTTTACCTGAAATGGAGTATACAGAGTTCTTACTCCTGTTAGTTCAGTCAAAACATAATAGCTGAGATTGTTATAAAAATACGATGGAATACCATATTTTTCTGGAAGTTACATGTCACAGTATTACATTTTTTATTAAGCATGAGATTTTTATTACATATTTTTTAACCTCTATTTTTTGTGATGTGTCTCAGTAATATCAATCAGCCTCTAAACTAGCCTTGGGCACTTCCCTTGTAAAGTTCTTAATGGATTGCTTTTTTAAGGATTGAAAGTTAAGTAATTTTAGAAGGCCATTGCTGCATATATGGGTTATTGGTATGCTGCTACAAGTTTGCCAATATTTGATAATATATTTACATTTATATGTTGTTAATGATTTTTTCCCAGATGTAGGAATGCAAAAAGAAAGGAAGAGAGAAAGAAAATATACAGTTATCTTCACCTTTTACAAATAGTTTTTAAAAATACTAATTAAGCCATAAATTGCATGTTTGGAGGGGCAAGCTGGACCAACTGGGGGAAATTTGCATTTGTGAAAAACATGTGGCTTTCTCACTGTGAGTTCCAAGTGGAGTGCCTCAGTACAGACTCCTAAGCTGACTTTGGCAGTGTTCAACACACTTTTTTGGTAGAAGAAAAATGTTAAATATTTACTTTAGTGTTGGAAACAGTGGACATGTTCTTCACTAGTAAGCATAATTCTTTTATGTTTCCTCCATTTTTTTTCCTCCTTTAAATGGGAGAGACCTCTGTCATTTATGTTTATGTATGCCAAGAGAAGCCTTCATTGCTATCAGAGTCTCCTGTGTATTTTCATGATGAGAGATTCATGAATTGAGGCTAAGTGATTTTGATGTTCTGTGGATTCTTGATGAGTCTCTTCAGGGTTCTGGGGGACCTATAGCAGGCATACAAACATTTTATAAATGGTGAAGCATTCTTTTGGTATATTAAAACAAAAAACCAAATCCGACAGCCAAAATGTGGGAAGTTTTGAGACATGATGATCTCTGCAAAACAGTTTGCTTTTGCCTGTGAAAACTGATTTCTGACTGGATTTGTGGAAAGTGATACTATCAGGAGTAGAGAAATTTCATTTTGTGAGCAGTATAAGTTAAGTGGGTGATCATTTGGAGATGTTCAGCATGAATGAAGAGCTCTTTTAAACCAAAAAAGCTAAGAATTTTTTTTAGAGTGAATTGATTTTGATATGGTGGCCCTAGTCTGCAAAATCATCATGTGTTAAGATGAAGTAACAACTGGAAAATTCAGATTTAAGTCTGGGTTCTAGCTCTGTAGCTCTGCAGATTTAGTTTGTCCTTCATTTGGGTATTTCTCAGTGGTGAGTAGTGAGCAAATACATGAATTGCATTTTTTCATAAGTACTAATGTGTATACCTGAGAGAGAAAATTAATGACAAAATTCTTACCTAAGGAAAAAATTCTCCACAATTTATCAGAAAATTTGAATAGACTATCTCCAAACATACCAGGATGCATCCTGTCCAATGACTCTTGAGAGGGTAACTCAGGATTGAGCATCAAGTTTGTCTAAGTTCAAAGGCTTATATAAACAGATACTGCTGAAAACAGGCAAAGGCTCATCACACAGGATGCTGCAGGATGTTGGAGAGTCACAATGGTGGTGAAAAGTTTTAATTCTAGCAAAATTTGGACAGTTTTGATGATCTCTTGAAATTAAGTACATCCTACCTATGCAGTGGCATAACAAGAAACTTTGGCTTACACTAAACCCACAAAACAATAGAACAAAATAACTTGAGGATTTTAAGAATTTTACATAACTTTGAAAAACTATGATTTCCTTTTACTGTAGAATTCATTTGTCTTTCAGTAAGTGCTGACCGAAATAATCTTTAATCCATTTACTGAAATGACATCCAGTTGCAATAGTATCTCTTTTAATGTATATTCTAGACACATTTATGTTAACTCTATTTGTTTTCTTTGACTTTGATACCCTCTTATACTTTTGTGGCTTCACTTTTGACTACTTACTTCAGGACAGGCTAATAGGAAGACTTGTGTTTATTCTGGAAATAAAAAAAACATGCTGCTGTGTGAATTACATAGTGAGTAAGGATAAAGGTGCTAGTCTGCATTTCAGAAGGTTGCATATACTTTCTCTGAAGGCTAATCATGTCTCTCTGATATGTTTACACTTTACTGAGCACAGAGAACACTCACTGCCTTTGCCTTTATAGTTTAATGGAAATTAAATAATGTAAAACATAAAACCTGTGTTCTTAGGTAATCTAGAAAAGGGTTAATCAAAATTGACAACTTCTAAAAGCAATCCTTAACTGTAGTGCCTAACTATTGTTCAGACATAGAGTACAAAAGTGTTCTGCCTAAGTTAGCCAGAACAATGTCTCCAGCTAGTGATTAGGCTCAACTCCAACTTTCTCTTCAGGCAAAATTTATGCAGCTATACTACTGTTTGTCAGGTAATTAAAGGCAAAAGAAGTATTAACATGAAGTGAGGGGTTTCTGTTTTGTTTTGGTTGTAGTTTTTTTGTTTGGGGTTTTTGTTTTGTTTGTTTGGCTTGGTTTTAATTACATGTAAATGAATAAATATTCCAATTGTACAAAGAAAAAATTGTCAAAGGCTTAAGTAACAGGCTGAGATTTGCATAGAAATTCATAGATGCTACACTATGTCTATCCCTCAGACACACCTGTGTAGGTCCATTGAAGATGTGGTAAATCTCCTTTTGTGTGCAAGTTCCATTAAGGGAAATGGAGTCACCAGACCACAACAGAGATGGAGAAGTACTTGAGACAGGAACTAGTACCTGTCATTTGTCAAGTTGAATATGGGAACTTGTAAGTCAGAGTGGCTGAGGACCAGTCCTCTTTTTTCCTGTCTTCATCTGTGGGAGAAGGACTAGTTTCACAGTGTCTACCTGGTTGGAATATGCTTCTCTTGTACCTAGGTGGTGTGCAGCAGAGCTACAATCAACTGTTAATATATCTTCAACTCTCTTATTATCTGTTTAAATGCCAAATCAAATATATTTTGTTTTATTTTCAGTCTCATTTATCTAGGATAGGATTTAGAAAATTGGAAGTCTATCATATAGTAATATGTTATGATTTCTGAAGATGTTATTGCTTACAAATATCATTTACAAATGTTGTGGAATGACTAGCAGTTCAAAGAACCCAAATAAAGAACCTGGTGAATATCAGAATGTGAGCAATGGCTGCCAGTTATCTGTGTGCATGATGCACACTGGGCTCTGTAGGGAACTTAAGTATAATAGTGTAATTAGCTTGACTAATATAGATAGGAACAAGTTGTACCATAAATAATTTTTAAAAACAGGTGGAGGGAAAAAAAAGAAAGAAGCATTATTGGTACTTAAATTTAGTTTTATGACCATCACACAAGAATGGTTAGTTATCAAATCAAGTTTAGTTAACTGCTAGGTTTTACATTCTCTATAACAGGGAATTTGAAAGCATTTTAAGGCCACATGTCACTGTTTTTTGCTATATGTTATTACTACAACTGTCCAGAAGCAGTCTTGGTGTTTTACAAACTCTTCCTCATCAATGCCAAATTAAACAGTAGAAATTTTGAGAACCATTGAGCCACCTGCCTCTGTTCCCCTTACATCCTTTAGCACATTGGTGTATAATATGCAGATACTACCTACATTATTACCTTTAAAAAAATAAATCTAAGATAAAGATTTACTACTCCTTTACTTTTTACTGCCTGTTAACTCACAGTGGCACAGGCTGTACTGACAACTTTCAGACAGCCTGTTTTCTGTGGTTTCTGCCAGCTTCTCACTCTTTGACTTTTGTTTATAATGCCTTAGATGTCTTAACCAGACCCTCAACTAAGTATTGGAAAATGGAAGACTGCTCAACTGCTCATCTGCTCACGGAAGTTACCTAGATGTACTGACAGGAATTAGATAGATTTGATAGATTAGATTAACGCTTGTATGGTAATGCATATTTCTCTGTAGGCTGTGGATCCTGTGTTAATATACTCATATCCTCATCATGGATTTAAGAGTCCTGCTTCCCTTTATTGTACTAATAAGATATTTACACGTAGGGAGCTGTGCATCACAGTACGCAGTTAACTGAACTTTTGCCTCTGGAGAGACAACTTTGAAAACTCTTATGTAAAAATGAAAACAGTTATACAAGTCCTGCTTTGTGCCATACTATAAAACAAGTTGCCCATGCAATTCTGGTGGTCTTTATTCACAGAAAGATCCTATGGAGATACTAATGTAACTGACGGTCAGACACTTCTGACAAAATAAGTGCTATGTTTCTGGTCCTTTCCCCAGCATGGGACAAAAGTTGAGTAATAGTATTCATAGGGACCCTGAGTGATAATTGGTCAATCCATGTAAATAAGCTGTGATGCATATTTGTAGTTTTTTATTTGGTATGTGTATATATATATATCTACATTCAGATTGTGGTTGAACGCAAATACCCTGCTCTGAAGGACTGTAGAATGCTCTCTGATTCAGGAGCATCTGTAACACATGCATTCATGTTGTGACTGCACCTACAGAGGCCAGTACCTCTCACACATTTTTTGTCCAATCCCACTATCCATGTTCTTACAATTAAATCACCCTTGTCTGTTTATTTTAGATGTTTTCTTACTTTTTCTTCTTCAGAATTTCCAATTATTTTTTGAAGGCATCCCATCTCCAGGATTGTCCTGCTTGTCATAATGACTTTTCTTAACTGCAAGGGCTGATCTATCATTTGATTGTCCTGTCCTGTACTCCTCACTGGCAGGGAAATAAAGGCAGTGTGAAAGAATTATGAGAATCACCCTAACCAATAACTTCTGAGAAAAATAACCAGTTGTCCATCTCATCTGGAAAGTCTGGAGGAATTGTGAATGTCTTTGGGCTCAGGTCTGGACAAGACAAGAAGTAATCTCAACCAAAATCAGTTTGCATCTTCCAGAATATCCAGTGCCTGGTCCTGAGAACCTAGCATTAGAAATAGTTTCTGAAGATGAAGTTTTTATGCTTAGTCAAGGATTCCTGACATGCCTTACATTCTTCTAGAATCTGCCATTCAGCTGTCAAAAAATTAGTTTCTCATTCACATCCAAGCTCATTTTGTCAGCTATCTTTTGTTTCTCAAGGAGATTATGCACAGTGTGATATCCTCAGAAAGAGGCAATTTAGCTGTTAGCACTACTCATCAGAATGATTTTTCATGAAAATACACAATTGAGCCTCCAAACTGACTTCTGCAAACAGTGTTGGAAAAACTGTGTAGTACCTCATCCTGTTTTCTCTTTTCTTTCATGTCATCCCTTAGGGACTGTGCTGTCAGATATTCTTCAGACCTTCGTAATTAGTCTATAGCAGTGTGATACAGTGCTTCACCACTTTTCAAGACTGTCTTCCTCCAAATACCCCTTTAGCCTTCTTAATCATTCTTGGAGACTCATCAAATAAGGATTCTGAAGTGAATTTTTAGGAGAATGGCATGACTATCTAAAACTGGTTTATATTTATATAAAATTGCTTGACAGCAGCTATTTCTGGGAAATGGGAAAAACCCAGAAGATTCATCAGTCCTGGACCTAAGAGAACTGAAGTCCAGAATTAAAGTTGAGGCTGACGACACTGTTGTTGGTCCAGGAAGGTTTTTATTTTAACATGTAAGGTTCTTTCTCCTATGCTCGTTCTTTTTGATAGACCTCTGCCACTTCTGATACCACTTTCTACTGGACCTTTTCACGAAGGTCCTGAAGACATTCAAAAAAAAGTAAATTGTCTTCAGGCCACATCTGTAAGATTGGCTCATAAAACAGATGGTGCAACTTACTGAAAACTGCACTGGAATTCTCTCGTGCCAAAAGTTGTACTGTTGATTTTATTAGCTCTGACAAAGCTAACAAGGTGACTCAGATTAGCTCTATTCTCTTGAAATGGAATGTGGCCATATTTGGCTGTAGGACATCCTGCACTTACACGCAACCTAATACGACACTGCACATTCGTTTAGTGCACATGTAATTTGAACACTTTATGCTCCTGAGTGCCCCATTTGATGGACATGTTGAATCATCATCTGCATGATGATCCCCTCTCTAAGTAGAAAGCAAAAAATAGGCAAAGGTTACTTTTCCCTTCACTATTGCTTTCCACATTGGAGAAGTGTGATCTCTATTAGATTTGCTTTTTCACTGGATATCACAGAACCAGTGGTTTAATTTGTATTTCAGGTCAGAGCAGGGAGATACTTGTGACTGCAGCTTATATAGTAAGGTCCTCATGAACAGATGACAGAAAACATGACCACCATACTTGTATATTAACAGGGTGATGTGAGATTGACTGCTTTTAGTGGGGAAGTGTGTGGTCTATGGGATGTATTTCTCCAAGAATATTTATGGAAGTCTTATCTGTCAGGAGCCTCTAACTATCTGACAAATGGATTTACCTGTTTTAAGATGCAGCAGATCATAAATGGGAAAAGAAGTATGATGCCCTGTGTGCTGCTTTCCAGGACAGAGGATAGCCTGAGGTCTGCTTCTTCCCTTCAGAAATCAACAAGAATTGCCAGTACTTCTACTCCTGGATTCTTACATTCCTGATCTTGTGGGGAAAGAGATTTAAGTACAGCTTCCCTGACTCATCTTCTACTGACAATCCTCCCCAAGGTGAGGCAAGAAACAACATGATTGATCCTTCTGGCTCCAGCTTGGCTGAGGCAGTTCTGACTTCGGCACCCTGCCTTTGTTCCTACTCTGTTTTACAGTGAGCTTTCACAGATTTAACACCCAAACCTCATATCCTTCTACATGATACTATGGAGTAGCTTCCAGGCTTTAAATGCCACTTGCTCATCCTCAGCCACTAATATACTCGCTAACAGCAAAAGGAACAGCAAGAGTAGCAGAAATAGCCACATGAATCATGTTTTTTATATGAACTACTGTGAAGTAGTAAGGCATACTAAGGGGACTCTCAGTCCATCTCTCAGATATTTGGAGAGCAGTATCCTTTTTGTTCCTAGACACTGCTGTGCATCATCTGGAATTTCTCAACCTTTGCTCTATTAGTTTACTAAGAATTCCCAAATTGTTTCTAAACTGTATTTCCAAAATACATGTATGATGGGTTAATAGCTCTCTCATGTCTTAGTTATCCATATTATCATGGACTGTTTTTTTAATCCTATAAACTTTTGACCTAAAATCATCTTAAGTGCATCTACAGCCATCTCCAGTGTGCATCCACATGTGGCAGGAATT
>VWZF01005190.1:0-20804 GCA_013396755.1 Sclerurus mexicanus
TGCGAAGCCTAGCCATGATGAATCCACTCTGCAGAATAGTTTTATAGAATTCATGTTGTTTGCCCTTTGAAACCATGGGAATCTGTTTCACAAGGGACTCATATCTAACTCATTCTGGGGCTTTACACGAGTCAGCTACTGCATAGAGATCCCCAAATGCACAGAAAGGAAAATAAATGCTTCAGCAGCCTCCCATTTTATTTGACTCTATCTCATTATCCGACTTGTTTACATTGTTTCAAGTTAAACACTTCCTAAACCAAAGCTTAATCTCCAAAACAATTTTAATGTATTTACTGGTGTTCACTGGTGTATTTAGCTACTCAGCAAATGTTCTTCTCTAGAAAATATATTCAGAAAATACTCAGATCTGATGACAATTAAGATTGGTCATCAACAGCTTTGTACCATTTGCACCCTTCTGCTGTCATATATTACTTTCAAATACTCATATTGCTTTCATCTTCAGAATGTTCCCCAGTATTTATTTTAGACTATTTTCCAATATTCTTATTCAGAGTTCTTTCTTATGACCTAATGAAAAGACTAATATTAGCATTGTGACACCACATCACATTTTAAATACACACCCAGGCAGTTTTTTAACTTTGCTACAGTTTTTTCCCAAGTTTGGTGATGGGAAGCCCTATGCAGAATCCCCTCATCCATACCATGCTATGCAGCCAGGTGGAAAGCAGAGGGAGTGGACATCTGTGCCACTTCCATCTTTGATCTCTTTGACATGTTAACATTTCACCTGAAGTGCTTATTCGTAGATGTTTCGTATTATAATACTTTTTCATCAGATCATCAGTCAGATCCCATGCAATTTTAAGGGTTCTTGGTTCTGAGTGAATTTTTATGCCTTGTGACCAATTTGTCAGTGTTTCTCAGTTCTCATTTCTTATAGCTGTGTTGCAGTAGCTACACAGGACCAAGAAAGGAATCGCAATACAGAAACTTTATATATATAGAAAATCGGTAGCATTAAACTCCAGCTGGACAAATATGTTAACATATCAGGCAAGGCTACATTGGCTGGGTTTCCACTTTTCTTCATTTGTTTTTAACTGTCTAGTTTTGCAGCAACCTGATACCTAAGCAGCTTTCTGCAATTTCTCCTCTTACAGGTGGTCTGGTGTCTCATTTCTCCTTTGTCAGTATTTACTGTTCTGCTGAATCCTTGGTTAGGAGATTGATTTTTCACAAATCTACTAGCAAATGTTTTTTAAGTTTATTAATTTCTTACTGGAAGTTAAATGTGCACACAGACTTTTGCCAGTACAATACTTGCTAAAATATTACTCCATCTTCTGGATCAATCACTAAACAAAGGACTGAAATTTGGCTTGGTGTAACAACTCTCTTGGAGCAGAATGCTTTTCACACCCATGTATGCACAGGCACCCTCTTCCAGGCAGCTCTCCCTCCTGTCATTATCATTTATTTACAGACATGCAGACAATTTCTTCTCTTTTAACACTGCCCTTTTCTGAGGTGTTTTTTAATTAAATTTTCTGTTAAGTTGTTGTAAAGCACTGAATAAAATAACTGCTTAAATCCAGATTACACTGACTGCAATCACTTCTTTCACTTTTCAGAGTTGACCCATTCATCCAGTATCATTGTATATTCTTCATACATTCATTCTTCATACACTGATACCATTTATTTATTTTAGTTCTGTTAACTTTGACAGACCTAGTATTCCTACTGTCTTGTGTGCCTGTCCTTCAGGAGAATACACCTTTTATTAAACTATTTTTTTTCCATCTTAATTTCCTCATCACAGCTAATTTAATAACTTTAAAAACGCCAGTCTTTCCAAGTCCCTGCTATTTTTATTCTTTTTCAGTTATTGATTTATTTGCTTGATTTAAACACTGATTCTTGCCCTTGCAGCTTGACCTTCTACACAGACACCTCTCTGCTCTCCTTATTTATTACTTTCTTCTCTTGACTTTCTCCTGACCACAGACCCTGACACAGATTTGCTTCCCTCCTGGCTGAGCTTCAGATCTGAGGGTCTTTGATTCTTTCTCTCTTTTGTGCCCTTTGCAAGCCTCCCAGGCTTCTGGGTCTGTGGCTGAATTAGCCACAAAGTTGTGAAACACAGGAAAACTTTTGAGTCATTTCTAACAGCAAGAAAATCCAGGAAATCTATTACAGAGGGACAGGCAAAATTGTATGTATACCATGTTCTCACAAATACTCAGTCAAAATGTTTCAATACAACCATCATTTGACAGGGTATAAATCTCATTCTAGCTCAAAATATACACTTAGGCCATGATTTTCAACCTGAAGAGTATCTCAAGTACATCATATGGAAAAGACTGTCTTTAAAAAAATATTAATTGTCAGCAGACTAACTCCCTGTAAGGCAATGTGTTCGTTCACAAAAAAATGCTGAGGTGGTCTCAAACATAAAAGATTTGAAAGGTAAAGGTGATCAGCTCTATTCCATGTGCATAATCCTGGGGTATTTTCCATAGCCTGATGAACAATTTTTAATTTAAGACAAGGAAATTGCTCACAAAAGAAAAAACCAAGAACACTCCAGAATACATAATTTTAGCAATCCAGAAGACTAAGATTATTATAAGATAAACTAAAAAGATTCTTATATTCCTTTGATTTGAAAGAATTTAAACCCAACTCATTTCATAAAATTTTTCAGAGCAATGGCTGGTTTTGTGTTCCAGCCTGCATCCTGGCAACAATAAACATGCCTTCATTTACTTAAGAGCTATTGCTGATCATTTTTTGTAACTGTTCATTAAATATTTTGTTTAAAAAGTTATTCAATTAAATGATAGCTTTATCAACAAAGACTAGGCATAATGTTATTGTTACCGAATGCAGGAATACAGTGGTGTATTAAGCCATCCTCAGTAATTGTTAACTTATGTACATTTGAGCCTGGGAGAAAGCATATTAAGGTAATGAAAATTGCTTTTAAAAGAAATGCCTTAAACATCAGACATCAACATAAGAGTCTGACATGAGTTACCAAAGTTCAGTTCTAGCAGCTATAGCAACTTTGAGAAATAAAGACTGGCAGCTTGCAAGTAAAACCCTTTCTAATCTTTCCTTCCTCACAGCCATTGTTTTGACAACAGGCAACAAGTCTAAAGTGCAAGTTACTCAAAAGGGGTCTGGCAAAATTTTGATAAGAGAGTAACCAATTTTTTATGATCACTCTTGATTTTTTTCCCCTCTTTCTAGTCTTTTTTTCCCTTACAATGACAAAAAAAAAAAAAACAACAAAAAACTAAACAAGAAAAAGAATGCAAGAAGTGAAGAAGCTATCTTCACTTTGCTTCACAGCAAATCCTGCACTTACAGGAAACTTACAGGGACTGACAGCTTTATACCAGGACTGCCAGACACCCACCATTTTTAGGACACTTTTCAGCAGCTTCTAATTTTTGTGAAATTCTGCTAAAATTTTCCATTTCCGTGGGCAGAAAATATCTCAACATAATAATGTTACACTTTCCTGTTAAAATGTAATTAAAAATCCAGCATCCTTCAGTAATCCTGTGATTTTGTCAAAACTGAATGCTATCTACTAACAAGGCTATCTGATAAGTTTGTGAATATAGGATCTGCTTAGCAGTAGAGCTGGCCCTAGAGGAAACTGCCTAGGTCACAGGTGAATGGTACTACTTTTCTCTAGGTGACATCTAAGAAATCTGGGATTGGGTATAAAAAAAAAAAAAAAGAAAAGGAAAAAGAAAAAAAAAGTGAGTGTTCTGTTATCTAAACCTGTCTGCTGCCAGCTGTGAAATGGGAATGAGTAAGTTCTACCAGCTTTTTTTTTCTTTTTTTTTTTTTAATTTATCAGATTGATGTCATTCAACAAGAACTATTGTAAACCAAGGAGAAAATTTGTAATATTGTCTTCAGGGCAGACTCTGACTTGTGGGCAATAACTACTAAGTGAAAGCCCATAATAACTGAGTGCTGCCTCTGCCTATCCAATGCAAAGAGAAATGAAAAAAACATATATTATCTGAAATGGAGAAGATTATCGCAAATACAGCCACACAAAGAGATTTAATTACATTGCATATAAAACCTTAATTTTCTCAATTTGGGGTACATGACATGTATTATTAATAATGTTTTCTGGTACTCATTTCATGCAGTTTATATTGTAAAAATTACTAAATATATACATTTGTAGAAACTGATCTGGAATAACAGAATCCACGAAAACATTGGATCTTCAAACAGATCTATGTTTCCAGAGAATGAATTTGGTCTTTGCCTCTTGTTCACAAGGATGACCATGTAGCAACCATTTTGTGCAAATGTTATACGAGATACTGTTGTGTCTGTGCTAGGAGATCTTGTCAGAGCAAAATCTGCAGTTTTCCCAGTTTTAATGCCCTACACTAATATGCCTCATCTCAACTTGTGTTGAAAAAGCAGAGTCCAAAGGAAAATGGAGATTTGCCCAAGACCTCAAATGCCCTTAACTTGTGCTCATTCATAGGCTGGACTTCCACACGCACAGTTAGAACAGGGCCATAAAGACATAGATGGAAAGGGATGAAGAAAATTATATCAGGCTTTCTTTTGCAGCACCTTGTCTGCCTGCAGTGGAAAACTCATGGCAGAGGCAAGGCACTGGTGGGTTTTATCATGACACAGAAACAATTAAATAGTCTATGCCCTCACCTAGAGCCCTGAATTTTCATCAGGCCACATTGACTTGATTTTCCAGGAAAATGTCTCTCAGAAGGTCACAGCTTTATATTTATTATATAAAGAATAAATGCCATCATTGCAGTACAAACTGAAGGACCTCTCTGGGGGTCCACTGACTCCCGTTCAGGCACCAACATTTCTCAGCACATAACATGTCTCACACACAGGTAATTGCAGATCTGCTCATTAAAGCTGATGTGCCATAGCGCCTGCACTTAGTGCCTAAGGGATTTGTGCTGTCTGGCAAGGCTGAGGCAGGAGTTCTGGTAGTTCTTCAACTTTTTCATGCCCTTCTTCTGATTGTGGTAATCTGGTAAAAAAATTGGAGAGCAAACTAAACATTTCACAAATGTTTTCCTGCCCCCTTCAGGGGAAGGATAATAAAGGAAAACAACAAGAAAGATTAAGGTAGATCTGCACTGCACATATGTATATTGCAGTACAACCAAAATGTTGATAGATGTCATCCACCATGATGTTTTTCTGTACATTTAGGAAGGATAAAGTAGCACAAGCCTCTTCTCAGCCCTTCCCCCATGCTCCCACATTTATGCCTTGTCACTTGCAATCTGCTTTCTATTCAGTCAGTATTTCTGGGTAAGTCATAGTCCATTCTGTGGCTTGAATTCTTTCTACCACTCTGTCCTGCAAAAGTTGTGAACATTTTATCTTCCTTGTTAATCATCCTGCAACTGATGTCACATTCATAGCCACGTACAAGAAAAGGCACTTTTTAAAATACACTCTTTTGTAACATCTAAATAAGAAATATAGACTAATGAACTACACAAAGCTGGGCACATGTCCATCACACAACAGTTTATTTGTTATAAAGATCTAAAGCTAGTAATCTCTACCAGGCCCTCCATATTAATCACACTGTTTACAGCTCACAGTCTGTCCACTTAAATAGGACTGTTGACTTGTTAATACTTTTTAGAATGTTACCAAGTAATGTGTTTCTTGTCCTTCTGAAGCTTAGTGTCCTTCATTCACACAGATCTGCTTTCTTTTGTGGTGGTGTTAGCACAGTGAGAAATGACTTCTTGGTTCATATGTTACAACATTCCCAATAACAAACAGTACTTCTGCTTCTTATTGTTGTTCTGAGTGACTCAAGAACTCTTCTATTCTTACCAGCCTTTCAAAGTTTTGCCTGAGCATTTTGAAGATTTATTTTGATCCTGAGCAAGTTGTGAGTTTTTTGAAAGAACTTCTTTCTCACTTACCTACAACCTTGAAAAGTCATTTGTTCTTCAATTGGAATCATATTATTTTAATTTTTGCATGAATATTATAACAATGCTAAAGACCACAACAGTGATAACTGTCATAGAGGCAAACAGTAAAAAAACCAACATGTGACAGCTGAGAGACACTGGTTTTTCCTAATTATCATTTGTGTTTTGTTGTGAAAGAGGCAGTGGACTGGGCATCACTACTGGCCTTCAGGAAGTAGATCTGCAGAATGTATTAGTTGCTTTACAAAGCAAAACATCATTTTTCTTCTGGTAGCAAGTTTTCTCACTACACTAGTACATCCCAAGCCCTGCCTTCCAGAGCTGAGAGTTGGACCAGCATCACATGCCAACAAAATAGGTTATTATTTGAAAAGCATCCAGTACAAAAAAAAAACAAAAACAAAAACAAAACAAAACAAAACAAAACAAACAAACAAACAAAAACCAACAAAAAAACCACCACAATTCCTGTTGGAGCTCTGACACAATAGTAACATAAATAATTGTATTTCACTATGAATCCCCTTTACTAAAAGTACATCAGAAAGACTGATCTCATGACTCTTATGCTTCTATCTAAGCATTTGCCATAAATATTTGAAGGTCTGAGTCACCATTTTGTGGCAGATCCAGCCTAAATTACTCTGTCTGTTTGAACTGGGGAGGGACATACATAGAGCAGTGTGGACTATGTGCTGCTTCTTCCAAGGGTCCCAGGGTCCCCTACTGTTTTCTAGATAAGGTGTCTTGAACATTAACCCTAGAAACAGTATAAAAGATCAACAATTATACTTAAATTTAAGCAAATTTAAGAAAATAAGACAGATGGAAATGAACAGGAGTAAAGGGACATTTTTGAAGCAACACAACTGAGAAGAACCCAAGTCATCTCAGAGGCACCTAAACTGACAGTCTGAATGTTGCTTCTCAGCTGGGTGGTTTATCATTTTAACATTTCTCCTTTGTGTGTACTAAATAAAACCAGAGGGATAGTATATACTATCTTAGCTCAGCCAGTCTCCTAGACGTGAAGGGCCTCTAGTGGCTGATGCTCTCATTATATTAAAAATAATTCATAACTCAGGCTTTCAAAGCATTAAAACATCAGGCATTTTAAGGTGACACTTTGTCTATTGTCTTTTATACAGTCTTAATAAACAAAGAAGCCTTTGGGCAGAAGGATACTGTAGCACAGGATGCTGATACTATTCCACATGTGTCAGGGTGATATGGAAGGTCAGAGACTGAGTCATGCCACTTAAGGTCACCAAAGTATTTGATACCTATGGGTCTCCCTTATATATTCTTCCTGTATCCTTAACATCCCTCAACTACATAAGGAGTTAGAAGACCTTTATTTTCAGAAATGTAAAAAAAAAAATGTTGGGTTGTGGGTGTTGGTTTTTCTGGGTGTTTGGTTTTTTTTGGGTTTTTTGTTTGTTTGTTTGTGTGTGTTTTTTGGGGGGTGGTTTTGTTGTTTTTTTGGGCTGTGTTTTGTTTTCTGGGTTAGTTTTTTGTTTTTTCTTTTTGGGGGCGGGTGGNTTGCATGAATATTATAACAATGCTAAAGACCACAACAGTGATAACTGTCATAGAGGCAAACAGTAAAAAAACCAACATGTGACAGCTGAGAGACACTGGTTTTTCCTAATTATCATTTGTGTTTTGTTGTGAAAGAGGCAGTGGACTGGGCATCACTACTGGCCTTCAGGAAGTAGATCTGCAGAATGTATTAGTTGCTTTACAAAGCAAAACATCATTTTTCTTCTGGTAGCAAGTTTTCTCACTACACTAGTACATCCCAAGCCCTGCCTTCCAGAGCTGAGAGTTGGACCAGCATCACATGCCAACAAAATAGGTTATTATTTGAAAAGCATCCAGTACAAAAAAAAAACAAAAACAAAAACAAAACAAAACAAAACAAAACAAACAAACAAACAAAAACCAACAAAAAAACCACCACAATTCCTGTTGGAGCTCTGACACAATAGTAACATAAATAATTGTATTTCACTATGAATCCCCTTTACTAAAAGTACATCAGAAAGACTGATCTCATGACTCTTATGCTTCTATCTAAGCATTTGCCATAAATATTTGAAGGTCTGAGTCACCATTTTGTGGCAGATCCAGCCTAAATTACTCTGTCTGTTTGAACTGGGGAGGGACATACATAGAGCAGTGTGGACTATGTGCTGCTTCTTCCAAGGGTCCCAGGGTCCCCTACTGTTTTCTAGATAAGGTGTCTTGAACATTAACCCTAGAAACAGTATAAAAGATCAACAATTATACTTAAATTTAAGCAAATTTAAGAAAATAAGACAGATGGAAATGAACAGGAGTAAAGGGACATTTTTGAAGCAACACAACTGAGAAGAACCCAAGTCATCTCAGAGGCACCTAAACTGACAGTCTGAATGTTGCTTCTCAGCTGGGTGGTTTATCATTTTAACATTTCTCCTTTGTGTGTACTAAATAAAACCAGAGGGATAGTATATACTATCTTAGCTCAGCCAGTCTCCTAGACGTGAAGGGCCTCTAGTGGCTGATGCTCTCATTATATTAAAAATAATTCATAACTCAGGCTTTCAAAGCATTAAAACATCAGGCATTTTAAGGTGACACTTTGTCTATTGTCTTTTATACAGTCTTAATAAACAAAGAAGCCTTTGGGCAGAAGGATACTGTAGCACAGGATGCTGATACTATTCCACATGTGTCAGGGTGATATGGAAGGTCAGAGACTGAGTCATGCCACTTAAGGTCACCAAAGTATTTGATACCTATGGGTCTCCCTTATATATTCTTCCTGTATCCTTAACATCCCTCAACTACATAAGGAGTTAGAAGACCTTTATTTTCAGAAATGTAAAAAAAAAAATGTTGGGTTGTGGGTGTTGGTTTTTCTGGGTGTTTGGTTTTTTTTGGGTTTTTTGTTTGTTTGTTTGTGTGTGTTTTTTGGGGGGTGGTTTTGTTGTTTTTTTGGGCTGTGTTTTGTTTTCTGGGTTAGTTTTTTGTTTTTTCTTTTTGGGGGCGGGTGGGAGTTTAACAGTTGACAGAGTCCTAATTGACTTAGCTTGGGAGAAAGAGGGTAAAAATGTTTTCACTGCGCTCAGCAGATGTTGTTAACAGACAGCTGATGATAGCACATAAGAAGATTGAAGTCAGCAAAACTCAAACTGGAAATAATGCAAGATTAACAGAAAGAATGATTAAGCATTTAAAGAGATAACAAGCTACAAAGAATTCCATGTGGTGGACAACAAGGATCAACACCTGTTGCCTTTCCAAATTTCCTAAAATCAACAGGTCAAGCAAAAGTTAGTTAGGGCTGAATGAAACATCACTAGGCAAAATTCTCTGATCTATATTTTTAGGACAGGAGAGGCTAAATGGCATTTTTTTGGGCTAAAAAATAATAAGAAAATGCTTACTATCATCTGAGATATGAGATCTGTGGTAGTAACAAAGGAAGACAATGGGGGAAAACTGAAAACACAGGGGTCGCAAAGCAGATAAACCACGGGCTTATCTATCTGAGAAAGGTTTCAGGAGGTGAACTATTACTGGACAGTAGACTCTGTTATGTGATGGGGCAATAGCATT
This sequence comes from Sclerurus mexicanus, assembly GCA_013396755.1. Lineage (NCBI taxonomy): Eukaryota > Metazoa > Chordata > Aves > Passeriformes > Furnariidae > Sclerurus > Sclerurus mexicanus. The sequence continues at coordinate 9,567 of VWZF01005190.1, forward strand.
CACTTCGAGACAACCAATAGGATCCATCATCCCAAAATACAAAATACAAAAGTCAAATCATGTAAATGTCTTGTAGGTCGAATTGTAGAATTAGAGTTCATCTCTTGTATTATTATTGACATTAAGATAAGGGCTATAAATGCAACCTCTCACATGTGATGATCTTACTTGGCAGCTGCTCTGGCACAGCCTTTGAACGAGGCATCCGAAAAGTGTATGAAGAAACAATACCAAACAAGAAAACAGTAACAGCTTTGAGGAACTAGACTCTTTCAGGGTAATGTTGCTTTAAATATTCCCTCAGCTGGAAAAGGGTTTTTTTGTTAAAAGGTCAAGTTAATTTTAATCATTATTTCTTCATTATGATCAAGTGTTTTGGTCCATCCATTTCAGGACTGCTCCTAAAAAGACAAAGAATCCTGTTGAATGCAGTAACAGTTCATAAAAATCAGCTTTGCAGATGAATAAGGTATTATGGTCCTAATGTGAAATCCTGAAAAATTAAATACAGTTGTCTTATTCAAAATTACAATTACTTTCTAAAAAACACAAACAAAATGACATGAAGGGTTTATATGTATATACATATTTAAATAAATTCTGTTTTTCTTATCTGGTAGCTCTGACTGTCATGACACTTTTGTCATTTCAGCATAGATTTTTTTGCACTTTTTTTCAGTATGTCTGCTGAATTAACAGTGTCCCTTATGGAAACTAAATTACTATCATGGCTCTTAGTGGGAGTGACAGTAATTGACAGAGGATAGAGGATGTAATAATCCTATACCTATTTCTGGGAGTCTAAATGGCTCATGGTTGCTAAGTGCACTGTTACAGCAAGTCACTCTGGGCTATTTTCATCACCTGCAAATGTAAGGAAAAACATGTCCTGTAATAGTCTGGTTCCAGGGAAATTGACGTTGAACATTTAAATTGATTTAAGAATAAAGCAGAAGAGCTATCTGGTGCTATCACAATGTAGGTCACTGTCAGTCCTGGCTAACACAGGGTGGCAAGCTGACTCTATAAGCCAGAATAGAACATCTTTATCTACAAGATGTTGCACTGTGGATGAATATTATCCTTCCAAAACTAGGATTCAGAGCTGTTCAGCTTCTTAGTCATGATTATCTGGGAGGTTGAATGGTAAGTCAGTAGTGCAGCAGCAAGTAAGGTAGCGAACATGAAAGGAATCTGCAGCTACGTATTTGTGACAGATCTAACTAGTCTAGGGCATGGGCTTGAGCACAGGAATAGTGTCTGACCATCCAAAGTGCATAAGTATTACCATTTTCCCCAGCACAGCCACCCTGTGGCCCTAAGGCTGTGCTCAGCCTTGGGAAAGCCATAGCACTGGGACTCTTCACAAAAGACCATTTGCAGAAGGCCAGAGGGTTTCACTGGTAGGATGGGAATTTTGGAGTATAAAGACCCTATCTAAATTACAGATGTGATCTCCATGTTTGAGTGTGGAACATCACCATAGATACAGCTAACAGCGTGTGTGCCTTTTACTTAATACCACCCAGGTCTCCCCCAAGTGATAAATTCTCTAGCATCTGCCACTTACTGCTCTAATAGGAGAAAACATAGTCATGAAAGAGAATTTTTTTTTCCAATTAGCACCTGTAGAAAATATCAGCTGTGAAAACTCTGTGAGGTGTTTTCCCTTTCTCCACTCTATGCTCTAAGTCAAATAGGATTGAATCAACTGAAAAAACATGATGTAATGAGTGAAGGGGAAGCAGGAATTTCTACGCAGGGAAGTAAGAGCAATAAAGAGCATGGGCTCTTTACTGTGGAACTGACTGTGCTGCATGCTACTGAAGAGTATCCAGAGCATAAAGGGTATCAAGTGATTAACACCACCACACACACACACAAAAAAAAAAAAAAAAAAAAAAAAAACAAAAAAAACCCACAAAAAACCCCAACCCAAACAAACCAAAAAAAACCCCAAAACAGAGAGATACTTTGAATCACTCAGCTCAAAGTCAGGAAGAGGGATCAGCTCAAAGATGAAATCTAAAGCACAGCTGGAGGGACATACCACATAGTCCTCCCATTGCATACTACATTTGCAGAGCTTTGTTTGCAGTCCTAACATGATGATCCTGCTTGTGGGCAAATGGGAAAGAATCCAGAGGGGTACAGACAGCAAATACAGGCAGAGGTACTGGAAGACAATACAACATTCTTCAAGTATCTGAAAAAGAAGAAAATAAGAAATTCTTCTCTGTGTTCACCAGAAATAGGTTTGGGAATGATGGGCTTATACTACTGCAAACTTTTGACCACAAGGAAAGCGCTAATAAAAAGGCTAATTAAGCATTAGCAATATCAGTCTGTGAATAGGATGGACCGTAACCTGCAAAGAATAGTCTTGGTGTCATTGATTCTGTTCCTAATTGCAACAAATTCTAGTTCACTGTTATCAACTACATTTCTTCCATAAAGTGCAAGTTTGAAATGGGCCCTACAGATGGCAGATAGATAGTGTGAATGCATTCACACTAAAAATGTCACTACTTGCCTCCATCAAACTCCATTTCACCCTTAGGAGCTATTTACATCATTCCATACACTAGACCATGGAAAGGGATGTCTGTATTTCTCAGAAGGGTGACCTATTGAGACTGGAAGGGAAGAATTGCTAAAGCACAGTGTTCAACCAGGATTGCTCTTGGCATGGGGTGAAGAGTTCTGTAAAAGATAAGTAGTAATTGGTTATCCTTTTAGTCCCTGGTCTTCAGGCTAAAATGCCCTTTTTTTGTGATATTCACACTACACATACATGTTTCTGGAAACAGAAAATGAAGCTATGGTGGATATTCGTTTAATTGGTTTCATATTGGGATATGAGGGGGAAAGGATATAAATTCATACTTGCTTTTGGTAGTCAGACACTTTTTTTTTTTGTTTTAATTTTATTTTAATATTTGTTTCCTTCCTACCCCCATTCTACTCTACTGCATTATTCTTCAGCATTATAACCTCCTGCTGGAATGAGATGTTTTCCTCCGTGCAGTTTGCCTAAGATCTTCAAGCTCAGAAAACTGTGCTCATTAAAGTGGCTCTTTGTCACTGTCAAGGTTTCTGAAGCTTGAACAAACTCACTTAATTTTTCTCTTACTCTGAAGGAAGGCACACACAAAAAAAATAATTGGACTCACACAGCTGAAGTACATGATCCAAGATGGATGTCAAAGTTTGCATCAAAATTTCATATAGAATGTGAGAGATCTGTCCTTGTCATAATTTCAAATCAGAGTATCTTTGTAACCTTTTTAAAAACTGAGAAAAACAAAACAGTTGGAGCAGTCTTCAAATGCTTTATTGAACTTTCTATCCACCAAAACCTCTTTCTGTCCAATATTTCTTTTTACATTTCCATAAAAAGAGGAGATAATCTTATTTATGTCTTTCAGCAATACAACAAACAAGTACCATCTGTAGATGTAAATACAGGAAAGTCTGGGGAATATGCAAAGTTTAATTCAAGGTGAATCAATGGAAGCATATTTTAATATCACTGTCTCCATATGCTGAGCAAAACCAATGAAGGAACTGGCATATTCATCCTTCCCACTGTTTGCAAAAGTGCTCCTACAAGGTGTCAGAATTTTTTCATACATCTAGAATCAGGGTAAAGGGCTCATGATCTGCACCAGACAGCTGCAGTCTTTATTCAAGCTCCCAGGCAACAAAAGCAAACCTAAATCTGATGAGGAATCTGGGTCATTGCTGGGTTTAGTTAAAAAAAAAGAAAAAAAATCTCAGCGGAAATAAAAGAACTGAATATTTCATATACTCTAATTGTGTTTCATAGTTGCCAAGGACTTCAAAGTAATCAAAAACTTGGAAGCTGCTTGTGAATAAACAGCTAAACCATTGCCAAACAGAGAGCCCTGCATCAGAAGTTCCTCTTGTACCAGCAAAGCCACCAATTTTTCTAGGCTCAGAGTTTCCCCTCACGGGAGCTTGCCCTTTCAAATAAAGCTCAAACATAGATATTTACAATGATTAGCAAAGTTCTTTAAGGAGAAAAGAAGAAACTTTCTACATGAGAGCTGTAGATCAGCCTGTTAAGTACATAGCACAGGAGTGTAATATCAGAAAGGAGATTTGGGGTTTGCATACTGGGTGTTTCAGGACGAAGGGCAGGAACTGGAAAAACAGCCAGTTCCCACCATTAGGAAAGGACTAACAATAGAGATACCACTGATGATCAGCACCTGTATGACTTGGGGAGGTAACTGAATCACCAAGCACCGTAAAATAAAATTTTGTTTTCTTTTATAAGCTGATTTGCATTGCAAAATGCCTGTAAAAGACTGGTATTTGGCAAGACCGGGATGCTGAAGAATGTTAGAAATAGGAATTGGGAGGAAGCCATGGCACAGGAAAGGTTATAGTTCTTTTAAGAGGCCTGTTGCCATTGAAAGGCTTCAGGAGAAGTATCAAATGTTGTAATTCCTAAAAACAGGGCATGGGAGAGAATTGCAGCATTTGAAAGGGTTACATCAGCCCATGTATTCTACTCTTTAATTTTCCAGTTAGCCCCTCTTAATAACTACCCTATATTTTGAAACACATCAGACTTCAGAACCTTCTAGCAAATCTGTCCCTGATAATCTATTTCTTTAATTAATACAAATTTGAGTAAGGCACTTAGAAATTCTGCTAAATGAAACATAATGCATGATTAAAGTACACTGCATCTTGTGTTACGAGCAGATAATGAAGCCTTCATTATCTACCCAATTAAGACCATTCAGATGGACTGGTTTTCCCAAACAAAGATTTTCATTCCATATGGAGGGGGAGGGGAAAGGTGGCCTTATGGACACAACCCTTGGACATCTCTTGATCTGGGACCTAAATTATTAATGTAGAAGTCTGGCATAATACTGAACTAGTTAACAAAATAATGGCAGCATAGTGAAACCTAACTTTCCAGATTTATTTGTTGATTTCTTCTTCCCTCCTCTGATTTGTTTATTGCATGCAGACAGCAGGCTTTGTGATGTACAAAATTCAGTGAGACAACCTTTTTTCTTCCCTTCTGCCTTTATCTGCCTTGTTTTTGAAATAGACATTGGTCCGCCTGACACAATTTGACCCTAAAAGGCCTGTGTTGAACAAACTTCATCTACGCAGAGCCAAACACCAAATCCTAGTGTAGGTGTGGAACCAGTATGAAACTGCGGATTATTTATATGTGACTCTTTATGAGGTGAACTGGAAGTAAGACATCAGACAAATGCTGCCAGGTGTGCAAGCTACTACTCAAATCATCTATCTTGCTATCCTAAAAATCAAGTAACTGCCTGAAACGGCACCAAGACCTTCCTTACAACTTGTTCCTGCAGGAGAACCACAAAATGGAGGTGTGAGACCTGGCCATGTGGTGGCACAGACCCTGGTATGGTTGAGTGGAAAGGGGCCTGCCTTCTGTCACTGGGTCCTTGATTGTCTCTGCACATATCCAATGTCTCGTCTTGGGGAAATATTTATTAGGAACCCACAAACTTCCATTTCACTCTGGGCCTGTCAAAGTGGTCCTCAGGGATACAAGTGTCATTTTTGTGAGGAAGTGCTGAGAACAGCAGAAACAAATGCCAAGCACCCCCCTGTAACACTGTGGGAGTGTAAACTCCTGTCCATGGGACCCTCAGTGTTCACAAACTGTAAAATCCTATTTGGGCAACAAAACAAAACAAAACAACAAAACAAANCTCAAACTCTGCACAACTGAGTGTATATATAGAATGCTGCTGAGCACTAAGTGGGAGGGTAGTCTCTGTGTTTTTCTCTGGAGGGTAAGGCCATAGGCAAGGGTCAACTGTAGAAAACACATGGGTTTTTTATGTTTTCTTTAGCAGCATACTGGTGTGTAGTCTCAGGTAGATTGGTTACATCTAAGTGAAAACTTTGAAGAAGAAAGGAAGTATTGTAATATTTTCCTCAGGCAAGTGAAGTTTGGAGAAAAAAGAAAAACATTTTTGGGTAGATCCTAATCCTAGTATAACAGTTTCTAAAGTGCTTTGTTTCTCAGAATGTGCTAATACATGTTGGTTTTTTTCTCATTTTGACGCAGGAGTGACTCATAATCTTTAAGAAGAGATGATGTTTGTGTTCACAGTATTACTGTGTACCCTGCATGAGAATAAACACGGTCAAATAAGCCTTCTCTTCTTCTGAATACACTAGGTGTAATGAAGGAAGCACAAAGAGAAAGATAGATGCTCTATTAGTGACTATTTTCGAATAGCTTGATTGTACTTGCTGTTACAGCTGAAGTACAATAACACGGGTTGACTATTTTGATAATATTAAGAAAAATCAAAGATAGAATGAGACTATACTTAACATATTTTAAAGGGACTAGGTATAAGACTTTCTAGCATCTAAATGAGATTGTGAAAAGAAGGAAAGATTTTTCACTACCAGCAGCACCTAGCAAAAGGGTTATATTTCTCAAAACTGGTTTATCTGTTGCCTTCTTACAAAAGCCTAGGTTACTCAATTCTGTATCTCTTTGCTGACCAGCTGCTTACAGCTACTCCAGCTTCTTACAGAGACAGAAACTGAATGGTAGATGTGAGAAGATGAATGTGATCAGAAGAGGCAAAACTCAAATCCCTTACCACAGTTGGGACTTCCCAGAGGGATACTGCTCACACATCACTCTTTATTTGTCCCAAAAGAGCAAGTTTTCTTTTCATTTGGAATCTGCTTCTCTGTTTCAATATCCACATTCCTCCTAATTTTTTTTTTTTTTAATTCAAGGCAGACAGCATGATACATATACCATAAACTGGCAGCATTTTCTGTTATTGCAGGAGAAACTACTTAAGAACATGCATTTTTCTATTCATGTTGCAAAAAAAAATAAAGTTTTTCTACAAAACCATCTTTAAGATGCTAGCTGAGGTATTAATTTTCAGTGCTCTCATGATATCATGAGACATCATACTTCTCTTATATGGACAATCAATTAAAGCATGAGTGCTGATACTTCTAGGCTGAAAACACTAAACTCATGTTTTTAACTATGTATTCTACTATGTTCTGAACAGTTCATGCATTTTGGTGTATTTTAATACTAAAAAACCTCCAACCAAATAAAGAAAAAAAACAACAAAACAATCCTTTTTATTTTTGATGCAAAGGCAATGCTAAATGGGACTTACGTAACAGAACCAAGTAAGTGTGTAGCAAAACAAGAGCATGAATATTCATCTCACATCTTCCACTGCCTGTGCATTTTCTTCTTTCCCTTTACTTTCTCCAATAGGTCCATCCTCAGACATGCTTGTCTCTTGCCTTCCTTCCCCAATTTCTTGCTCCATGCGGTTGCTATTTCTTGGTCTCTATGGAAGAATGCCTTAAAGATCTGCCAGCTCTGTTCCACTCCTTTGTCCCCAAGGGCAGTCTCCCAGAGGATTTCTCTGACTATGTCTCTAAAGAGCTGGAGTCTGCTTTCCTCAGTTTAGGGGCCTAACTTTACTCCTTATCTGACCTGTATCTCTCAGGACTGCAGAATCCACCAGTGCTTGATCACTGCAGCCCAGGCTACCTCCAATCTTGATATCCCCAGTTAACTCACTTGCACTGGTGACCAACAGGTCCAGTAACACATCCCCTCTGTTAGGGCTGTCTATTACCTTTCTCAAGAAGTTATCCTCTACACATTCCAGGAATCTCCTGGATTGCCTACAACTCACCACACTACTTTCCCAGAAATATCAGGGTGGTTGAAGCCCCCCAGCAGGACAAGGGCCAGTAAGCACTGTCTCCTGTAGCTGGAGCAAGAAGGCTTCATCAATAGGCTCCTCTTGATCAGGCAGCCTGTAGTAGACACCAACCACAAGGTTCCTTTGTTGCCTTAGTCTCTGATTCTTAATGCAGGCTCTTGGTCTGCTCATGGCTCTTCTTCAGAAGCAACTCTTCCCACATAATCCAACTTTTGATTTAGAGGGCAACCCCTCCACCTCTCCTTCCTCCCCTCTCTCTTCTGAACAGCCTATAACTATAATAGTCACACTCCAGACATGGGATTCATCTCACCAACTTTTAAGAATGGCAACAAGGTCATAACCTTCCTCCAGTTTGTTGACCACGCTGTCTGCATTGGTTTAAAGGCACTTCAGCTGGGCTGTCAGCTGTGTCACCTTCCTAGAGAATTCTTTTGAGATATTTCCCTGATGTTTCCATTTTGGTTTCTGTTACCTCAGGGGTTCCTGGCTCATCTCTGTAAGACTGCAAGTGTATTCCAGTGTGGCCAACATATTTCAGAGCCACTGACAGAGGACCTTCATTACTTCCCTCTCCCTATAACCACACTTTGCCAAGGACAAGGTTGATACTTTCTCTCTCCCCAATCACATCTGGCTGAAAGCTCTGCCAATGAATCCTGTTAGTTCCCAAGACTCTCCTCCCTCAGTGAGAAAAGTGAGCCAGTGGGTCTGGTGCTGCATAGGCCATTTCATTGTTGCAAACCCCAAAATTCTGGTGGTGACACCAGCCATGGAACCATGTATTAATAGATTCAGCCTATCTGTTTCTTCCTATGCTGCTGTCTTCAACTGGAAATACAGAGGAGACTATAACTGGTACCCCAGATTCCCTTACCAATACATCAATAACAAAAGGAGTACCATGGAAAATGTGCGCTGTCAACTGAATAGAAAATGTGGGCTGTCAACTGAATGGAACATGGTCCATTTCAACAGAGGTTGCAGAGAAGGCTGATATACTGAACACCTTCCTTTCTTCAGTCTTCGCTGCCAAGGCCAGCCCTTGGGAATCCCTAACCCAGAAGTCCAGGGAGAAAATCTGAAGGAAGAAAGACTTTCCCTTTGTGAAGTAAGATTGGGTTAGTCAAACCTGACATCCACAAGTCCATGGATGGGTCATCCATGAGTGTCATTGCTAAACCATTCTCAATCATCTTTGAAAGGTCATAGCAGTCAGGAGAGATGCTTGAGGACTCTAAGAAAACAAATGTTATCCCAGCATTGATAAAAGGCAAGAAGGAGGACCCAGATAATTACAAGCCAGTCAGCCTCACTTCAGTCCCTGGAAAGTTGATGGAATGGTTCATCCTAGCAGCCATCTCTAAGCACATGGAAGACAAGAAAGTAGTCAGGAGTAGTTCACATGAATTTACTAATGCTTGACCAAGCTGATTGCCTTCTATGATGAGACAACTGACGGCATAGATGAGGGGAGAGCAGTGGATGTTGTCTTGGACTTCAGCAAGGGCATTTACACTGTCTCCAATGATTTCCTCATAGACAGGGAAGCACAGCCTTTAGTGAGGTGGATTGAGAACAGGATGAATGGCAGATCCCTGAGGGTTGTAATCAGTGGCACACAGTCTAGTTGAATGCCTGTCACTAGTGGTGTCAGCCAGCATTCAATACTGAGTCTAGCATGGTTTAACTAATTAATTATTGTTAATTATTCATCAGGAACTTGGATGAAGAGCCAGAGTGCCTCCTTGGCAAGTTTCCTGAGGACACAAAGCTGGGAGGAGTGGCTAATACCCCAGAGTGCTGTGCAGAAGGACCTTGACAAGTTGGAGAGATGGGTGAAGAAGAACTGCCTGAAATTCAACAAGGGCAAATGCAGGTTCTGCACCTGGGGAAGAATAACTCCATGCACCAGTACAGACTGGGAACCAACTTACTGAAAACAGCTTTGTGGAGAAGAACCTGGGGATCATGGTGGAAAACAAGCTGTCTGTGAGCCAGCAGTGTGTTCTTGTGGCCAAGAAGGCCAATGGCATCCTGGGGTACATTAGGAAGAATATTGCCAGCAGGTCAAGGAAGATGATTGTCCCTCTCTACTCAGCCGTGGAGTGCTATGTGCAGTTCTGGGCTCCTCAGGTCAAGAAAGACATCAAGCTACTGGAGCAGGTCCAGGTGAGGTCTACGAATATGATCAGGGCAGTAGACCACCTGATTAACAAGGACTGGCTGTGGAAGCTAGGCCTGTTTAGCTGAGAGAAGAGAAGATTGAGAGGGACCTCACCAATGTATACAAGTATCTGAAGGGAAGGTGTCAAGAGGATGGAGCCAGGCTCTTCCCAGTGGTGTGCAGTAATAGAATGAGAGGCAATGGGCAGAAACTGGAACACAGGTATTTCCACCTGAACATGAGGGAGGCCTTCATGACTGAGCACTGGAACACATTGCCCAGAGGCTGTGGGGTCCCCTTACCTGGAGATATTCGAAAATCATCTGGATGCATTTCTGAGTCACGTTCTCTAGAGGACCCTCTTTGAGCAGACAGGTTGGACCAAATGACCCAAATGACCTCCAGTGGTTCCATCCAACATTACACATCCTGTTATTCTGTATAGAGAGAACACAGATTAGATGTGTTGTACACACTGTACTTCTGAAGCTTCATCTAGACTGCTTTTTCTTCTGGGATTTATGTTCCTTCTTTATTAGCATGGCAAGCTGTAGTCTTCAGTGATAAGACATGGAGTCTACTTGAGCCTGTTTTATTCCTTATTTTTGTGGAACAGCAAGCTGCTGGGCACTGGGCATTGGTAGCAGCCAATGCAACATAGTGGAATGCTGTTAATGGGAGACTAGCTGGCTGCTGCAAAGTGTTCTTCATGCCATTGGGGTTCTATTACTTCCAATGGTAATTAGTAACAGATGAAATTGGGAAGGAAAGAGCTGGGTAAACAAATTGGAAAATGTTATTTTAAAATGCAGATATTAAACAATGTGAAGCTTGACAAGGAACAAGCTGTACTATTCCTATTAGTGCATATCTTGCAACAACCGGTTCTTATGTCAGTTTCCAAATGTTTGCCTGCTAAAAATAGATTCTTTTCTGCCTTAGCTTTCTTAAAACACAAAGAATGTTTCTTTAATTTTCCTTTTCTTCTTCTGCCACTGACATAGCAGAGTCTCCTACACAAGTGTGCCATCTGGACTGTCTCTGTGCTGGCTGCATCAGGTGCATAGAAAGGGGAAAAGGGCAGTGGCAGTTCCCAGAAGGTTCTGACAAGTGGGGACTGCTCTGCTCATCCTTCCAGGAAAGATGGACTTCTCATTAGGTCATCATACTGGGATCAGTAGAAGTTTCTTTAAAATGGCATTGCTTTTGCTGCTAAGTTTTTGATCAAAACACAGAAAAACCCCTAAAAACAAAACAACAAAAACCCCTCAACAAAGACTAATAGCCCACCCCCCTTTCCAACCACCCCCT